>CM047582.1:9795170-9805176 GCA_026184515.1 Peronosclerospora sorghi | reverse complement strand
CAAAATCCCAGATGATTACGTGAATAAAGTTCACGTAATGCGCGAGCGCTTTTTAAAGCACTCGCGAACAGGCAAAATGGAATACATCCATGTTGCTTCCATCAAAGAAGGGTTGAACTGTGGTGTCCCTTCTCACCTCGTTTGCCCGCGGTGTCCGCAGGGCGCTCCTCGTCTGTCAGAGGAGGAGTTGCGGGGGTACGGTGGTTTTTACGTACCCGCCAAAATGCAGGGCTTAATCGATGCCCTAAATGCATCAACACCTAGTGTTGATGCTACTTCGCATTATGAGTTTGAGACTCCTTCTCAAACTCAGTTAAAAGGTCTGGGTCGTCGGCCCTCAGAACCTCAATCGGCTGCCAAGAGTCGAACTCTTGGGGGTAACCCAGACAGCGTACTAAGTACTCGGTACGCTGCCCCTTCTTCGAAGGCACCGAGCGCTTGGAGATTAAGCGCTCGAGAATGTATCGCTTATTCCCCTGATTATCGATTAGGGGAGGCGGAGGTTGATAATTCCCTCGCCGTTGTTGTTGCGGAGCATGGTTCTTCGCTTCGCAAGATCGAGGAGGGTTATTCCCCCTTGAGCAGCGATATGTCTCACTCTGTGAAGACATATCGGTCTCTTCGCGAAGATGTCCGCGACATCTTCTGGGCGCACACTGCCCTTCAGCAGAAGAATGATCTTCTGTACATTGAGCTTTCCCGTTATAAGGGAGAACTCGATCGGCACAAGGCTGATCTTGAGCAGTCGAAGGCGGAGGTAATGACTCTCCGCTCTGCTCATCAACGGCTGGAAGCCGATTACAAGTCTCTCTTGAGAGACTTAGAGAAGCACGGTATATTCCGTGATTTTTCGCTCGTCGTAAGACGAAGACGAATGATACGGCTTGATCCGCCCAACATAGAATGTTGGGTGGAGCCGCATTGCTGTGGGAATGTCTAAGGTATAGGCATTCCCCCGAATCTCTTGGACCTTGAAAGGTCCAATGTACTTAGGAAACAACTTCCGTGTAGGAAAATGCTTATTGCATGTATAGGCAAATTAGTAGTACTTAATAATACCAATTCGCCTTTCAAAAAGGCGTTTTTGTTCTTCCTTCCTTGCTTGTCTGCATTTTGCTTCTGCTTATACAAAGCAGAGGCAAGTGCATCTTTTATATAGCGTATTACAGCTTGGCGCTGTAATACGAAGTCATCTACTGCTTTATCAGCAGTAGGTGCGTTGCCCTCATAATATGCAGCTTCAGTTTCATTTGAAGCTGATTCCGCTTCTACTGTACTTTCAGTAGAAGGGCCATCGTTTTGTTCACAAGTTGCAGTTGCAACTTGCGCATTGACTCGCTCAAAATTTGAGCGGGTCCCTCCCCCACTTAGATTTGGTGTACCGCCAAGTAAAGCTGGGGTTCGTGGATGCCTGAAGGCATTCACGTAGATCGGTGTATGCTTAGTTGAAGCATGCATCGAATTGTTAATCGCGAATTCATTGAGTGGCAGATAGTCACTCCACTGTTCAAAGGCATGTGTGTATGATCTCAACATGTCTCCGAGAACGCGGTTAACCCGTTCCGTCTGCCCATCCGTTTCCGGATGGTACGGAGTTGACATCTTCAACTGGAATCCCAACAATGAGAACATTTCTTGCCAGAAACGTCCTGTAAATCTCGGATCTCGATCCGATACAATGTCTTCCGGCACTCCGTGCAAACGGAATACCGTATCAACGAATATCCGCGCTGTTTGAGCGGCGGTTACGTTCTCTGATACTGCAGTAAGACGTACCATCTTACTGAAACGGTCTACAAAGACCACTATTCCGGTCTTCCGACTATTGTCGGGTGGAAGACCGAATACGAAGTCCATTGAAATGGACTTCCAACACTCTGTCGGAACCGGCAGAGATTGCAGCGGAGCCTGTGCAGACTGCGCAGGCTTAACGCGCTGGCAAATCTCGCAAGCGCGTACGTATTTCCGTACCCACTTGTACTGGTTTCGCCAGTAAAAGTCACGTGCGAGAGAAGCGTATGTCTTTTCTCGACCTTGATGCCCCGAAATCGGTGCATCATGATACTCAAACATAATTTGATGTTTGAGATCATCGTCGTTTGGAACGACGATGCGACTTTCATCTTTTTGGTCTGTGCTGTAAAGCAGCATACCATCGTGCAGTGGATAGCGATTCACACAAGCGCGGAGGAACTCTGGGAGTTCGTCGCGCTTCTCACTTGATTTATTACGTAAGTAATCAATCAACAGACGTGTCTCCTCGTCTGTTTTGTACGCCTCGCGTACTTGTCGTATAATTGACGACGACAAAGCAGTGCAACGGATCGCGTTGGCACTGGACCCTTCGGTTACGGACGGTTTCGTCTCGTAACCGGGACTTCGTGATAGCGCATCTGCTATCACATTCAACTTTCCGGGTTTGTATTCAACCGTAAAGTTATACTCAATAAAGAATGACAGCCATCGAGCCATTCTTTGAGAAATGTGTGGTGAATTCACGGCCGTGCGTAGCGACGCATGGTCCGTGTAAACCACAAACGGTCTATCTCCCAATAGATAGATCCGAAACTTATCCAGTGCATACTTCATGGCAAGGAGTTCCTTGTCATGCACTGGATAGTTGCGCTCGGCTGGGCGCAACTGACGCGATTGATAGCATATTACGCGATCACGATCATCGTGATCACGCTGCATCAAAGCACAGCCGATAGCGAAATCGCTCGCGTCGCAAACGACGTGGAACGGACGCTCGTTATCGGCTATAGTCAAGACAGGCGCTTCAGTCAAGATTTGCTTGACTGCATCAAAAGCATCTTGGCATTGGGATACCCAATGCCATTCAACATTTTTCTTAAGCAATTGAGAAAGAGGTCGTATTAACCCAGCATAGTTGCACGAATACTTGTGCAAATATGTTGCCAACCCAAGGAACTTTCGAAGTTCCTTAACTTTGTTTGGCGTAGGCCATTCAACGATCACCCTGATCTTTTCTAGATCAGGACGAACCCCGTGCTTGCCCACAAAGCATCCAAGAACGGGTATCTCAGGTGCACCAAAGGTGCACTTCTTTAGATTTGCATAGAGCTTATGCTTACGCATAAGCTCTAACACTCGACGTAGATGTTCCCTATGGGCATCTACATCGCTTTTATCGTGTTCACCCTTACTATGGATGAACACGTCATCGAAATAACTCGGTGCGAATTCTCGCACCGGGCGTAATAGATGCGTTACGCATCTGTTAAACGTAGCAGGGGCATTTCGAAGCCCCTGCGGCATAACAAGCCACTCCCAAATCATGCCTCTTGGGGTGCTTACCGCCGTGAGAAGGATATCCTTCTCACGCATTAGGATTTGATAAAATCCATCTCTTATATCGAGAGCACTAAAGATGGTGCTCCCGCACATGCCATCTATGATGACATCTTTTCGCGTTATCGGCGTCTGCGCCGGTACCGTCGCTGCGTTCAGCTTGTTGTAAGCGTGAACGATTCTCCACCCACCTGTGTACTTTTTCACACAAAAGATGGGGGTAGAGTGCGGTGAGATAGACTCCCGCACTTGGCCTGCTTTACGACGAGCTTCGAAAAACTCGTCGATCGCTTTTACTTGATCACACGGCAACGGCCATTGCCGCGTGGCACAATACTTCGTGCCTGGCACGAGGTCAATTTCATGATGAGTTCCCTTATCCTTAGGGAGCTCGCTAGGTACTTCTTCTGGGAATACGTCAGCGTATTCCCGAAGTACCTCATAAAAGGGGGAGTTCGCTTTAAGCGACTCCCAGCTCTGCGCTTCAAAGCGCTGAACTTTGGACTTTGGTTTGATCATTGGGAACCTCGTTCCCAATGTTTTCCACTTGTAATGTGGATATTCGTTCACGAATATCCACTACATCATCTGTTGCAACGATGATACAGATCTGTTCGATCTGATCATCGTGCAAGTTCTTCATAAACTTCTTCCAGCTTAGCGCTGGAAGAGCCATCACCTCCGAACCTTCTTTCGGAGGGTGCTCCATCAACAGAGACCGGGTAGCTAATCCGGTCTCCGTTTGCGTCAAGACGTTGATAGTCTCGACGGAACTGTCCATGCAATCAGACGCACTCGTCTGATTGACTGCTACACGGTGATTACGATTCACCGTGTGCGAATACTCATCCTCATGGTGGCCACTGCCTACCATAGAGTTTTGGCGATCAGATGTGCTCGTATGATCGTCCGCCTGTTCTGCGACACGGTGGTCTTTATCACCCGTGTGCATGGCTAACGCAACGTGGTTGGAACTGGACACCACGGAGTTGTGCTCACGATTGCACTCGATCGTGAGTTCACTCTCATCAACACGGAATTCTTTCGTCGTGTTGGAACCTTCGGTCGCACAGTGGGTGTTTCCCACTGTGAATACTATTTATTTCTCACGGTGGTCTTTATCACCCGTGGATATCTCTCCAACACGCAACGACTCTTCCGTTGCGTGTGGTAGTCCCTCTGGACTCTCACCAGCGGAGGTACCTTCCGCTGATCGTGTCGGAACAGACCTGGTGGTGCCATCGCTATCCACCAGACTGTCCGACGCTGCGGTTGTATTTTCTGATACAGCCGGACTACACACAGGGTGATCAGATCCTGTGGGTCCGCCTCAGTCGATCGATAGGTTAACCCAGTCGATCGAAGGTTTAAACTTGGACATCCATGGGATTCCAAGTATCACATCGAACTTGTCATCTAAATCGAGGACGATGAATTCATCCTCGAATGACAGTTCCTTCAACTCGAAGCGTGTTTTAATAACACGATTTGGAATAGTCACGGTTGCACCTGTTGCTAACCGGACTGACAACATAATTGGTGGGGTTTCTACCTCCACAAGCTCAACAGCGTTATACTCTGAGTTCTAACGAAATTATTTGACGCTCCTGTGTCAAACAAAGCTCGCATTGGGACATCGCTCCCGTGCGGCTTAACCTCCAGGGTGATAAGAAGCTTATCATCACCCTGTACCTTTTGACAGGACATAGTCCCGTCTGGGGCTATTACCCTCACATGCCCTATGTCGGCATGTGGGATAACATTCCCAGTAGGGCGCCCCGCCCCTACTGGTGATTTACGTTTTTTGCACCAACAGGGTGATGTCCCTGTTGGTGTCGCCGTGCAGCGGACGGTTCCGTCTGCTGACTGCGTGGCACCGGACGCGGTGCCATACACTCATGGGCAAAATGCCCCACTTTCGCGCATCGATTGCAGCGAATGTTCTTCTTAAGTTTCGGTTACTTCGAGTTCGAAGCAACCGCAACCGATAGGTCCATCGGCTCTGGACCTCCACCGCCCATGCTCTGGCGCGGGTGGCTGTTTCTTGAGACGAAGTGTGAACTTCGTCTGCACGACTGCAGATTGTTGACATGCCGTTGCGGCATGTCAAAAGCGAAGGGCTGTTGAGCCCTTCGTCTGTACCCAGCATGCAATGACGCTGATCGCATGCTGAACTCCTCACGGATGCTCATATCAATGGCATCCTGTCTTTGGAGGGTGCCGGTAAAGACTCTGTTTGACGGGACCATCATTGAGTCCCTTCATGAAGCCAGTGACCTGCATAGCAGGGGGCACCGGCTCATACACAATATTTGACAGCAAGTATTGCGTCTTCTGAGCGTAAGCTTGAAGGTCAAGCTTACCTTGCCGGAATTCCATGAACTCCTGCCGACTACTTAGCTCTATTTCTGGAGCTTCAGAGTTGAGCTTTAGCTCAGCTTTAAGTTCCTTATAAGTAAGGAACGCAGAGTCATCAGTGGCTCTGCGACTCATCGCCCATGCCCTGGCTCTGCCGCCCAGACATGTTGTGGCGAAGTATGCCTGTTGAAGTTCGTCAACAATATTTTGCGCAGAGATGGCATCTTCCACCTCTGCGAACCATCTACGAAGGGGCTCGCCCCTTCGCCGGTAAAGGGCGGTACTCGCGCCTTTACCACTTCAACGCTATGCGTTGCAGGTGCAGATGCGGTCCGCGCTGCCTCTTGCGCGGGACGTGCTGGATTTTCTAGGTGGTTTCGCCTAAAGCGATTCACCACCTCTATCGCTTCCTCCGGGGTCTTACCCTGGAGGAAGGTAATGATGTCGGTCCCCATGGACCGAACCATTTCTACCGTCGCGTCTTTACTACGAGACGAGAAGTGGGAAATGTTTCGTCACCACTTCCAGCGTTCTCCCTCGCTCGGCAGGCGTCATGTCTCGCGACATGATGCCGAGCGGCTCTTAATATTCGATCCGCTAGTTAACTAGCGGAACGGAACTGTGGTCGTTAGGACGGACCACAAAGCGCTACCAGGTGTAACAGGACTGATCCTGTTACAGGATTATACTGTGTTGTGCGAGGAAGCGCGGCGCGCAATACAAGAGGGGTAGGATTAGTTGATAACAACTAATCCTACAATAAAGTAAATATAAAATATTCACTTATGTTCTAGAACGCAAAATTAAGAGTGTTTATTTAATGGGTGGTTAGCAGCTAATAGTATAGTAATTACCTAACTAATATAATAATATCAAGTATTCAACTAACTGTACTATTAGTTAACCTGCATGATTCGGTATTTATACCGAATCGACTTTTCCTTCGTAGATTATAATAACTTATAATCTCTTATTTAAATTTCAGACAACGCGTCTGAAATTTAACTGTGATATTCTAACTTGAATATCAATTATGTAATGGCACCCCATTACAGTGAGTGTCGTAACAGGGGAGTACCTCCCCTAGCTACTCCCTACTAAAGGAAGCCTAAGGCTAAAGCGTTAGCGTACGCTAACAGGAAACTGGGGGAATCTTGGCACCGATCGAGAGAGTAATCTCACGCTAATCACTTTCATTAGGGCGTATTGGCTAAGTAGCGGCGTATCGCCGCTTAAGGAAAGTCTTCCTCTGTGCGCTAGCCGCACCGTGCGTTTACGCACCGGCTACATCTGGTAGCACTTGTAGTCAATCCAACACCTGTGTTGGTGGACGGCATCCTCTTCAAAGGATGGACCAGGACGAGTGGGGTCAGCTAACCCCCGTCCAACAAGAAGCCTTTAAGAGGCTGGTACCCATATTGGGTCAGGGTGGCATGCTCCTTCTAGTGGAGCAGGGTCTTAGTACCGTGCGTGAGAGGGTGAACGCCCTCATCGCCGATGAGGCGAGTTTTCGTGGAAGTTACTCCGCGTATACGGGGGTGCGCCCTCCGTTATCCTTTAAGTTGACGGAATTCACCGGTAAGAAAGGTGATAACCTTTAGGTGTGGCTTCGCGAGGTCGAAACGGCCTTTGCCGAAGCGAATGTGATCGAGGGTCACTTGCAAGTGGGACTTGCACTAACCCAATTTACGGGCAGAGCCCGTACATGGGCGTTTACGTGTCCGGATTCGGTCACGGACGTGTTCCCGAACTGGGAAGTCCTTAAGCGAAAGCTTATGTACATGCACGCTACGCCTGATCTGGTTTTCCAGAATCATCTTGCGTTTTTAAGATGCCGTCAGGGCACTAGGGGCTTAGAGACATACGTCCAAGAACTGAAGAACCTGTTGACAGGGATGCACGCGAAAGCGTATTCGGACGATGTGTCCATTCCCGTGTTCATGGGAGGCTTGAAAGAAGGGTCAGCACGTTCGGAGATCTCCGATGCCGACCCCAATCCCTGGAGGAGGCGTTCCAGATGGCGTTCAACGCCTAGAGGAACTTTCGTTCCTCAAAGGTGGGTACTGAACCCATGGACCTTATTCAGGTAGAAGCGGAGGAGAAACCTTCCGCAAGCGTCACTCTGACTACTTCTTGCAGAGCTTCGAAGAGGAGCTTCTTGCAATGTTGCAGCTGCGTAGGCCGCTAAGATGCTTTCTGTGCGGAAGTGCGGATCATCTGCGGAACAGATGTCCGCGAAACCCCCAGCGAGACACTCGCTACAAGGGGCCAAGGGTGAGGAAAAAGCCCTTGCCCAAGCCGTCGGGAAACGACGGCTCCCAGTAGGTGCGGGGCGCCCTACTGGGGGATCCCTCAGTGCTGTTAAACCCCAAGGTAGGGGACGACAGCATAAAGACCCGAGGGAAACGGTGCTTTCTAGCACCGAGTTGGTGTGTCAGCCAGGTTTTCTGGTCGTCCTTGCGGACGTGAAAGGCTTTGATAAGCCTTGAAGAGTCTTGATAGACTCTGGAGCGTCTGAAAATTATGTCAGACGGGATTCTATTGAGAAGAGTCGGCTGTATTCCGAGGCCCTAGAGGCACGTTCTCGTGACGTTGTCACAGTCCGTCTAGCGACGGGCGTACAGGTTTCTGTACCCAAGGTCTCGATTGACCTTAAGCTGAAGTTTGCACACTTCGAAAGCTTAGAACGTTGCCTAGTCCTGGATTTGGACTCGAGGTATGACCTCATTCTGGGCATGAAGTGGCTGGAACGCCACGAGCCATGGATAGACTGGAAGTCTAAGTCCATTGGCTTAACGCACCCGCGATCGGGTGAAGCATTGGCGAGTCATGAACCTACCTTTGCTCGATCGCAATAGCGATTCTGGCGAGAGATGCCAGAGATTGGGATGTCTGAGTTTATCAGTCCCAATGAGGTTAAGGAAGTGTTCCTTGACAAGAGGGATTCGGTGGTTAATCCACACGCCGTTATAGGCGAGACTGGTGAGTCGCTAGTGGTAGAGGTGGATTCCTCTGAGGATAAGCGCGAGGCGCTTCCTAGAGAAGAGACACAAGGTTTGTCTCTTCTACAGGTCGTGGTTACCGACCACGCCGCGTTAGGCGAACAAGTTGCGACTCCGGTGGTAGGATTAAAGACCCCTGTGGTTAAGCGCGAGGCGATTCCAAGCAAAGAGATCCGTATTTCGTCCCTTCGCACGTCGTAAATGATTCCGAACACGCCTTATTAGGTGATACCGGCGAGTCACCGGTGGTAGAGGTAAAGAAAGACCTCTGTGTATAGACGCGATGCGCTTCAAATAGATGGGGCAATTGACTCCCCTCATCTGGGTCCCGAGGCCAGTGGTCAGCAGTCCTATCGGACACTGAATAGCGTGACAGGTGTTGTCTCGAAAGGCGTATCCTGGAACGGTTGCCTGGGGTAGGAGAACTGTTGTCGTTGGAGGAGATGTCCTTCAACGAGTTTGGAACTGCTGTAAAAGCAGGTGAACTCGACGAGATCGTCTTGTTGCGTCCGGAAGAGGAGTTAAACTCCTCATCCACGATGGAAGAGTCAGTTTTGGTGCAAACCAAACAGGCATTGAATGCCCGAAGCGGTCTCAAGATCCTTGCGAATCCTGAGGACCCTTACCATTCCTTATTAAATGAATTCGGAGATGTCATTAGTGACAACCCACCGATGGGTTTACCACCGGATCGGGGAGTCCGACATGAAATTGACTTGGTTCCTGGAACCAAAAACTGCGTCACTAGGCAGTGGCCTCTTCCCAAGGTGCAATGCGACGTCATCGACGCATTATTCAAGGGGGAAGAAGAGGCAGAGATGGTACGGGAGAGCAAGTCTCCCCACTCATTCCCCACTTTTTGTGTTCGTAAACCGAACGAAAAGTGGCGCATTGTGCATGCGTACAATAAGCTCAATGCAGCTACTGTACCAATGCAAGCTCCGATTCCTCGGAAGGATCTCCTCCGTAATAATATGGCAGGCTGTACTGTTTACAGCGCTTTAGATCTGGTAGACGGGTACTATCAGGTGCTCATGCGAGCATCCGATATTCCGCTCACAGCGGTCAGCACGCCTAGTGGCATGCTGTGGGAGTGGCTTGTTATGCCACAGGGGCTTTCAAATGCACCAGCGACTTTTAATCGCTTGGTGACACAACTCTTCCGCCCTCATTGAAAGTACGCTCAGACGTACTTCGACGATATATTCGTTCATAACCTCGCGGAAGGCGACTCGTCTGTGTGGAGAAGCGTGCCCAAAATTTGGCACACTTCTGGTCAAGTTTCGACAAGGCATTTGGTCTAATTTCGGATTGGTTTAAACAAGGGGGGCTTT
>CM047582.1:9764690-9775170 GCA_026184515.1 Peronosclerospora sorghi | reverse complement strand
ATATCCCGAAGGCGATGCGTACGCATCCAACCTTCTATGTGGGTATGATTAAGCCATACCAGAACCCGTAGGCGGGTCTCCTCTTGGAGGAGGGTGTGAAGGCGGATAGCCGTAAGGCGCGACAGGGCGGAGTAACATCTCCGACAGGGCCAAAATACGACCACGAAGCTCCGCAACGGAAGATTAGATTTTTTTCTCAAGACGACGAAAGCCGTCAAGGGCAGACTCGAGAGAGTCAATCCGCTTCTCGAAGCGGTCAATCGCGCCCATGGCATCGTGGATTCCATCCTGGAGTTCCAGGATGCAACGGCTGTGTCGATCACAGCGCTAATAAAACTCACGTCGTAATCTCGCGACCACCTCCCCCAGTTCTCGATTCGGAGGGGGTTCCACATTACCATGTAGAGCGTTTGATGGCGCGACGCCATCACCGGGGTGAAACCCAGTATCTAGTTAAGTGGAAGGGTTATACACATTTTCGGAGTTCGTGGGAGTCCGAGACTCCCCTGCGGCAGGATTGCCGAGATGTCGTTGACGCTTTCGAGCGGTAGAATTCCGCCGCAATTCGACGACCAAAGGGGCGGAAGAAGCTCCTTCACTCCCAGTAGTTGGGAGATCGCCGGAGGCAGATGCGGAACTTGCACTGCGCTCCGGCACCAGATTGAGATCACAGGCAATAGCATAGCGCGTGCGATAAGGGGAAGGTAATTGCCCCAGCGCTTTGGCTTTGGAAAACGCCAAGCGCAATGCCCTCTCCAGCCGAACGTCACGTTCGGCATAGCTGTTGTACAGCTCTGTAAAGTAAGGGAGACGTTTCTCCCCTTCCACCCAAGCGGGGAACTTACGCTCTGCCTCTTCGGCATCCTCTCCTTGGAGGAGAACGAAGGGAACCTTGCGGAGGTTCTCAACAAAGACACCCTTCTCCTGTTTCCCGATGCGCTTTCGGTATAAGGCGGCAGTGAACTGCTTCTGCGTGAGCAATTTTTCCCGGAGTTGCTTCCGACATTCGATTTGACGCGGCTATTCAGCCGTATGGCCAGGGGGATAGAAGCCCAAACCCCTCTTTACCGCATTCTTATCCCACTTTTGGGGATCACGAGGACCCCCAAAACGAAATTCCGCCTGTGAAGTGCGTTTGGGGGCGTGAGATGCAGCCCATAGTGCCGATTTCGCACGATCAAGGTTCTGAGCTTCGTCCAAATTACTAGACGTGATCGTCGCCTTCGGAGACCCGGATTTTTCATCCGAAGTTGGCAATGGTGGCGCGATAGCGCATTTTTCCCATGTGCTGGGGAAGAATTAGGCTACTGACGTCGCCGTTCGGCGTCGTCAGAGCGGTCATCCTTAGGGCATCTATCCCCAAGGGCCCCCTCCTCCGAAATATCGGAGTCCGAGTAGATGACTTCCTTTTCTCGGGGAAATGATCTCCACCTATAGGTGTGCTCATCAACGCCAGAGTTGTGGCAGTTGGGGTCTCCAACTAAAATCGACTATTGCGTGGCAATGGTATTGATGGGGGAGGATGTAACAGTTACATTTAGTTACGTTGGTGTATGTAAATACACAACGGTTAAGGTCAAGTATTGGCCGGTCCGAAAGGTTCGGACCTATTGGCTATTTTAGCCAATCAGGGCGGGAGCCCTTGGTGAAGGCGTGGCAGCCTGCCACGTGTTGGTACACAGGTGGTGTACATTACATTTTCGGCTAGGTACGAATTAAATAAGTTCTACTTAGTATTACATAGGGTTTACATTAGTTGATTAATTTAGGCAAATTATATATTAAATATAAATCAGTTTCCAATTACACTAGATCCAGCTAGACGTCCGACCAGGAACGGTGGGCGTGCTGTGAGTGTCGTAGCAGGGGAGTACCTCCCCCAGCTACTCCCTACTAAGGGAAGCCTAAGCCTAAGGCTAAAGCGTTAGCGTACGCTCACAGAAAACTTGGAGAATCTTGGCCCCGAGCGAGAGAGTAATCTCACGCTAAGCCCTTTCATTAGGGCGTATCTCCGCTTAAGGAAGTCTTCCTCTGTGCGCTAGCCGCACCATGCGTTTACGAACCGGCTATAGGCAAACTGTCTGGTTCAGGAAATCATCGTGTGTATAGCCTTATGGTGCACGAACGGTAATTTTTCAGGATGAGTTACAGATACAGATGGCTGGTCGACGCTCTCTGTACTCAAAATATGAGATTGGCGCAAGATTCGGCGTTCCCTGTGTCCAGATCGGGGGATGTTTGGATCCAATCTCAAGATCCAAGCTAAGCTATGGTTAAAGGACAGGGTTTGGCCAATTCAGTGCGCGATAATCATTAATATTTCCTTTCTGTCGCAAGGTCTGAAGATAGGCGAATCAAGGATAGAAGTTGAAGTTCTACTGTCGAACGTCTGCCCGATATGAAGCCGAACGAGATCGAGCAGCTAAACAGGTAATCCCGGAGACCCTACATCCTGAAATCCAACACCAGACTAGAAGGAGGATAGACAGGATGAACCACAAGGTCATGGCTCATTTAACTGGCTATGACTCTATCAAAGTGTCCAGAGACTGGGAGGGTCTGCGATGCACAAAGGACAAACGACTAGAAATGTACAGGCGACTTAGTGGATTCACGTTATCGCTATCGTTGCTGTCCCAAGTCGTCGCTGAACAAATCGAGCCCTTAATCTGGACAGATCGATTTACTGGGCTGGTGATCGCCAAATCTGGCTCTATTCGCACGGCCCAACAAGTTGAAAAGTCTCGAAGAGTGTGTTTCAAAGATTTGGCGCAAGTGTAGTGATCCGAATGACCGGTGGCCATGATTCATGGCAGTGTCTGAGCGTCCAAATGAATCTTAGGACAGAGGAGAAGTGCAGGATGACCTATCATCCCAGCCAACGGAAAGGCTAAACAAATGGAACCCTGCCCCGGGTACGCAAATGTATGTTATTGATGCCGGGTAGAAAGATTAGAATGAATATGCTCAGTGGCTGGTCTGCGCACTAAACCCACCGATCGACCGGGTAGGGGGATACCACATTGTACTTGGATGGATGGGGCCTGTGGTCCATCTTGGAGTCTGCCGTCCCGATCGGCTGCACTAAGTGTCGAGATCGTCACGCCCGCCAATGGAGAATCAAGATTCTCGTCAGTACAAACAAGCTTGCGAGCAGGTCAATGCGAGCAGGTCAATGAGCATCTGGACAGGAGGATAGAGCGAGCTGAGCAAAAAGAACAGGTCAGCCGACACTGGGTCAAGGGTATTGCTATACTTGGACTGAGTCATGGAAGGTAACGGGCCATCTTTTACTCAAGGTGGCCGCGCAGATCGTAGAAAATACCGCGAGGCTAATCATTGCTTGTACATATTATAGCGTTCTCCCAATAGTTCATGTCTTCAAGATCAAGCTTGTAAAGAATTACTCTGGGTGAGCATATCTGATTACAGATAATTCGGGAGGCTTGACTTCGAAGAAGCCTTGAAAGCTGAAAAAAAACGCTCAAGCTAGAAAAATACGAAGTGGAGAATATTGTGAATGTCCGGTCAGATCAAAGAGATTGATACGGACTGACCCATCGTGAACTCCTCGTGAAGTGGAAGGGTACCAGGTGACATACTCAGTTTCTTCTTGCGATGCGCCACATGCATCACGGGGTTCAAGAAGATGTCAAAATCGCAATGGCCTGCCCATATCCCGGTGGCCAGCGTCTTATTCACCGTTTACCCGCCCGACCGCGTCAGACTTTATGCCAGCCAGTAAGGGTCTTGTTCGGCTGGTACGGCAAGGAAGTGTGGTTGACAGTATGCTTCGTTAGTGTGACCTACACAGTACTAGGCTGCTTCAAAAGTCTATATCCTCGCAAGTTATTATTGTACCAAAAAGACTGTTTCTAGCAGACCAATCAATGCAAGACAAGCAGAAGCGTCCGTCGTTCCCATGTCTGCCTAAGAGTGCGTGTACGTTGGTGCCGAACAGGCGCTTGTGTAACTCTAATGATGCTGCGATACTGAGTAGCTGCATGATAACCGACGCCATAATGCTTTATAGTATTTTCTAAGCTGGACGCGTTCTTGCCACTGCTGGCTGAGGAGAACAAGAAATTGGTTGAGGCGGTAGCAGCACGTAAAGGCTCGAAACACAATATTGAAGTAGAAGAAACCGAGGAGGAAAACGGAAAGAGTGCTATCGTTAAAGGCGACGCGAAGGAGGAGGAAGAGAAAGCTCCGGTGATTGAAATGGTTCGTAGCTGTGAGATGGAATGTGATGGTCTGGTGCGGTCGCGTAGAACAGCTGCTCATTGTTGCTTCGTTGGTTTTGCTGTCGTCGTTGTTGCAGAACTTCGCCCTTGCTATGATGGATGAAAACGGCAGTGACAATGAGGACGCGAGTGCTACCAGTGAGGTGCAGATTAAGGCGGCAAGAACCGCTACAGTAATAAATAAGGGCAATGTAGAATCCAGGGAACAAGTAAAAGAAACGTCCTTTCAAATGCGACTAGAGAAATCCAGCGGTAAACCGCGCCCGGTCATTCAAGAGTTGAATTAATTACTTTACGGTTGGTAATTGATATCGCCAAACGCTCTTTTATAACCTTATATTATTACCTTTGATTATTTATCTGTCTCTTTTAAGTGGTCAGAAACCAAAGAGAGCAAAAGCCAATTAGTGTATTCTTACGCAAGCATGTTCTACCAGCTCTCGCAAAAGCTCTCTAAAGGCAGCATGATGGCTATCACCATTCCGACCATCATAGCTGCGTCGTACACTACATTTGCCTTCTTCCGCTATACTGGTATGCAGCTACTTTTCTCTATTCTTATCGTTTGTGTCTGTAATATACATCGTGAGCTTTACTCTTATAGGCCCGGATCTCGGTGGTGAATTGCCCGGCTCTCCAAAGACTACTTCGGCTGAGTGGCGGGCGGCGTCCGTAGAGTACGGAAAAGCGCAGAAGGGCAATCCAATTCGCCACTTTAAGGACTAGACAAATCGGCTCAGCCTACACGTGGTGACCAAGCTCCGCTGTCAACTCGATTCTAGCTTCTATGGCTATCTTCCTGTGGTTTACGGTGGGGTTGCAAATTGCAATTTCTTTTCGGGTTCCATAACTAGAAAGCGAGCGCGTTCGTGAGTCGAAAGTGTCATGAATAAAATACAGCAATCTTGGTTAACATTTTGTGGATGCAACACGGTTTAGGAAAGTTATCCTTGGATATCCTTACGATATGACGTCACCAGTTTCGGGTTGGTGTTCCTTATATTATATCATCTACCTTGAGTCGCTGAACATGTCTCCAACCTTATATCCAAATCACTTTCTCCCCTGGTGCAAATACAAAACGAAACGACCACGTTGAGCACCAAGGAATACGCATTCGCAAGGGATACGTAGACGTACAACTTCCGCTACCTGCGCCTTGTGTCTAGCGTCGGCAGCGTCCCAATCATCCAGCGCACGCTTTCGAAGCTTGTTTTCCACTTCCTCCTCGTCCTTAAGCAGCTGCTCGTCTTCATCATCACGGAACCCGTAATAGTCAGAATCAATGTGCTTTAACATGTCTTCCCGCGTGCGTTTGCGCGTCTCGTGTTCTTCCTTCTGTTGAAACAGTTCACGCACGCCAGGAAGATTCTTCGCAGCTCCAAAGTATCGGTAACCTCGTGCTCCGCTCACTGCTGCGCCATCGGCGTCGTACGCCTGCGGTTGTGCGCGCGTATAGTCCGTCCCACCTAATTGCACGATGCGCCGCTCCCAGTGCCTTTTCTCTCGGATGCGCTTGTTAATCTCGTCATTCAGATCTCGAATCACGTGCTCACTTGATCCAGCTAGCCATAAATGAACGCCATTCCAGCAGACAACTCACAATAGAATATTCGATCGACAACGCACCATTCTGGATATCTGCGACCTTCTTAGAGATCTCACGAATGATCTGCCGTCGCCAGCGCTCAGCGTCTCGAAGGTTATCGCATTCGGACGCCAGATATGGTCTTCGACTGAACGAAACAGATAATTAGGCAAATGGTAATCGATACATGCACATGCCATTATCAAGAGCGCAGAGATACTTTCTTTTTAAAAGTATCGGCAAAATCTTGCTTCATGCTCGTCCATCGGTTCAGCAGCGACTGCGCCTTCTCCTCGTTACGCGCCATGGTGTTTTATAATGGTCTAGAAAACGTGGTCCACATCGCGTACTCAAATGATAACGCTCTCGAGCGCAACGCCCTACACAATGCTGCGGCGCCGCAATTGGGTGCGCTTGGTTGCCACGCAAGCTCTGAAGCCTCAGGTCGCGTCCTACGACCTGGTCGTGATTGGGAGTGGTCCCTCCGCGACGCAGTGTGCGCTCGAGTCAGCCAAGCAGGGAAAGCGCGTCGCTATTGTTGACAAGACGACGAGTTTGGGCGGCGTTTGTGTCCACACGGGCACCATCCCGTCCAAGACTTTTCGGGAAGCTGTATTGCATCTATCTGGATATCGTCATCACGGATTTTACGGGAAGTCGTACAGTATGAAGACAATAACGATCGAGGACATTTTATATCGCGTGCAGCGCGTCGTGAGCTCGGAAGCGGACGTCATGCGCACACAGCTAAAGGCAGCACAAGTTGATGTGATCCCTGGTTTCGCACGCTTCGAAGATGAGCACGAGATTTCGATTTTGCGTGAGGAGACGGACAAGACGGACGTGGGTCAGCATAGCAACGTGGACGCACTCTCCCGTGTGAAGGCCGAAAAGTTCCTCATTGCATGTGGCACACGGCCTGCACACAACCCACTTGTACCTATTGACGGCAAGATTGTGATTGACAGTGATCAGATTCTGAGTCGCGACATGGTTCAGCTGCCTCGCTCACTCATTGTCGTGGGTGCCGGCGTCATTGGCATGGAGTATGCGTCAATGGTGAACGTAGTGCCGGGTCATTCCGTTACGGTGGTGGATGGACGGCCAGATGTGAGTGCAATAGGAAAAGAGTAGACTGCTGCCTGTGCTGCTTCTAATCTCGCTATAATCGCAGATCCTCTCTTTTTGCGACCGCGAAATCATTAGCAACCTGACGTATGAGATGCAAAGCAACGGAGCACGCTTTCTACTGGGCGAGACGGTCAAGAAAGTTGAGGTACATAACTAATCGGCTTACAAAGACCAAACTGGACGTTTAATAGTTGTTCGCTGCTGCAAAAGACTACGGAGAAAGGAGTCAAGGTCTTTTTCAACAGTGGTAAGGTGCTAAGTGCGGATGCTCTCCTCTACACAGTGGGTCGTCAGGCGAACACGGACGGACTTAATTTGGAGGCTGTAGGGCTATCACGCAACCACCGTGGTCTCATCAACGTGAACAAGAACTATCAGACCGATCAGCCGCACATGTACGATTGGGGTGCATGCCATTTACAGTTTTTCTCATAGTTTTCTAGTTATGCTGCAGGCGATTGCATCGGCGCACCAGCACTTGCATCCACGAGTATGGAACAAGGTCGCCTCGTGTCGTGTCACATGTGGAAATCTGAACAGGAGCTCGCTGGAACGAGCCAGCTGGAGAGTGGCAATTATCCATATGGCATCTACACGATCCCAGAGATCTCGATGGTTGGTCAAACGGAGCAGCAGCTCACGACCAGCTGCATAAACTACGAAATTGGTATTGCCAAGTACTCCGAGCTCGCGAAAGGTCAGATGATGGGCGCGATGGCTGGCGGCACTCTAAAGATTTTGTTTGATCCTGACAATCTCAAAGTGCTTGGCGTGCACGCTATTGGAGAAGGTGCCACGGAAATTATTCACATCGGACAGGTTGCTATGGCCATGAACTGCTTACTGACGTATTTCCGCGATGCTGTATTCAACTACCCTACACTGGCGGAAGCTTATCGTGTCGCTGCCTTGAATGGACTGGGCCGACTGAGTCGTGACGTTGAAGAACTCTAGTTTCCCCCGGTGTTGATGGTGCCTTCATGGCAAATATATGGTGCAGTGGAGATAGGCAAGGAACCTCCGTTACGGGGCATGGAGAGCTTCGAGGGATTGATATAGTGAAGAACACGTATCTCCATACTACAGCCAAACCTCGCTTAAGGGTCTACACTTTCAAATTAGTAGCGGCACAATACATTTATCAAGTACAAATGAATAGCCTTGCCCCAAATTGTCTTTTGCTGGCCGACAACACTTCAAGATCTCGCTTGACTGCCGATTAGAAGCTCGCATTACAAGATTACGCGCGGTCGCGACGCACCAAGGCATTGCTCGGTCAACTTTTAATAGTAATTTGGTGTCAATATAGCACGATATATATCTGTTGAAGTTTGAAGGTGTTGATATCGTCATGAGTGAGACTATACAAACTTAAAGTGAAGCGCGACCACAGTGGCCGAATATGCATTTTGGTTCGCTACTCTAGGAATTCGACTGTATTGTGCCGTAATTAGGGTTTTTAGGTTAGGATGGTGAAGTATGCCTTTATATTAGGGGGGGGGTCAGACATAAGAAAAAAAGTGTTTATTTCGTGAAATAAACACTCGCGATATGAACGTTTATTTCACACGATATACACACTTCTCGAGCTGCTCATATCCGAAATAAACGTTTATTTCGTTTTGAAATAACCCCTTTGGTGAAGGGGCCCAATCAGGCCGCGTAAGCTCACTGGCACTAGCGCGTTACTAAATAACCTAGTAGGACTATTTTAACTTACTTGGGCGCAACGTATGCACATTAAAGTCCACGCGACGCGGGACTCGAACACGCAACCCCCAGATTCGAAGTCTGATACGCTATCCATTGCGCCAGCCGCGCATATACGAATTACCACATGATACTTATAACGCATCGTTACGTACTTCACCGAATACAAAATATGACAAGGTCATTAGTATCATCAGCCAACAGGACAGTGCAGGTGTGACGAACAAGCCACGTGCTGTGACACCTCCACTGTTGGAAGAGTGTGTAGCCATTTTGGGCTTTGCACTCTTCCAGGATAGTGGAATCCCATTGGCTGTTCGGGATTGCATACGTTTATGCATATATCGGCGGTTACAGGTTTAAGTTGCATTTACTACTGGATAGCTACTTAAGTAACCATACATAATATACTTTACTTTCCTTTTTGCATATAAATAAGCACATCCATACTGAACTCTATACGGCCGTCGGACGGCGATTGCTAGCTTGTCTCTCCCGCTGATCCTCCCTTGCTGGAACTTTGTCACAAGGTGAGTATAGATCGCGTGAAGTGTTTAAAGATTTCTATTCAGTTTTTTAACAGGTTATGAGCCCAAGGCTTGCCAGTAATATCGTGGATTTTTCTTGGTAAACTGAGTGTGTTTTCGTGGATTTCTTTCGTGGTTACGTTACGTGGAGCTAGTGGAAAGTCCCCTGTTGAAAGAGCTAGTGGTGTGACGGAACTGACTGAAGTGATTTATTTGATTTATGATAAGTGAATCTGATGAAGATGATGTGCCCTCCGTGAGTGAATTTCGGGCGCTGGTACGCAGCCTGAAGGAGATTACGAGTGCCCTTAATACTAGAGATGCCGGGCAAGGCATGCAATCATCTCCGAGTGGATCGTCCGGGTCCAGGAAGGGGTCCCTGGTGCGAGTGCCGAACTCCGAGTTTCGGGAGAGCCTACAAAATTACCTTCCTTTCGGTCAGCAGATGTCGTTGAACGACCTGACCGAGGACGAAGGGGTTGAAGCTTGCGCAAGGCCACACCCACAAGTGAATCAAGCACCTCGCGGAGTGCCGGTTGGCATGCAATGTAGCCGGTGCGTATACGCACGGTGCTGCTAGCGCACAGAGGAAGACTTTCCTTTAAGCGGCGTTCACCGCTACTTAGCCGATACGCCCTTATAAATGGCTTAGTAGGAGAGAGCTATTCTACTCGGGGCCAAGATTCCCGGTTTGGTTTACTATTAGCTTTCGCTAATGACTTAACGCAAGGCAGCTACACCCTTACTAAGGGTGTAGCTAAAGGGAGGGCTCCCTTTACGCTACTGCACTCACTACACGCGCGACCGGTCAAGGTCGTGCGTCTGTAGTCGGTTGAGTGAAATGTAAACTGAATGTATATGTGGAGAAGCGTGCCCAAAATTTGGCACACTTCTGGTCAAGTTTTGTCAAGGCATTTGGTCTAATTTCGGATTGGTTTAAAAAAGGGGGGCTTTTCAGCCTATCAGACTCAAGAATTGTCAAGAACGCAAGTTTTGGTGAGTCACCCGACTTTGGGTATTTTACATATTTTTGTGGGGGTACATTTAGGGACTATAGGGTAGTAGTATTTTAGTTGTGGTTTTACCTTTTAGGACAGAGGTTATACCTTTAAGTAAGGAAATCTTTTAGCTTTCGGATAAGTGGCTGAAAACCTCTTCTGGTCTTGGTTCACACCACAGCTAGGGGTCGCCGTTCTTCCCTTTTCGTACACTAGTCGCCTCCGCCCGCCGCGTAGTGTTTGGGGGCAGAGGGTCGAATTATCCCCTCTCGACCATTATAC
>CM047582.1:9752783-9764590 GCA_026184515.1 Peronosclerospora sorghi | reverse complement strand
TTGTGGAGTGGCCTTCGCCTGTAAATCTTAGAGATTTACTGAAGTGGCTTGGATTAGCCAACTATCTCCACAAGTACAGCGAGAACTACGCTGAATGGCGAAGCCATTAACTGACCTTCTTAAGAAGGACGTTGATTGGTGTTGGGAAACCAAACACCAAAACGCTTTTGAAGCGGTCAAGGGGAGCTTGTTAAAAGCCCCCGTTCTTGCTCTCCCAGATTGTGGGAAATCTTTTAGCTTCGTCTACGACGCCTCCGATTTTGCAATCGGATGTGCTTGGTTACAAGCAGACGACGCGGGACGGGAACGCGTGATTTCTTTTGTTCGAGGCAGCTTAAAGCTGCAGAACGGAATTATCCCGTTCATGATAAGGAGATACTTGCAATGAAGTATGACCTTGTCAAATTTAGGGTTCACCTACTCGGCTCAAAGCCGTTCGTGGTTTATACTGACCACGCGTCCTTACGGACAGCGACGAAGTAGCCTCATCTCTCGCAACGGATGGCCCGTTGGATCTCCTTCTTTGCGGAGTACAACTTTGAGGTTAAGTATAAACCTGGCAAGCAGAACGTGCTTGCAGACGCGTTATCACGTCGTCTCGATTACGAGATCGCTCACGCGACATTCGTCACCTCGTCTGTGGTGGATCTCATACGCCAGGCGTTTGAAAAAGACCCACAGTGTACGGCGCTTATCAGCGCGTTGGGTGTAAAGGGACTTGGCTCGTCTGAGCCAACCCTGTCAAGTCGAGATAAAGCTCGGTTATACCGTTACAGGTACTGTGACGGTTTTCTATATTATAGCACGAGCGTGGAGCACACTACGCGAGTGGTTGTTCCACATGATGAGGAACTGAAGTATAGAGTCCTCTTTGAGGCACATGACGCCCCTACCGGGGGTCATTTAGGTCGGGATAATACCTACAGCGCTTTAAGCGTTTTGTATTGGTGTCCCAAGATGTATAAGTGGGTCGGTGCGTATATTCGCACCTGTGAAACGTGTCAGAGGGTCAAACCCTCTGCAGAGTCAGCTGCGCCTTTGGTGAGATTATCCATTCCGACGAAGTGTTGGAAATCCATTAGTATGGATTTTATCTTCGGTTTTCCGAAGGATAAGGCCGGGAACACCGTCATATTGGTCTGTGTAGACCGTTTGAGCAAGATGGATCATCTGGTGGCAGTACCAGAGTCCATTGATGGACAAGGAACAGCGAAAGTGTTCCTAGACCGTGTCTTTCGACAGCATGGTCTACCCGATTCCGTTGTGTCGGATCGGGATCCCCGTTTTACGGGACAATTTTTGGGAGCGTTGTTTAGGGTGCTGGTCACCAAGCTCCTCATGTCCACCGCGGATCATCCGCAGATAGACGGACAAACGGAACGTGTTAATCGCGTTGTTGAGGATATTCTCCGGATTTTATGTCCGGATTCTCCAAAGAGTTGGAGTGAGATGCTTGCTATGGCCGAACTTGCTATAAATAATTCGGTCCATGCATCTACGGGGTTTACCCCGTTTTACGTGAACGGATTAGTGAATCCGAGGGTTCCGTTGACGCCACGTGTGAGTGGCCCAAGGCTTGAGGGGAGAGTATCCTGGTGTCAGCCCTGTATCTGTGCGAAAGCACATCGATAAGTTCTTATCGACGCGCCTTAGTGTCTTACGACACGTCTGCGATACCATGGCAGAAAGCAAAGACAAGCAAAAGGAACAGGTAGACCTCAAGGGCCGGCATAACAAAACGGCGTATAAGTAGGAGAAAGTGTTTTATTAAACGCTAAAAATCTTCCTACACATGCATTTCCTAACGTGTTACGGAACAAACTGCGCCCCAGGTTTGTGGGGCCTTTCAAGGTGCTAGCCCGAAAGGGCCTGGCGTATAACTTGGATATCCCGAAGGCGATGCGTACGCATCCAACCTTCTATGTGGGTATGCTTAAGCCATACCAGAACCCGGAGTCGGGTCCCCTCTTGGAGGAGGTTGGGAAGGCGGATAGCCGAAAGTCACAACAGGCCGGAATATCGCCGACAGGGTCGAAATACCACCATGAATCTCCGCAACGACAGACTAGAGAGAGGCAAGCCGCCTCTCGATGCGGTCAATCGCACTCCCCTCTTTGCGGAGTCCCTAGTGGGAATCCTGGATGCGACGGCTGTGTCGATCACAGCGCTCATGAAGCTCACGTCGCAATTGCGCGACCTCCTCCTCCAGTTCTCGACTCGGAGGGTATTCCACATTACCATGTGGAGCGCCTGATGGCGCGACGCCATCATCGGGGTGAGACCCAGTATCTGGTGAAGTGGAAAGTTTATCCACATTCACAGAGCTCGTGGGAGTCCGAGACTCCCCTGCGGCAGGATTGCCGTGACGTCGTTGACGCTATCGAGCGGGAGAACCCCGCTGAGAGTCAACGACCAAAGGGGCGGGAGAAGCCCCTTCACTCCCAGTAGCTGGGATCTCGCCGGAGGCAGATGCGGAACTTGCACTGCGCTCCGGCACCACAGTGAGGGCACGGGCGCTAGAATAGCGCGTGCAATAAGGGGTAGGTAATTGCCCCAGCGCTTTGGCTCTGAAAACGCCAAGCGCAATTCCCTCTCCAGCCGAACTCCACATTCGGAATAGCTGTTGTACAGCTTTAAAAAGTGGGGGAGACGTTTCTTCCCTTCCGCCCAAGCGCGTAATTTTTGCTCTGCCTCTTCGGCATCCTCTCCTTGTAGGAGAACGAAGGGAACCTCGCGGAGGTTCGCTACAAAGACACCATGTGCCTGTTTCTCTAGGCGCTCTCGGTATAGGGCGGCAGTGAACTGCTTCTGCGTGAGCATTTTTTCCCGGAATCGTTTCCGGCGTGCGATTTGACGCGGCTGTGCAGCCGCAGGGCCAGGGGTATTGAAGGCTAAACCCTTCTTTACCTCGTTCTTAGCCCACTTTTTTGGAGATCACGAAGACCTCCAAAGCGATATTCCGCCCAGGAAGGACGTTTGGGGGCGCGTAATGCAGCCTCTAGTGCCTGTCCAGAAAGCTGAGATTCCTGAGCCGCGTCCAATCCAGTGGTGATGGTCGCCTTCGGCGACCCGGATTTGCCATCCGAAGTTGGCAATGGTGGTACGCAAGATAGCGCATTTTTCCCATGTGCTGGGGAAGAATTAGGCTACTGACGTCGCCTTTCGGCGTCTTCAGAGCGGTCATCCTTAGTGGAGCTATCCCCAAGGGCCCCCTCCTCCGAAATATCGGAGTCCGAGTAGATGACTTCCTTTTCTCGGGGAAAATGATCTCCACCTATAGGTGTGCTCATCAACGCCAGAGTTCTGACAGTTGGGGTCTCCAACTATAATCGACTATTGCGTGGAAATAGTATTGATGGGGGAGGATGTAACATGGTTACATTTAGTTACGTTGGTGTACGTAAATACACAACGGTTAAGGCCAAGTATTGGCCGGTCCGAAAGGTTCGGACCTATTGGATGTTTTAGCCAATCAGGGCGGGATCCCTTGGTGAAGGCGTGGCAGCCTGCCACGTGTTGGTACACAGGTGGTGTACATTACATTTCGGCTAGGTACGGATTAAGTAAGTTCTACTTAGTATTACATATAGTTTACATCAGTTTATTATTAAGGCTAATTACATATTAAATATAAATCAGTTTCCATTTTACACTATCCAGCTAGACGTTCGACCGGGAAAGGTCGAGCGTGCTGTGAGTGTCGTAGCAGGGGAGTACCTCCCCTAGCTACTCCCTACTAAGGGGAAACCTTGGTCTAAGGCGTTAGCGTACGCTAACAGGAAACAGAGGAAATCTTGGCCCCGAGCGAGAGAGTAATCTCACGCTAAGCCCTTTCATTAGGGCGTATCGGCTAAGTAGCAGCGTATCGCCGTTAAGAAAATTCTTCCTCTGTGCGCTAGACGCACCGTGCGTTTACGCACCGGCTACAATTTATAGGGCACCGCCGCGGAGTATTTTTGCATGAATATCAACTCGTGGTGGAGGGTGCGCCCGCAACTAATTTACGTCATGGAGCAGATGTGGTTGGGATTTAAAGTGAATATATCCCACCACCAAGATGCTGCCTTACTTGCAATGGAGAAAGATGCAAGGCGCAGCTGGACTGAACATTATCTCTACCTAGTAGCTCTGGATCGCGAAAGCGGGTCGAGTGAAAAGTTGATAATCGAAAACATTGTCAAGTACGCTGCGCCGCAACTCAAGGTGATGCTGATGGCGAGGTACGATCTTAGTAGAGAGGACTACCTAGGCCACGCCCAAGAGCTGATCGCCTAGGCACAAGAGTTGGAGGACGACGCCGTCAAGAGCAAGCCAGCTATTAAGTTGCAGGCGCATGCCGCAACATCGGGCTGGTCCCGGCGCGCATGCTACACGTGTGGTGACGAGGGGCACATACAGAAGTATTGCCCCGAGAAACTTCGCAGAAGTGGTGGCAGGGGCAGCCAAGGGTCGAATCGTGCTGGAAGCGACAAGTCGTCAAAGCGTTTTGTGCTTTCCACTATGGAAACCACTGTAGATGCATATGTTAATGCATGTGGAAATGAAAATGGAAATGAAAACATTTGGATAATTGACAGCGGTGCAAGTAGACACTTAGTGTCGAAATCAAACCTGCTGGAAGATGCAAAAGAGTGTGGTCATAATGACACATTTGCATTGCCGAATGGTGGTACATTGAAGGCTACCAAGGTCGGTCGGCTTACGTTGCGCACGTGCGACAGAAGTGAAACGGTCGTTGTCTTGACCGAAGTATACTTCGCACCGCAACTAGCCAAAAACTTGATTTCGCTTGTTCGGCTGCGTGAAAAGGGCTGCGCCATTGTCGGTGATGGTCACAATCTGCGGGTAATGCTGAAAAATGAGAAACTCTTCGATGTGACGACCCATGGATCTGTTTTCGTCGCCAGACTGAAGACCGAAAATTCAAATGGTTACTCGAAAGTTTTCGATGACATGGTTGCGAACAGTATGTTGCAAGACGTCGGTTCAAACGTGCACACTGGCAGCTTGCACCATTTCCATGTGCGCCTGGGTCACTTGGACTATGATACCATCGAAAGGTTGGCCAGGGACCCTAGATCTGGTATTGCACTATCGGACACGAATCGGCCAAATTTCCTCACGTTTGCAGAGGGCAAGGCGACCAGAAAGGCGCAGCCGAAGGCGAATTCAGGAGGAAACGCCCCGATTGACCGAATCGGAGGAGCGATTTGCAGTGACCTCAAAGGTCCTATCTCTCCCCGAGAAAGGCGTGGCAATCGATACTTGGTCGTTTTTGTCGACCATTTCACGAATTATGTGCGGGTGTTTGCGGCGCGCACGAAGGACAAAGCTGCGCGGATTTTTGGGCACTTTATTGCCTGGTTTGAAAATGAATTTTCATACAGAGTGCATGTACTACGCACTGACGGCGGCGGAGAGTATCGGAACGTCGGTCTGTTCTGTAAACAGACCGGTATCCGTCGCCAAGTTACCGAGCCTGGAAACCCTGCCTCGAACGGCAAAGCTGAGCGCATGAACCGGACCATTTTCAACATGGTCCGGTGCATGATATTCGGGTCTGGTGTACCCTTGACATATTGGTACTCAACCGCACTCTGACAAGATCAAATGTCGGACGAATTTCGTCACTCGAAGTGCTGACCGGCAAGCGGCCGGCAGTCAATGACATCGTGGTTTTCGGATCCCCATGTATGGTTTGGAGGGACCCGAAGAAGAAGACATTGGCGAAGCACGCTGAACGCGCACTCATCCTGAGCAAGAGCGATGAGACGAAGGGCTACAAGGTGCTGTTGTTAAAGGACAGAGTTGTCGTGGTGAAGAGGCATGTCACCGCGATCGAAACGCTCAGTCCTGAAACAAGAGACAAGGTCAACAAGGTATGGGAAGGTGAACGCAATCAAGATCTGGAAGAGTTAGCTGAATCGCGCTCAAGAATGGTCGACTCAAATACGTCTAATTCAGGGCATGAGAGTAGAGGAATACCGGAGACTGTAACCGCCTCGGAACGCGCCGAAAACGTTGAACAGGGAGCACGGAAGACGCGCAGGAAGTTAAAGAAGACTGCCAAAGGGCAGGAATATGAAGTGTCGAGGGCTAAAAGGACAGTTACAAGCGACTATTTTTTAGAAATTACTGAAAATGATGGAAATGCTTGAAGTGCGCTATGCATCTATGCAGTCTGCGAGCCAGATGTTGAAGCACCAAGTGGATTAACGATGCATCCGGATCCGAAAAATTATCGGGAGTAGCATGGTGGTTAACAAACCATGATGTGGAAGCAAGCGGAAATGGAGGAGCTAAGTCTCTTCAGGACCTGGGGACATGGGATATGTCGTGAAGGAAGTTAAATTTTCGAGACTTCCACTCAAAAACAACACAAGAAAGCGGTAGACTACACTCCTCTTGCTTAAACTTCCCAGGTTCTTGGTACTTACGTCCGAACTTTACCACAAAATCACTTAAAATGGACACCTCTCAAATGGCACGCAGACTGCCCCTTAACTTAGACAACCGCAAAAGGATATTTATCATGCTTTAACACGCGTTCACTTAAAGGCTTCCTAGGGATGAATTTAGACTTAGTTTTTGTATGGGTCGAAAAGGGTTGGTTGGCTGAAAGAAACGACTCTTTGTAAAGGGGGAAACTTTTATTATAATTAAAGTACTAAGACATCCTATATCTGCCTCTAGTCTTGTTACTTCTTGGTTACTTCAGCACTGGCTTCAATACCGAAAATTTACTTCATGGACGGCTAAACTGTCGTGGACGGTCATCCGTATACCTTTTTATGACCGCGTATTACCACAAACTGTCGTGGACGGTAACCCGTATACTCTATATGTATACCTTTCATATACACTTAATCAGAGACTCCAGCGACTTCATCACAAACTGTCGTGGACGGTCATCTGTATACTCTCTATGTATACTTTTCATATACACTTAATCAGAGACTCCAGCCACTACACCACAACCGCCCCTTGCGCAGCTTCAGCGCAGGCGATCAAAAGCAAGCAATCCATTTATATATCACCTCAATATCAAAATTTCACTATTTCCACTTCAAATAGTGACGTGCCTCACTGTCTGCCATAGTAGAAACAAAACAGGTGGTATCGTATCTCTTGCACGCTTCCATCATCCGATCCCAATCGATATCTTGTTCGAACACATATCGCTCAGCCACAATGAATAGGTAGTCACGTGATCTGCTGAGTGATACCAACGATCTTGAAGGTTTCCCTGCCATAAATCCTATAGTATGCGAACGCATCATCGTAACAATAGTGATTTTTGCCTCTCTGCCTTGACTAGAATCAGTAGTAGCCACTTCGATATCCAAATGGTCTTCATATACTCCATTCAAATACTTTAACTCTTTCCTCATAGCCGATACTTGGTCTTGATATGGGGAAATAATCAACACTGACTTTTGTACAGCCGTACCCAAACGTCGCGACTCCGCCTGTAAAGCCGACCTTATTTTATCCATTAACTGCACCACTATCGCCAATTCAATAACATTTATGTGCTTGTATTCTGTGCGCTCATGTTCTTCAATCCACTCTTGAGAGCTAATCCACACGACCCGTTGATTCCCCAAACTTTTTCCCACTCTATAAGGGTAACGATCATCTGGCTGAGCCCAATCAAGGGTTTCCATATTCTTCAGCTGTATTGATGCTAAGTAATCCGGTGACCTATAGGCTAGATCTCGAATAGTATAGGGATAAAACGTTTGTAACAGTCTCGTAATCATAGGATGGCTCCTAAACTCTGCCGTCATGGTCACTCCAGGGAATGCAGGAGATATATTTCTCATCGCTCGGCAATGTTCAATGGAATGTATCAAACCCCACGTAACCTTATGGCGACGGGCATCATTATGGAATCGCTGCTTCCGTCTTTCATCCATAGGGGAGTACGCAAAAAGTTGGTATGGATCTCCCACTGATATAACCACTTGCACCCACGGCCTAATGGCTTGCAGTAATGCCACTTCGGCAGTTTGCGCTCCTTCATAATTGATAATTACATCGTACCGCACATTCGAGCAATCTGGTCGCCCCAATTGAGCCAAAGTGGCGACAATCACACGTGCTCCATCTAATGTTTCTTTCTCTTTCAACCTCATCTGGGGGATATTTCCTTCCGATTCACACACATTTCCAATGTTTGCCGCTCGCGTCGTAGTACCTCTTAGAGAAACCTTCGTCGATACTTTTCATCCTCTGATGCTAACATGGTGCCTTTTATTTCTCTCAACCGAATGATAGCATGATCGTCTAACTGATTTGAATCCATCAACCTTTTCAAATTTTCATCAATGGCTGCATTGGTCTCGGACACGATGGCAACCCGATATAGGGGAAAAACTGCTAGTAAAGATAGTACAACAGCCGTAATTGTAGACGTCTTCCCACATCCGTATGGACCACGAGCCAACACTATCCCTTTCGTCTCTATTGCCGCACGTATCACTTTCATTTGATTCCTATCCAAGCTGCGCTGAACTGATGTATATACCGCTGTTTGTTCCGCCTCAGTCATTACCGATGAATTCCTCAGATACTGAACGAGTTCTCTTTCAACCATCAGATTCAATATCTCCGGTGGTGGATCTCTAGTCAGCCTGGCTACAGCTCCGAACCTTCGGATATAGTTCATAATGTTAGTTTTGGGTAACCATCGTAACTTACGGATGTTCTCATGAATGCGTCCTCCCAGGGCGGTGGTTAAAATAACATGTCTAAATCCTACCGAACAGTTTATCCCCCAGCCTAAAAGTTCCAATTTGTTGCCTCGTGGAACACATAGTTGCCCATAGTCCCATCTTTGCAAATCTTCTGTACTGGTATCTACATATTCCATCATATCGTTTCCGGCTACATGCAGGTATATTATCCCTCTCATCAATGGCATGAAATGCGTGGTACCACCATCATTGTTGTACGTGTTCCATCGTTTGTCTAAACATTCCCCCACGCCATATGACAACACATGAAGCTTGATGGTTGACTCAACCGTAGCCGTTGTCCATCCATTATGATCAGGGTTAGTAGCCCAAAATGCATCCAGATGTGTCACTAAGCACATAGTAAAGAGGTAATCGCTCACAGACACAAAATCATCCACATACACCTCTCTATATCTTTCGTATAGCCAATGTCTGCAGCTTCCTTGGTATTGAAATTGTGGTATGGTCACATCATACTTTAGACTGCACAGGTCATCCCTGCAAGGTCCATAACCACCACACCAACATTCACGCAAAAAACTACTAGAGACTCTAAATCTTGTAACAATAGCTTGACAGCAAACAATATACTCCTTGTATCCTCCGGGGTGATCGATTTGATTTGTCGCCGTATACCAATTTCTCTGTGCAAGTCCAATGCCCGAATTTCATTAGTGATAGCTACTGGGTTGATAGTGCTTTTCTCCACCTCCTGGAACCAATTCCTTTCAATATCTGACATACGCGCTATCACTTGCCTTGCCGTTGAGCCATGTTTACATATACTATACCACGATACCTCTTGACACTCTGCTGTGAGAAGTCCTTCCTTAAACGTATAGCTTCGATATTCTTCTTTCCTCTGTACCACCGTTTTGACCGTCTCTGCATTCGTACCATTCATTGGAGTAAGATTGTTCAAAACTTCCCCACATATTCCATCACAGCTCTGCATTGTATTTGCAGGCAGGTCTACATCTTCCGAGACGCACTTGTCGTCCTCTTTTGGTGCACAGAGATCCTGTCTACATGACAGCTCATATTTTTTGGTGGACGGCTCCTTTCCATTACCTTCTTGAAGACTCGAAATTGAATCTGCCACGGATTCTGTCAAATATATGGCTATGTGGTTGTCCTGTCTTAATTCTCTAACATCATTTAGGGTGCTGTCCAATAGTACTTTTCTGAGAGTTGGCTCCAATGTTCCTTCATTCCACGTTTTACGGTGTTCGAAAATTTTCCCGGAGTTTGTACTTGTCCCTTTTTGTACTGTACCTTCAATCCCCACATCTTTGCACATATTAACATCTCCAGCCGACACTCTTTGCAATTCACGCTGCGTTAGTACGACATCTGTCATATGTTCCGACTTCTCTTCCACTTCCGATGATGTGCGATCACGATTGTTCAGATTTTCCCCACACATCTCTGTATGGGTATGCCCCATGCTTGCAGGCAGGTCTATACTTTCCGAGACGCACTTATTTTTCTCTTCGGGACCACTGAGCCCTTGTCTACAAGGCAGCTCCTTTTCACTATCTTCATGAAGACTCGAGTCTGGATCTTCTGTGGATTCTGTTACATCTATGGTTGTGGAGACGTCTCGTCTTGATTTTCCATCACCTTTTTTGGTGATATCAGATGGTCCCTCTCTTGGAGTTGGCTCCGATGGTCGTTCCTTCACGGTTTCTCGCTATTTGAAAATTTCACCGGAATTTGCATTGTTTGTTTCTACCACTGTACCTTCAATCTCCACCTCTTTGGACATATTGACATCATAACATTACATGCTCTTCAACTCAAATTGGGCCACACCAACATTTGCTACACTTTTCGCTTCCCCTTACACTGCGAATGATGGACTTTGTCTCCCTGGCATCGCAAAGCCCATAACATTCTGCTCTTCATGACGTTCATATAACTCTCTAGTTCTAACTGAGGGCATGACATCATAAAGGCGTATTCGGCGTTCTGGGTTATGCACTTTAGCCGATAAAGTTTTCGTCTAATACTCTCATATGACCTCAGCGTAGTTTTGGATCTGCTCGTGTTTAGCGTATCACGTAACTTACTAGCAATTAAAATCACGTCCTCTTCCCCACGTTCGATTGCCTCCTCCAATATGAGCTCCTCTTGTGGGGTCCATCTCTTGACACCTTTTCCGCTTTCACCTTGACTATCAATTCCATCTGATAATATTCGGGACTTTCCTATTTTCTCTTGGCGCAAGGCTTGCATCTTTTTTTGTACAGATACTTTGGTGCGTATTTTCTTAGCTTGTGGGAATTGCACTGGATACTGCTCCACTATGTAATCGATCTTGGTTTTCCGTTCCATTAGATTTGTCAACCACTTCACTTCTTCTTCAGTCCACTCATTATCTCGTTTTCGTTTAGATCCCAATCGCCTTAGCATGATCTCGACACTAGCCTCAGTTCTTTTAGCCCATCCATTTAATTGACACCGATGGTTGTACAAGTCGCTTATATCGGAAGCTGGTTTCGCCTGATCCTCACTCTCGCATTGTATACGTACTAGCTTATCCTTCTCCTTCTTGGTCCATCGAGGAAAGCGTGTATGGGAAAACTTCCGTGCAGCCGTAGGTTGTGACTCGGATGTACTACTAGGGACGTCCCTCGATATGTTGGCACCATCCTCGCTGCGTTCTATTCCGCTGGCTAATTCTCCTGACATTCTCAAGCTCAACAATGTTTGTATTGTGTCCACATTGTCCATCCTATGTCATTCCAATTCGTTCGCTTGATAACTCTCCAAAAGAAAATAACTTCTTTGATACTAGGGCGCCGACGGGTTAACCGATTACAGGTTTAGTATAGACTTCTATTGTGCGTCTCCTTGATCAAATTCGAGCCGGTGACTGCCGTAAACGCCCCCCGTTGTAAGCCAATTCTCAGCACTTTATTGAGTCAAACAGCCGTGATTCGTTCATAATACCCACCTTTTAGGCCAATCACACTCCGAGATTTACTGTCGTGGACGGTCATGTCGTGGACGGTTACATTTTGTATACTTAACCGTCGTGGACGGTCATATCATGACCTGTAT
>CM047582.1:9729015-9748930 GCA_026184515.1 Peronosclerospora sorghi | reverse complement strand
ACACAAGGAAGCGATAGAATACACCTCTCTTGCTTATACTTCCCAGGTTCTTGGTACTTACGTCCGAACCTTAATACCAAATCACTGAAAATGGACACTTCCTTGTAACACTCAGGCTGCCCCTTAGCTTAGGTAATCGCGAAGGATCTTTATCACGCCTTAACACGCGTTCACTTAAAGGTTTCCTGGGGATGTACTTAGACTTAGTTTTTGTATAGGTTGGAAAGATTTGGTTGGTTGGAAAGACGACTCTTCTAAAATGGGGGGGAATTTGATTATAATTAAAATGTTAAGAGTCCTATATCTACTTCACGTTCCTTGTTCACCTTGTTACTTCTTAGTTACTTCAGCACTGGCTTCAATACCGAAAACTTGCTTCATGGCCGGCCAGAATACCGTGCACTCCGTATGGATACTTGTATACACGTAAACATAGACTCCAGCCACTTCTCCACAACCGCCCCTTGCGCAGCTTCAGCGTATGCGAGCAAAAGCAAGCAATCTATTTATGTATCATATCAACATCAAAGTTTCGCTAATTCCACTTCAAATATTGACGTGCTTCACTGTACGCCATAGTAGAGACAAAACAGGGAGTATCATATCTCTTGCACACTTCCATCATCCGATCCCAATCGATATCCTGCTCGAACACATATCGCGCAGCCACAATGAATATGTAATCATGTGATCTGCTGAGTGATACCAACGATCTTGAAGGGTTCCCTGCCATAAATCCTATAGTATGCGAACGCACCATCGTAACAATAGTAATTTCTGCTTCTCTGCCTTGACTAGAATCAGTAGTAGCCACTTCGATATCCAAATGGTCTTCATATACTCCATTCAAATATCGCAACTCTCTCCTCATAGCCGATACTTGGTCTTGATATGGCGAAATAATCAACACTGACTTTTGTACCGCCATACCCAAACGTCGCGACTCCTCCAGCAAAGCCGACCGTTTTTTTTCCACTAACTGCACCACTATCGCCAATTCAATGACATTTCTGTGCTTGTACTCTGTGCGCTCATGTTCCTCAACCCATTCTTGAGAACTAATCCACACGACACGTTGTTTCCCCAAAATTTTCCCTACTCTAGAAGGGTAACGATCATCTGGCTGAGCCCAATCAAGGGTTTCCATATTCTTCAGATGTATTGATGCCAAGTAATCTAGTGACCTATAGGCTCGATCTCGAATAGTATAGGGATAAAACGTTTGCAACAGTCTCGTGATCATAGGGTGGCTCCTAAATTCTGCCGTCATAGTCACTCCAGGGAATGCAGGGTATATTTTTCTCACCGCTCGGCAATGTTCAATGGAATGTATCAACTCCCACGTAATCTTGTGACGACGTGCATCATTACGGAATCGCTCCTTCATTCTTTCATCCATAGGGGAGTACGCAAAAAGTTGGTACGGATCTCCCACTGATATAACCACTTGTACCCAAGGCCTAATGGCTTGCAGTAATGCCACTTCGGCTGTTTGCGCCTCTTCATCATTGATAATCACGTCATAACGCACATTCGATTATTCTGGTCGTACCAATTGAGCCAAAGTGGCAACAATGACATGTACTCCATCTAAAGCGTCTCTCTCTTTCAACTTCAATCTGGGAGATATTTCCTTCCGATTCACCCTTCCAATGCTTGCCGCTCGCGTCGTAGTATCCCCGAGAGAAACCTTCGTCGATACTTTTCAGCCTCTGACGCTAACATGGTACCCTTTATTTCTCCCAACCGAACGATATCATGATCATTTAACTGATACGAATCCATCAACCTTTTCAGATCTTCCTCAATAGCTGCATTAGTTTCGGACACGATAGCAATCCGATATAGGGGAAATACTGCTAGTAGGGATAGTACAACTGTAGCCGGTGCGTATACGCACGGTGCGACTAGCGCACAGAGGAAGACTCTTCCTTAAAGCGGTATCTACCGCTACTTAGCCGATACGCCCTTGTAAAGGGCTTAGTAGGAGAGTTCTCCTACTCGGGGCCAAGATTCCCGGGTTGGTTTACTTCTTAGCCTTAACGTCTGTATTCCCTTTACGTGATGTAAGTAAAGGGAGGGCTCCCTTTAGCTACTGCACTCACTGGGCGCGCGACCGGTCGAGGTCGCACGTCCGCAAGATAGAGTGAAATGTAAACTGAATATATTTAATATGTAATTAGCCTAAATTAATTTAAACTAATATAAACTATATGTAATACTAAGTAGAATATTCCTAATTCGTACCTAGCTAAAATGTAGTGTACACACCTGTGTATTGACACGTGGATGGCTGACACACCACCATACCAAGGGCCCCTGCCCTGATTGGTTAAAATAACCAAAGGTTCACAACCTTTCAAACCGGCCAATACTGACCTCAACCGTGGTGTACTCATGTACACCAACACAAAATGTAACCCGAATGTAACCCCGTGACATCCTCCCCATCAATACTGTTGCTTACGCAATAATCAAAATCTTGTTGGAGAACTCCAACGCCAGTTCCTCTGGCCATCCATATATACACCTCCAGTGGTGCTATGGCGTCTCCTCTAGAAGCGGTAGACTACTCCGAAAACTCGGAGGTGGATGCCCTTAGGGATACCTCCCCAACGGTTAGCCGCTCCAACAGCGCCGAACGGCGTTGTCGGCAGCCTAATCCGTTCCCCACACGTGGGTAAAATGCGCTAACCAGTGCGCCACCCCTGCCCATATCGGATGATACATCCGAATAGCCAAAGGCGATCGTCACTAATGAGCTGGACGCAGCTCAAGACACCCAACTTGCCGCACAGGCACTAAGGGCTGCGTTACGCGCCCCCAAACGACCGTCAAGGGCGGCTTATAATTTTGATGGTCCTCGTGACCTTCCAAGGTGGGCCAGGCGTTTGGTAAGGACCAGTTTAGCGTCCTATACCCCTGTCCCCGCGGCTGAACAGCCGTATCAACGCGAACGCCGTGAGAAACTCCGGCAACAACTGCTTGCAAAAAAGCAGTTCACTAGCGTCTCATACCGAGAGCGCTTAAACAGGCAGGCACAGGGTGTCCCTGTTGAGAACCTCCGCGAGGTTCCTTTCGTTCTTTCTCCGGGAGAAAGTGCTGATGATGCAGAGAAGAAGTTCCGCGCTTGGGAGGAAGGGGAGTAGATTCTCCCCAGCTTCGATGAACTGCATGACAGCTATTACCGTCGAGACATTTGGGTGGAGAGGGTGTTGCGCCTGACATTTGCCAAAGCAAAAGCGATGGAGCAACTACGTGCTCCGTATAGCACGTGCTACGCCAGCGTCCCTGTCTCCACGATGGTGTCCGAAGACAGTGTGAGCGTCACATCTGACTCCGGCGAACTCCCACTTATTGGGAGTGAAGGGGCTTCCCATGACCCTCTGGTCGTTGACCTACAGCGGGATTATCCTGCTCAAAAGCGTCAACGACGTCGCGGCAATCCTGCCGTAGGGGAGTCTCGAACTACCACGAACTCTGTGAGTGTGGATAACCTTTCCACTTCACCAGATACTGGGTTTGACCCCGATGATGGCGTCGCGCCATCAGCCGGTCCACATGAAAGCGTGGAGTACCCTCCGCATCAAGCATTGGAGGAGGAGGTCGCGCAATTGCGACGTGAGATTCGCGAGCGCTGTGATCGACACAGCCATCGCATCCATGGTATCCACGAGAGGATCCGCGATGAGCGGGATGCCACTGATCGCTTCAAGAGGCCGCTTGCCTCTCTCGAGACGACCGTTGCGGAGCTTCGTGGTCGCATTTTAGCCCTTTCGGGCTTACTTCGCCCTGCCGTACCTTACGGCTATCCGCCTTTCCACCCTCCTCCAGGAGGGGGCCCGCCTCCGGGTCCTGGTATGGCTTAAGCATACCGAAATAAAAGGTTGGATGCGTACGCATCTCCTTCGGGATGTCCAAGGTATACGATAAGCCCTTTCGGGATAGTACCTTAAACGTTCCCACAAACCTGGGGCGCAGTTTATTGCGCAACACATTTGAAACTGCATGTGTAGGAAGATTTTTAGCGTTTAATGAAACACTTTCTCTAATTTGTACACCCTTTTGTTACACCGCCCCTTGCGGTCAGCTTGCTCCTTCTGCTTGTCTTGACTTTCCGCCATGGCATCGCAGACGTGTCGAAAGACACTAACGCGCGTCGATAAAAACTTATAGATGTGCTTTCGCACAGATACAGGGCTGACATCGGGGAATCCTCCCCCCTCAAGCCCTGGGTCACACACACGTGGCGTCAACGGAACCCTCGGATTCACTAATCCGTTCACGTAAGACGGGGTAAACCCCGTAGATGCATGTACCGAATTGTTGATAGCAAATTCAACCATCGGAAGCATCTCACTCCAACTCTTTGGAGAATCCGGACATAAAATCAGGAGAATATCCTCAACAACGCGGTTAACGCGTTCCGTCTGACCGTCCGTCTGTGGATGATCCGCAGTGGACATGAGGAGCTTGGTGCCTAGCACCTTAAACAACGCTCCCCAGAATTGTCCCGTAAAACGGGGATCCCGATCTGACACAACGGAATCGGGTAGACCATGCTGTCGAAAGACACGGTCTAGGAACACTTTCTCTGTTCCTTGTCCATCTATGGACTCTGGCAACGCCGCCAGGTGAGCCATCTTGCTCAATCGGTCTACAAAGACCAATATGCCGGTGTTCCCGACCTTATCCTTCGGATTACCGAAGATAAAATCCATGCTAATGGATTTCCAACACTCCGTTGGAACCGATAAGCTCGCCAAAAGGCGCAGATGAACTTGCAGAGGGTGTAACCCTCTGACACGTCTCACAGGTGCGTATATACGCACCGACCCACTTATACATGTTAGGCCACCAATACAAAGCGCTTAAAGCGCTGTAGGTCTTATACCGACCTAAATGACCCCCGGTAGGGGCTTCATGTGCCTCAAAGAGGACTCTATACTTCAGTTCCTCATCATGAGGAACTAACACCCGCGGAGTGTCCTCCGCGCTCGTGCTATAAAATAGCAGACCGTCACAGTACCTGTAACGGTGTAAACGAGCTTTAGCTCGACTTGACAGGGTTGGTTCAGACGAGCCAAGACCCTTTTCACCCAACGCACTGATTAGTGCCGTACACTGTGGGTCCTTCTCATACTCCTGGCGTATGAGATCCACCACAGATGTGGTGACGAATGTCGCGTGAGCGAGCTCATAATCGGGACGACGCGAAAACGCGCCTGCAATCACGTTCGGCTTGCCCGGTTTATACTAACCTCAAAGTTGTACTCCGCAAAGAAGGAGAGCCAACGGGCCATCCGTTGGGAGAGATGAGGCGACTTCGTCGCAGTCCGTAAGGACGCGTGGTCAGTATAAACCACGAACGGCTTTGAGTCGAGTATGTGAAGCCTAAATTTGACAAGGGCATACTTAATTGCAAGTATCTCCTTGTCATGAACGGGATAATTCCGTTCTGCAGCTTTAAGCTGCCTCGACTCAAACGCAATTACGCGTTCCCTCCTGCATCGTCTGCTTGTAACAAAGCACATCCGATTGCGAAATCGGAGGCGTCGCGGACGACACTAAATGGTTTCCCAGAATCTGGGAGAGCAAGAACGGGATCTTTTAACAAGCTACCATTAACCGCTTCAAAAGCGTTTTGGTGTTCGGTTTTCCAGCACCAATCAACATCCTTCTTAAGAAGGTCGGTCAATGGCTTCGCCATTTCAGCGTAGTTCTCGCTGTACTTGTGGAGATAGTTGGCTAATCCAAGCCACTTCCGTAAATCGCTAAGATTTACAGGCGAAGGCCACTCCACGATGGCTTTCACCTTCGCGGGATCCGCCCGCACTCCATCTCTACCGATGAAGCATCCGATGAAGGAGTTTCCTCAACACCAAATATACATTTGGATGCGTTTGCATAGATGTTATTCTCTCGCATACATTCGAGCACAGCTCGAAGGTGTATAAGGTGCGTCTGAACATCATACGAGTCGACTTCCGCGCGACTATGAACGAATATATTGTCGAAGTACGTCTGAGCGTACTTCCTGTGAGGGCGGAAGGGTTGAGTCACCAAGGGATTGAAAGTCGCTGGTGCATTTGAAAGCCCTTGTGGCATAACAAGCCACTCCCACAGCATGCCACGCCACTAAGAGTGCTGACCTATGCAAGCGGAATATCGGACGCTCGCATGAGCACCTGATAATACCCGTCCACCAGATATAAGGCACTGTATACAGTACAGCCCGCCATATTGTTCTGGAGGAAATCCTTCCGAGGAATCGGAGTCTGCATGGGTACAGTATCTGCATTCAGCTTGTCGTACGCATGCACAATGCGCCACTTTCCTTTCGGTTTACGAACACAAAAAGTGGGAGAGGAGTGGGGAGACTTGCTCTCCCGCACCATCCTTGCCTCTTCTTTCCCCTTGAAGAATGCGTCGATGACGTCGCATTGCTCCTTGGGGAGAGGCCACTGCCTAGTGACGCAGTATTTGGTTCCAGAAACCAAATCAATTTCATGTCGGACCCCCCTATCCGGTGGTAACCCCATCGGCGGGTTGTCACTAATGACATCTCCAAATTCCTTTAATAAGGAATGGTAAGGGTCCTCAAGATCCGCAAGGATCCTGAGGCCGCTTCGGGCATTCAATGCCTGTTTGGTTTGCACGAAAACGGAATCGTCCATCGTGGATGAGGAGTTCAACTCCTCTTCCGGACGCAACACGACGACCTCGTCGATTTCATCTGCTTTCAAAGCAGTCTCAAACTCGTTGAAGGACATCTCCTCCAACGACAACAGTTTGCCTACCCCAGGCAACCGTTCCAGGCTTACGCCTTCTGTGACAACACCTGTCACACTATTCAGCATCCTGTAGGACTGCTGATTACTTGCCTCGGGACTCATCCCGAGATACAGATGGGGGGAGTCAATTGCCCCATCTATTGGAGGCGCCACGCGCCTATCCACAGAGGTCTCTACCTCTACCACCGGTGACTCGCCGGTCTCACCTATAACGGCGTAGTCGGAATCATTTCCGACGTGCGAAAGAGACAAATTTCGGGTCTATTCGCTTGGAAGCGCCTCGCGCTTAACCACAGGGGTCTCTACTCCTACCACTGGAGTCGCCTCAAAGGAATCGACCTCTTCCACTGGCGACTCACCAGTCTCGCCTATAACGGCGTGGTCGGATCATTTCCGACTTGCGAAAGAGACGAACTACGGGTCTCTTTGCTTGGAAGCGCCTCGCGCTTAACCACAGGGGTCTCTACCCCTACCACTGGAGTCGCAACTTGTTCGCCGGACACGGCGTGGTCGGAATCAACTCCGACCTGCAGAAGAGACAAACTTCGGGTCTATTCTCTAGGAAGCGCTTCGCGCTTAACCTCAGAGGAGTCCACCTCTAACACTGGCGACTCACCAGTCTCGCCTATATCGGCGCGGGGATTAATCGCCGAATCCCCCTCGTCAAGGAAAAATTCCTTGAACTCATTGGGACTGATCATCTCAGACATCCCAATCTCTGGCATCTCACGCCACAATCGCTTTTGCGATCGAGCAAAGGTGGGTTCATGACTCGCTAATGCTTCACCCGACCGCGAGTGCGTTGAGCCAATGGATTTAGACTTCCAGTCTATCCATGGCTCGTGGCGTTCCAGCCACTTCATGCCCAGAATGAGGTCATACCTCGAGTCCAACTCCAGGACTAGGCAACGTTCTAAGCTGTCGAAGTCTGCAAACTTCAGCTTAAGGTCAATCGAGACCTTGGATACAGTAACCTTTACGCCCGTCGCCTGACGGACCGTGACAACGTCACGAGAACGTGCATCTAGGGCCTCGGCATACAGCCGACTCTTCTCAACAGAAGCCCGTCTGACATAATTGTCAGACGCTCCAGAGTCTATCAAGACTCTCCAAGGCTTATCAAAGCCTTTTCACGTCCGCAAGGACTACCAGCAAATCTGGCTGGTACACCGACTCGGTGCTAGAAAGCACCGCTTCCCTCGGGGCTTTGTGCTGTCGTCCCCTACCCTGGGGCTTAACAGCACTGAGGGGTCTCCCAGTAGGGCGCCCCGCACCTACTGAGCCGTCGTTTCCCGACGGCTTGGACAAGGGCTTTTTTCCCACTCTTGGTCCCTTGTAGCGAGTGTCTCGCTGGGGATTTTTCGGACATCTGTTCCTCAGATGATCCATGCTCCCACACAGGAATCATCTCAGCGGCCCATGTCGCATCAGCATAGCTAAGAGCTCCGCCTCGAAGCTCTGCGGAAAAGAGTCAGTGTGACTCTTAGAGGGAGGTTTCTCCTCTGCTTCGACCTGACTCAGGTCCATGGGTTCAGGACCCACATTAGAGGAACGGAAGTTCCTCTCGGCGTTGAACGCCATCTTGAACGCCTCCTCCAGGGATTCGGGTCAGCATCGGAACAATTCCGAACGTGCTGGACCTTCTCTCAGGCCTCCCATGAAGAAGGTGATGGACACATCGTCCGAATACGCTTTCGCGTACATCCCTGCCAACAGGGTCTTAAGCTCCTGGATATAAATCTCCAGGTCTTTAGTGCCTTGACGGCACCTCAGGAACGCCAGTTGATTCTGGAAAACCAGATCAGGCGTTGCGTACATGTCCATGAGCTTCTGCTTAAGGACCTTTCAGTTGGAAACAAGTCCGTGACTGAATCCGAACACGTAAACGCCCATGGACGGGCTTTGCCCGTAAGATGGGTCAATGCAAGTCCCACTTGCAAGTGATCAGCGGTCATATTCGCTGTTGCGAAGGCCGGTTAGACCTCTCGCAACAACACGTAAAGGTTGTCACCCTCTCCCCGGTGAACTCCTTTATTTTGAACGATAATGGAGGGCTCACCCCCGTGGAATGACCTCCACTGCAACTCGCCTCATGAGCGATGAGGGCATTTACCCTTGCCTTTACGGACTCAAGGCCCTGCTCCACTAGGAGCTTCATGCCTTCTTCCCCCGTTAAGGGTAACAGCCATTTAAAGGCTTCCTGCTGGGCGAGGGTCAAACTATCCCAATCGCCCTGATTCATCCTTTGCAGCTGATGCCTAGTCTACCAACACAGGTGTTGGATTGAATACAAGTGCTACCAGATGTAGCGGGTGCGTATACGCACGGTGCGAATAGCGCACAGAGGAAGACTCTTCCTTAAAGTGGTATCTACCGCTACTTAGCCGATACGCCCTTGTAAAGGGCTTAGTAGGAGAGTTCTCCTACTCGGGGCCAAGATTCCCGGGTTGATTTACTTCTTAGCCTTAACGGCCGTATTCACTTTACGGGATGTAAGTAAAGGGAGGGCTCCCTATTACCTACGACACTCACTGGGCGCGCGACCGGTCGAGGTCGCACGTCCGCACTTTAGAGTGAAATGTAAACTGAATATATTTAATATGTAATTAGCCTAAATTAATTTAAACTAATATAAACTATATGTAATACTAAGTAGAATATTCCTAATTCGTACCTAGCTAAAATGTAGTGTAAACACCTGTGTACTGACACGTGGATGGCTGACACACCACTACAACAAAGGCCCCTGACCTGATTGGTTAAAATAACCAAAAGTTCAGAACCTTTCAAACCGGCCAATACTGACCTCAACCGTGGTGTACTCATGTACACCAACACTAAATGTAACCCGAATGTAACCCCATTACAACAACAGCCGTAATAGTAGAAGTCTTCCCACATCCATATGGACCACGAGACAACACTATCCCTTTCGTCTCTATTGCTGCACGTATCACTTTCATTTGATCTCTATCCAAGCTGCGCTGAAATGTTGTATATACCGCTGTTCGTTCCGCTTCGGCCTTTACTGATGAACTTCTCAGAGACTGAACGGTTTCTCTTTTAATCATCAGATTCAATATCTCCGGTGGTGGATCTCTAGTCAGCCTGTCTACCACTCCGAACCTTCTGATGTAGTTCATAATGTTGGTTTTGGGTAACCATCGTAACTTGTGGGTGTTCTCATGGATGCGTCCTCCCAGGGCGGTGGTTAAAATAACATATCTGAATCCTACCGAACAGTTTATCCCCCAGCCTAAAAGTTCCAGTTTGTTACCTCGTGGAACACACAGTTTCCCGTAATCCCATCTTTGTAAATCTTCTGTACTTGTATTTACATATTCCGTCATATCGTTTCCGGCTACCTGCAGGTATATTATCCCTCTCATCAATGGCATGAAATGAGTTGTACCACCATCATTGTTGTACGTGTTCCATCGTTTGGCTAAACATTGACCCACACCATATGACAACACATGAAGCTTGATGGTTGACTCAACCGTATCCGTTGTCCCTCCATATTGATCAGGTTAGTGGCCTGAAATGCATCCAGATGTGTCACTAGGCACATAGTAAAGAGGTAATCATTTACTGACACAAAACCATCCACATAAACCTCTCGATACTTTGCGTATAGCCAATGTCTGAAGCTTCCTTGGTAGTGAAATTGTGGTATGGTCACATCATACTTTAGACTGCACAGGTCATCCCTGCAAGGTCCATAACCACCACCCCAACACTCGCGCAGAAAAAGTACTAGAGACTCTGAATCTCATAATAATAGCGTGACAGCAAACAATACACTCCTTGCATCCTCCGGGGTGATCGATTTGATTTGTCGCCGTATACCAATTTCTCTGTGTAAGTCCAACGATCGGATTTCATTAATGATAGCTCCTGGGTTGATAGTGCTTTTCTCCACATCCTGGCACCAATTTCTTTCAATATATGACATACGCGTTATCACTCGCCTTGCTGTTGAGTCGGGTTTACATATACTATGCCACGCTAACTCTCGACACTCTGCTGTAAGAAGCCCTTCCTTAAACGTATAGCTTCTATATTCCTCTTTCCTCTGTACAACCGTCTTGAGCGTCTCTGCATTCGTATCAGTCATCGGAGTAAGATTGTTCAAAACTTCCCCACACATTCCATAACAGTTCTGCATTGTATTTGTAGGCAGGTCTACATCTTCAGAGACGCACTTATGGTCCTCTTCTGGCACACAGAGATCCTGTCTACACGGCAGCTCATCTTCTTTGGTTGATGGCCCTTCTCCATTATCTTCTTGAAGACTCAAAATTAAATTTTCCGTGGATTCTGTCAAGTCTATGGCTATGAAATTGTCCTGTCTTGATTCTCCATCATCATTTAGGGTGCTGTCAAATAGTCCTTCTCTAAGTGTTGGCTCCAATGTTCTTTCGTTCACCGTTTTCCGTTGTTCGAAGATTTCCCCGGAGTTTGTACTTTTTACTTCTTGCACTGTACCTTCAAGCTCCACATATTTGCACATATTAACATCCTCAACCGACATTCTTTGCAATTCACGTTGCGTCAGCACAACATCTGTCATATTTTCCGACTTCTCTTCCACTCCTGATGATGTGCGATTACGATTGTTCAAACCTTCCCCACACATCTCTTCATGGGTATGCACCGTGCTTGTAGGAATGTCTATATCTTCCGAGACGCACTTATTTCTCTCTTCGGTCCCACTGAACTCTTATCTACACGGCAGCTCCTCTTCGTTGGTTATTGTATCTACTTCATTATCTTCATGAAGACTCGAATTTGGATCTTCCGTGGATTCTGTTAAATCTATGGCTGTGGAGACGTCTCATCTTGATCTTCCATCATCCTTTAGGGTGCTGTCAAATAGTCCCTCTCTTATTGCTGTCCCCGATGGTCTTTCATTCACTGTTTTCCGCCGCTCGAAGATTTAACCGGAGTTTGTATTTTTTGTTTCTACCACTGTACCTTCAAGCTCTACCTCTTTGGACACATTGACATCTTCAGCCGACATTCTCTGTAGTTCAAGTTGAGTCACCCCAACATTTGCCACACTTTTCGACTCCTCTTCCACTCCGGATGATGAACTTGGGCTCCCTGGTATCGCAAAATCCATAATATTTTGCTCTTCATCGACGTTCACATAACTTTCTTGTTCCAACTGAGGGCATGGACTTATAAAGGCGTGCTCGGCATTCTGTGTTCTACATTTTAGCCGACGGAGTCTTTGTCTGATACCTTCATGCGACCTCGGCGTAGACTTGGATGTGCCCGTGTTTAACGCATCACGTAACTTCTTAGCAACTAAATTCACGTCCACTTCCCCAAGTTCGATTGCCTCTTCCAATATGAGATCCTCTAGTGGGGTCCATCTCTTGCCACCTTTTCTGCCTTAACCGTGGATATCATTTCCATCTGATAGTAATCGGGATTTACCTATATTTTCTTGGCGTAAGGCTTGTATCTTTTTTGTACAGATGTTTTGGTGCTTATTTTCTTAGCTTGTGGGAATTGCACCGGATACTGTTCCACTATGTGATTGATCTTGGCCTTTTGTTCCACTAGACTTGTCAACCACTTCACTTCTGCTTCAGTCCACTCATTATCTCGTTTTCGTTTAGATCCCAATCGCCTTAGCATAATCTCGACACTAGATTCGGTTCTCTTGGTCCATCTATTTAATTGACACCGTTGGTTGTAAGTCGCTTATCTCGGAAACTGGTTTCGTCCGATCCTCACTCTCTCATTGTATACTTACCAACTCATCCTTCTCCTTCTTGGTCCATCTAGGAAGGCATGCATGGGAGGACTTTCGCTCAGTCATAGGTTGCGGTTCGGATTTACTACGAGGGGCGCCCCTTGAGATGTTGGCACCTTCCTCGCTGCGTTCTATTCCGCTGGCTGATTCTCCTGACGTTGTCAGGCTCAACAATGTTTGTATCGTGTCCACGTTATCCATCTTATGTCGTTCCAATTCGCTCGCTTGATAGCTCTCCAAAAGTTAACTTCTATGAGACTAGGGCGCCGCTGAGTGAACCCAATACTGGTATAGTATAGGCTTCTATTTTGCGTCTCCTTGATAAAAAAAATCCGGGACGTTGACTGTCGCGAACGCTCCCGTCGTAAGCCAATCCTCGGCACTTTATCGAGTCAAAAAACTGTGATTCGTTCATAATAACCACCTTTTGGACCAATCACACTCTGAGATTTTCTGTCGTGAACGGTCATGTCGTGAACGGTAATGTCGTGGACGACCATGTCGTGAACAATCACATTTTGTATACCTAACTGTGTACTTATCCAGAACTGTCGTGAACGATCATCTGCGTACTTGTCCGGATTGTCGTAAACGGTCATCCACGTACTTATCTATGACTGCGTACTCATCCAGAACTGTCGTGAGCGATCATTTTCGTACTTTTCCGGATTGTCGTGAACGGTCATCCACATACTTTTCAGGACTGCGTACTCATCCAGGACTGTCGTGAACGGTCATCCACATACTTATCTGTTACCTCGTACTCATCCAAAACTGTCGCGAACGGTCACCCACGTACTTATCCAGGACCGCGTACTTATCCAGGACCGTCGTGAACGGTCATCTATCACGTGATTGTCCAAAAAACCCCACTTGAAAGTCCCGTTATCATTTCATTCAAAACCAAGTATTCCATACTCAGCTTCCACAGGTGCTCCGCACGTCCTCAAACCTCCACACGTGCAGTCAGATCTCCAACAGCTTGTCATGTATGTCTCCAGCCGGTGAGTGTCCCTTCACCCCTAGCATTTTAACCTTTTCTTCTTCCCTTGATATGTATCACCTTTCTCAGTGTAACAGGTGGTTCACTCACTTCGTTACACTTCCGAGAGAAAGTTTATACATTCGCTTCCTTCCCCATCATACTTAGGCTCTGATGTTACTGTTCGATCTCTGTCGTTGTTTTGTTTCTCTTCTGTGTCTTTCGAGGTTGCTATGCAGGTTTCACACCGCTGACATCCCAACTAGGTGTCTCTTCGCATAGCCGCCATCGACACTCAGGTTTACCGCCCCTGTGGCTCGCTTGTTTTTTCTTCACACTTTTTGCCTCTCCGTACAGGTTTTGCACCTGTTGGACCTCATTGGGTATCTTTTCGTACATGATTAGTCTACGCACAGGTGTTATCATATCATGTTATTCTAGATGTACAGGTTTTTCACCTTTTGGACCGTGATAGGTATCTCTTCGTATCATCTTGTTGCCGCCGTACATGTTTTGCACCCTTAGGACCTCGTGAGGTATCTCTTCGTACGATCTTGCGTTGGTTTTTCATTACTTTGTCGTGTTTTACGGTAGATGTACAGGTTTTTCACCTTTTGGACCGTGGTAGGTATCTCTTTGCATCATCTTGTTGCTGCCGTACGGGTTTTGCACCCTTAGGACCTCGTGAGGTATCTCTTCGTACTGATTTGTCATTACTTAATTGTGCTTTATGTTAGATGTACAGGTTTTTCACCTTTTGGACCGTAGTAGGTATCTCTTCGTATCATCTCCACATCACATCATCAGGTCATTGAGTCCGCATGGCCTCACTTTCTATATCATTCTCATTATTTAGCTATTTCACTCCATTCAACATAGCTAGTCACGTAATTTACCCACAAATTACAACGTCTTTCAATTTTGTTCGAACATGCGTCTTTCTTTTATATTTTGTTTGTTTGTATCTTCTGATTATCCCTAATGCAACCAACTCGGGTCCGCATCCTACTCATCACAACCAACATGGGTCCGTGATAGGAATGTGCTATATCTTCTGGGGCTTCTTTTTTATTTATTTCTATTTGTTGTTATCTCCTTTTTTTCTTTTCGTCGTAGTTCCTCTTCGCTATTCTCCTTTGTTGAGGCTTCTACACTTCCCCTTCAGTGATGTCCTCTTCTGCCGTCTGGGCTGCGTAATGCCGATTCTCCCAAGCTCGCTGCGCATCAAACTCATACAAGAGTATGGTACACGAAAGATTGTCTTCGGGCTCCCACGTCATCTCATCGGCATCCTTCCACTTGATAAGGTACTCTTTCATCCGACGCCCGTTTCTTGTCCGCTGTTTCATTCTACAATCTACTATGTGCTCCACTTCCCAGTCATCGTCTCTGCCGGGTTCATACAAGGAATCTTCCGGAAGTAACGCTTCATCTAACTCCAATTCATCCTTAGTGTGAATCTTTTCACGGGGCCTTCTCATTTTGTTGATGTAGGGCTTCATCCTAGCAATATGTACTAGTGGGAATATCCGACTCTCAGTTGTCGGTATCACCAACCGATACAACATATCGTTCACCCGCTCATCCACCACATATGGGCCATGCCATAAGTGAGCCAGCTTTCTTACTAACCCTGGCTTGACCAAATCATGATACAGCCAGACTAACTCTACAGGGCGGTAGGCGTTTTTTGTATTCGAACATAACTTCGATTTAACTCTCTCTTTATGACGTTGGGCTCTCTCTTTACCCACTTGGTATCGAATTATGGCTGCCTGCGCTTGATCTTCCATGTGCCTTTTATTCACGGCTAATCTCCGATCCAGTGCATTAATTTCCGTGACAGACTGATCTTTTGGTGGTACCATCGCCTCCATCGTAGTTCGAGGTTCCCACCCATGTACCAAGTAGAATTGGGTCTGGTGATGTTGTAGATCCACCGAAGTGTTCAATGCAAACTCCAAAGGAGCCACATATTCATCCCAATCTCTCTGCTCCGGATCCGTGATGTAACATTTGATTGCCTTGATCACTGTATGCACGGATCGTTCCTGTTTCCCATTGGACTGTGGTCAATAATCTAACGTAGGTCTCTGCTTTTGTTTTAGCATTCGATTGAATCTTCTGAAAACCGAACTCATGAATCCTGGGTCTCTATCATGTCTCAACATTTTTTGGGCTCCAAATCTCTTATAAACTTCCACCATATACGCTTCTGCTACATCTTGCGCAGTGGTGGTGATCATTGGAATTAGGATCACATACCCGGAAAACAGGCAGATAAAGCACAATAGTGCTTCATGACCCGTAGTGGTCTGCGGCAGCGGTAATGCAAAATCCATAGCCAAAATCTGAAAAGGTCTTGATACCACAATGTTGCCGCTAGTGCGCCCCTGAATTTTGGCTTCCCTTTCGCCGTGGCACAATCTTCACACGCTCCAACATAATTTTCAATATGGGCATACATACCCCTCCAATAATACTTGGACTTCAACCGCGCGTAGACTTTTCCAATCCCTTGATGTGCCCCACTACCAATCTCAACATGGTAGGCATGTAACACATCTTCTTGTAATATGGTTGGTACTACCAATCGCCACAGTTGATCTCCAGTTCCACTTCGTGTGCAAGCGATGTAATACAGAATCTTTTTACTGTCCAGTACATACATCGTCGAGTGTCGAGCTACCCTCTTCCATTCGCTGGCGGAGTTTATCTTGTCATCTTCTCCTTTCAGGTACGCTATAACCTTTCCACACCACTCATCATCATTCTGAGCCGATGCCATTCGCTCAAGTCTAATGGATGGTGCCGTTTCATAAGGGTCCTCTTCTGCGCCTTTTTGGCCTTGCTTCGATCCAACGGTACCGTCCTCTACAGGGTGCATCTCATCTTCTATGTCCGCCCCTTGTTCCACGGTCTCACTTCATTGGTGATGAAGATGTCCTTTCTTCAGTTTACTCTTACTTCGAGTGATTACAAACACTTGTGGTGATCGATATCCACCATCCTCCCAAACAGTGACTTCAGTGGTATCCACTTGTGCCTCATTACTTGGCTTACTTCTGAAGTCGTCGCAAGATTTAGTAATCGCCTCCGGAGAGTCCTCACTCGTACCCTTTTCTGAAGGACTATCTGCATTAGCATATAACAGCTCTGGTAATCGATTCAACATTTTCAAATCTATCATTTGGTGATCACTTGTAATCTTCCCTGATCGCTGTTCTTTCATAGCGCACTGTGTAAGAAAATCTGCTGCTTGGTTATACTTGCGTGCTACATGCACTAAACTAATCACCTCAAAAGTTTCAACCAGCGAGTGCACTCTGCTTAGCCAGACCAATAACGAAGTATGGTTACAACGTAAATCTCCATTAACTTGTACGAGCACTAATCTCTAATCCCCACACACTATTGACCGTTTTACATGGTGTACTTGCGCAAGTTGTAATGCACCGATCTACCCATGATATTCACTGCCATTCACCGCGAGATTGTCCTGAATTCCATATTCCGCCTCTATCACCTCCCAAGTGGGTAACTCCCATATTATCATGCCAAAAGTGCCTTTAGGATCATGTTTCATCCGTACTGCACCATCAAACGACAAGACATATCCAGTGCTTTGGCGACGCAAACCTGGTATTGGTCTAATAATTGGCGTATCCTTCAGTGTCTTTAGTGGGGCAATATCTTATAACACTGCATTCATCTTTTCTATAGGCACTATCGATGTGTCCAATAATGCGCGTAAGCCAACACCTTCATGGTCCATTCTTATGATCTCTAACGACCATGGGGATAACATTACCGCCCATTGAGCTCCTCTTCCAGTTAAACTTTTAGACGTAAATAGCCATCGCATCGTGGAGTATCTTGCGTATACTGTTATATTTTGTCCAAATAGAATATAACTAGCGTCATGTAACGTCTTCAGCAAAGTGAGCACCTCCTGTTCAGCTCCTGTATATCGTGTCTCCGCATCTTTGAACACTTTACTGACATATCTTACTGGATGCAAGATCCCATCGTGCTCTTGACACACTGTAGCTCCAAATGCCCACGTATTGGTGTATAAGATTATACTTAGTGATTTTTCTCGCTCGATATGTCGTAGCAACGGCTCATGAACAAGCCGTGCCTTCAACAATGCAAAAGACTTCTCAGCATGTTCCAATTGAGTTCCGTCCCTTAACTTCAGATACGTTATTTCATACAGTGAAGCCGCTATCGTCGCGAAATTGTCGATAAACCTTAGATAATATATCAGGCTGCCAGTGAATCTCTGAACCCCTTTTAACGTCCGTGGAAATGCCATATTACTAATTGAGTCTAAATTGCGCGGGGACGCTTCAATTCCCTTTGAAGATATGCGATGACTCAGAAACTCTACACTGTGCTTCCCAAATGAACTCTTGGGTAAGCTTATCGTGATTATCCAATATTTGAACGACTCCAAAAGGTTCTTAAGCATCAAACATAGCGTATCCCAACTATTCGCACCAAACGTAATGTCATCAATGTATGAGCGTTTCCCAATGATAGGTCGCTCCTCAGTGTCCACCACTTGGCCATTATGAAACACATCTTGTGATAGGGGTACGTCTGTCTCTAGTAAATATGTAGCATTATCATCGATATCCATGGCGGTGTCATCGTTCATGATCTTACAACTCAACCCCATCTGTTGTGAGCGTCAGACCATTGTCCACAAGGCATTGTCAACTATACGCTAATATATCTGCGGCGCATTATTTAACCCTTGTGGCATTCGAAGCCATTCAAAATGTCCTAGCGGACAAATGAAAGCGGTAATTAACCCAGCCCTTTTCGTCATGGGTATAGCCCAATACCCACTCGCGTTATCCATTGAACATAACCACTTAATCCCTTCAAAGTTATCCAACAAATAATCTATCAGAGGCATGGCATACACCATAAGTCTCGTCTTTTGGTTCACAGCTCGATAATTAATGCACAATCGTATGTCTGTTTTATTTTTCCTTAACACGATCACGATTGGTCATGACCAAGCTGACTCCGAGTACTTAATTAATCCTGCTTGCAATAAGCTTCGTATTAACTCATACAACTTTGGTAGGAGGCGGGCTGGTACCTTGCGCGCTTTCTGAGCTATAGTCGAGTTGTTTCCAACATCCACATCACATACCACACCCTTGGACGGTGGCGGTAACGCATTACCAGAGCTTATGAATCCATCAGCATATTCTTATAACAATGACCGTAACTGGTCTTCTTTCTCCTTGGTGGTGATCCCTGGATCTCCTACATCCGCTTGAGCCATATCAGGTGACGTTATCGGACCTTTTTTCACTTCAGGTATAAGCGCCAACTGTTCCTCCATAGCTTCAGCCGACATCTCCACCCCTTCATGCAGGTAGACCTCCCTTTCCAATTTCGTCTGATCTACCTTCAATGGGTCTATATCATCAATCACATATACAGCTGGGGGCTTATCCCCAACCGTCCGTACTGCATGTACATTGGTCCAATTAATCGTCAGAACATCACTTCCCATAACTCGCTCATATACTTGCCTGTATTCTTCCGAAAGTCGATCTTCTTGAGTCAGTAACGGTAGCAGATTTTCGTTGGGAATATGACAACTTTAGTCTTTCATATTCAGAATTACCCCCACCACCAAGAAATTTGTTCCAAGTATCGCTAAAGTTTGCGAGTCAATGTTTGCAACCCACATCTAACAGTTAAAAATAACAGATGGGCCAATCCGAACCTTGAAAGTGGCCAAACCAATTGCACCAATGGTACTTTCTGTTACGCCACAAAAACTTGTCGGGGTATCAAACATCCGGACTGCTATATGTAACCTCTTCGCCACATTTGTATGTAATACTGATATGTTCGCGCCAGAATCCAACATTAACGGCAACTACAAATCATCAATTTCTCCCTTCACATATACTTGCGTTGCAGGTTGCGTGGACTTGGGCAACTGTTTCCATCCTTCTCGTTCTCCCTCTCTTTTGTCCACCAACGTGACATAAGATGAGACATCTGTTGCTTCATTAGTCTATGACATTTTTTCTCTTCTTCTTTATCTTCAAATGGAACTTATTTTTCCGTTTTTTCTTGTAATTTCTTCTTTTGTTGATCCTCGTCCATAGTGAGCGATCTCTCCATGCAAAATGTATCATTTTTCTTGTTTTCTTTTACACCTAAGGGTGAACGCGGTGTCGCTTTCACATTGCTCGACAATGCCCCCCCCCCCTTTTCTCTCGACAGTGGTTGCAACGCACTGTGGGGTTAGGCATTTAACTGTGCGGCCACTTGGTCCTTGGTTAGTTACCCGGACTTCAACTTGCTCCGCATCTCGGCCATATCTTCTATGAA
>CM047582.1:9643860-9728915 GCA_026184515.1 Peronosclerospora sorghi | reverse complement strand
TGAGATCGCCAAATCGTACTCCCGTCGAGGGACTTCCGGTGGGCCAATGTGCGCGTGCGGCGCGTCCAGACCGGGTATAATGGGCGAGAGGGGATAATTCGACCCTCTTCCCCCAAACACTCCGCGGCGGGTGGAGGCGACTAGTGTACTAAAAGGGAAGAACGGCGACCCCTAGCTGTGGTGTGAACCAAGACCAGAAGAGGTTTCAGACACTTATCCGAAAGCTAAAAAAAATCCTTACTTAAAGGTATAACCTCTGTCCTAAATGGTAAAACCACAACTAAAATACTACTACCCTATAGTCCCTAAATGTACCCCCACAAAAATATGTAAAATACCCAAAGTCGGGTGACTCACCAAAACTTGCGTTCTTGACACTTCTTGAGTCTGATAGGCTGAAAATCCCCCCTTGTTTAAACTAATCCGAAATTAGACCAAATGCCTTGACAAAACTTGACCAGAAGTGTGCCAAATTTTGGGCACGCTTCTCCACAAATCGCATACACCATCAGTCTCGTCTTTTGGTTCACAGCTCTGTAATCAATGCACAATCGTATGTCTGTTTTATTTTTCTTTAACACAATCACGGTTGGTGATGCCCAAGCTGACTCCGAGTACTTAATTAATCCTGCTTGCAATAAACCTCGTATTAACTCATACAACTTGTGTAAGAGGTGGGTTGGTACCTTGCGTGCTTTCTGAGCTATAGGCGAATTGTCTCCAACATCCACATCACATACCACACCTTTAGCCGGTGGCGGTAACGCATACTAGAACTTATGAATCCATCAGCATATTCATATAATAATGACCTTAACTGATCTTCTTGTTCCTTGGTGGTGATTCCTGGCTCTCCTACATCCGCTTGAGCCATATCGGGTGACGTTATCGGACCTTGTTCCACTTCAGGTATAAGCTCCAACTGTTCCTCCATAGCTTCAGCTGACATCTCCACCCCTTCATGCAGATAGACCTCCCTCTCCAACTTCGTCTGATACCTTCGATGGGTCTATAGCATCCATCACATATACAGCGGGAGGCTTATCCCCAACCGTCCGTACTGCATGCACACTAGTACAATTAATCTTCATACCAGCACTTTCCATAACTCGCTCATATACTTGCGTATAGTCTTCCGAGAGTCGATCCTCTTGGGTTAATAATGGTAGCGGATTTTCGTTGGGAATCTGACAGCTCTGGTCCTTCATATTCAGGATTACCCCCGCTTTCACCAAGAAATCTTTTTCAAGTATCGCTAAAGTCTGCGACTCAATGTTTGCCACCCACATCTCACAGTTAAAAATGACCGATGGGCCCATCCGAACCTTTACAGTGGCCACACCAATTGCACCAATGGTACTTTCTGTTACGCCACAAAAACTTGTCGGGGTATCAAACATCCGGACTGCTATATGTAACATCTTCACCACATTGGTATGTAATACTGATATGTTTGAACCAGAATCTAACATTAACGGCAACTCCAAATCATCAATTGCTCCCTTCACATACACTTGTGTTGCAGGTTGCGTGGACTTGGGCAACTGTTGCCATCCTTCTCATTCTCCCTCTCTTTTATCCTCCAACGTGACATAAGCTGAGACATCTGCCGTTTCATTAGTCTCTGACGTATCTTGTTCTTTTTCTTTTTTATCTTCAAATGCAACTTGTTTTTTTCGTTTTTCTTGTATTTTCTTCTTTTCTTGATCCTCGTCCACAGTGAGTGATCTCTCCATGCAAAATGTATCTTTTTTCTTGCTCTCGTTTACACCTAAAGGTGAACGCGGTGTCGCATTCACATTGCTCGACATTGCCCCCCCCCTTTCTCTCGACAGTGGTCGCAACGCACTGTGGGGTTAGGCATTTAACTGTGCGGCCACTTGCTCCTTGGTTAATTCCCCGGAATTCAAGTTGCTCCTCATCTCATCCATCTCTTCTATGAACTTCCGACAATACCTCACATCATGACCGACTGTTTTACAATGCTCACACGTCTGCAATTTCCAACATTTGTCTTTATCATGTCCTCTTCGATTGCAATGTTCACACACCACGCCTCCATAATTGTTATTAGGCGCACTCGTTCGTGCACCCCTATCTTCATAATTAGCGCGTGCCCGCTGCATGGTATGTACTTCTCCACCCATCACATGTACGCTGGGTTGTACATCTTCATATACCACTTCGGCACACTTGCGTGCAGTCATTTTCTTTCCAGGCCTTGTCACACGTGCCTCATGCTTCGTTAGCACCCTTTCCAGTTCCTCAATGCTATTGAATGTCATATGCTGATATTGCATTTGTATGACGATATCATGAATGGTATCGAAGAATTGCTGGATGTGCTCTTCAAACAATGAGGTGTTATAAGCATCTCGGAAATCCATTCCAGCTCGTAATGCCGCGGCATTTAGCCGGTATTGATATGTAGTCGCCAACTCGTCGTGTTTCTGTGTCAATTTGGAATACATGACCCGAGGCGAAACTTTATCCACGCAAAACTTCCGTTGAAACAAGTCTATCACTGTATCCCAATCATACTTCACCGTATCCGCCAATTACTCATACCACCAAGACGCCGTATTTGTCAAGCTATCCACAAACATCCCTAACCGTTTATCGTCATCCCAACGTGAAATGTTTGCTACATGGAGAAATCTTGTTACCCATGCCCTTGCGCTTCCTGCATCTTGTCTATTGCCGTCAAATGCCTTAATCTCCGTATTCTGGATAATGGCTGTGACAGGCTGACCAGATGATGCCCACATATTGTGTCTTCCACTCGACATGCCATATCTTGATGGTTTTGGTGGGTTGGGGTATGCTCTATCCGGATCCGCCGATCTTCGGTATGCTGCATTAGTCGCTCCTCTCGTAGTATCAGGCGTGCGACTAGCTGACAGAGATGCGGTAATTTTCGTTAACTCTTCCAAACTTAAATGTCCATCTTGCATCAAATGGACTAAATTTGCCACCACTGGGTCCTGCTTTTGCGACATTGGTCGTGGCGGTGACATGATCTCGTCCTCATCCGAGGAAAATTCCAACTTCCTCCTTACTAGACGGTCAGGTTTTGGTCTCCAATACACAGTGTCCTCCAACTCATCGTAATTACACAACTCCTGCATACCCGGTGGTTTAGACTCTTTTACCGGTGTGTGCGTGGTGTCTGCAACAATGTAATAACTTGGACTGACATCCGTAGCCTCTTTACGGTAAAACATCAAAGATGTTTCCCACTGGTTTCCGCTAATAATAGTGACACCATCAGACCAATATCTTTCGCGGTACGATTCATATTGAAGTCACATGCATTATCGAATTCTTCTTCGCACGAACTCATAGCCACAATTTCGAAGCAGCGTTTCAATAGCTTTAATTGATTCTCTTAATCCCCCAAAAGAAGTAAGATCTTCATTGACTCTAAAATTAGGGGCAGCTCTTGCTACCTTGCGAATCTCATATAATGAAAACCAACTATGTTAGTTCCCAGGTAGCTTCAGTACATGCCGTTGATACCGTGTCATCCTTGCACAGGCCTCAGAGAAAGTGTATGTTATCTCATGGTCTTCCTGAGAGCGCTGTAACTTAAAAACCAGCTCTTTCTCTCCCTCAGTAGACACTAAAGCCATTTTATGCGTGAAATTGTATTAAATCGACGTGAAGTCTCGGGTCGCGGCACCAGTTGTCGTGAAGGAACTTAAATTTTCGAGACTTCCACTCAAAACCAACACAAGGAAGCGGTATACTACACTCCTCTTGCTTAAACTTCCCAGGTTCTTGGTACTTACGTCCGAACTTTACCACAAAATCACTTAAAATGGGCACCTCCCAAATGGCACGCAGGCTGCCCCTTAACTTAGACAACCGCAAAAGGCTTTTTATCACGCTTTAACACGCGTTCACTTAAAGTCTTCCTCGGGATGAATTTAGACTTAGTTTTTGTACGGGTCGAAAAGGGTTGGTTGGCTGAAAGAAACGACTCTTTGTAAAGGGGGAAATTTTTATTATAATTAAAGTACTAAGACATCCTATATCTGCCTCTAGTCTTGTTACTTCTTGGTTACTTCAGCACTGGCTTCAATACCGAAAATTTACTTCATGGACGGCTAAACTGTCGTGGACGGTCATCCGTATACCTTTTTATGACCGCGTATTACCACAAACTGTCGTGGACGGTAACCCGTATACTCTCTATGTATACTTTTCATATACACTTAATCAGAGACTCCAGCCACTTCACCACAGATATCGTGCGTCGTCCCGAGGACAAGGTGCCTCTCACGACCAAGTGGGTGTACAAGACGAAAGTCAGTGCAAACGGGTCGGTTGAGAGGTACAACGCGAGGTTGGTCGCCAGAGGTGGCAAACAAGTTTTCGGTGCTGACTATTTTTTCACGTTTTCGACGGTTATGGAGTTGAACAACTTAAAGTTGCTCCTACTGTTGGCGCAAGTATGGGGGTGGCGGAACTCCACGGCAATGTGCCAAGTGCCTACCCCAAGACGAAATCTGAAACGAATGTGGGCATATATTTGCAAGTGCCTCAAGACATGGAAATTGAAGATGGAAAACTACGTGATTTTGGAGTAAAATCAACGAGAGAACTCGCGCTTAAATTGAAGCGAAACCTTTATCGTTTGAAACATGTTTGACGCCTGTGGCATCAGTGTCTGTGCGAGACACTGATGAAGTTCGATTTTGTGCAGTGTGTTACAGACACCTGCATTTTTGTCAAGCACGCAAAAAATGAAACGGTTGTGGTCGGCGCGTATGTCGACGACCTCCGGGTCACTGGAACTAGTGAGAAAGTTGTGGAAGATTTTTTTGCGGACATGCAAGTGCTTGAATTGAAAGACTTGGGATGCGTTATCAAGTTTCTTGGAATTCGAATTGCAGGTGATCCGAAGAGCGGTTACATCCTGGACCAAGAGGGTACTATCAAGGAAATTTTAAACATGCACAAGTTGGAAAAGATGAATCCGGCTCGAACTCCGGTGCTTACGCTTAATGACGACAAGGAGTTCCAGGATCCCCTGTTGGTGAAGTCCAAAAGAAAATGTGCCAAGCATCAAGCACTTCCAGTCGCTCGTGGGCAGTCTGCTATGGCTCTCCCGGTGCACGAGTCCTGACACTTCGTTCGCCGTGCACGCTCCAAACGTAAGACCATGCACCCACACTGGGTGACTACAAAGTTGCGAAGCGGGTCCTTAAGTACCTTAAGGGAACGAGTGATCTCAAGCTGGCTCTGAAGCATGATGAAGACTTGCCGATGCCACTGCGCATAGTGGTGTACAGCGATGTAGATTTCGCTGCAGATACGACGGACCGAAAAGCGTTTCGGCAATGGTGGACTTTATAAATGGAATGCTTGTGAATTGGGCTTGCTGGAAGCAGGCAGAAGTGGCGTTGTCGACCGCCGAAGCGGAATTTGCTGCAGCCGCCATGACTGGAAAGGAGGCGCTAGGATTGCTAGAACTGATTGCTGAAATCAGCATGCATGCTAGTACACCGCTGATGTTCAAGATGGACAACCAAGCGGTCATAAAACAATTGGAGGATGAAGCAACCGCTGCAAGTACCAAGCACGTGGACATCAAGTTAAAGTTTCTGAAGGATTACAAGCTGAAGGGATTGTATCGGCCAGCCACGCGCCTAGTGAATAGATGCTGGCTTATCTGCTAACCAAGGACATTGGAGTTCAAAGTATTCAAGTGTTGCGTGCAGCTCTGGGGATGCAGTAACGGTGGTACAGCCTCCGGTCTTCCAGGAAGAGTGTTGGAAGAGTGTGTAGCCATTTTGGGCTTTGCACTCTTCCAGGATAGTGGAATCCCATTGGCTGTTCGGGATTGCATACATTTATGCATATATCGGAGGTTACAGGTTTAAGTTGCATTTACTACTGGATAGCTACTTAAGTAAACATACATAACATACTTTTTTACTTTCCTTTTTGCATATAAATAAGTACACCCATACTGAACTCACTACGGCCGTCGGACGGCGTTTGCTAGCTTGCCTCTCCCGCTGATCCTCCCTTGCTGAAACTTTGTCATAAGGTGAGTATAGATCGCGTGAAGTGTTTAAAGATTTTTATTTAGTTTTTTAACATCCACAATGGGGACTACTGCACTGTTGATTTGGTGTGAGCAGTGCAGGTTGTGATGCAGCCGCTTCCGCATTCCTACCGTATCGAATACGAAAGAACTTTCCCATCAAAGGAAGGCAACGACGCGGAGACCACTAAGTGAAAAGTACCTCTTGGCACCGCGTCAAGCGCAACATCCGGTCAAGGTGGCCAGAAACGATACAGTACATCACATACTGTTTAGGAGGTGCGTTGTATCTCCACGCCGCTACCACGCAAGTCACGACGTGGATTTTTCGTTTGGTTGATCTCTTGATCCTTCTGCTACTACCGTTTAGAGGATGAACCGCCGTGGGTACCATGTTAAACAAGCCATCCCTTCGTTATGTCAATCTTAAGTTTCCAAAACCGTACGAAAGCATAAGACAACCATCCGACGACGATCATATGCGCATTGAAAAGTGTTCGTACCGTGATAGGCATCGTCTGTCTCGAGCACAAAAGAACGACAGTCCACAATGCACCCAGAATGATTCATATATTTCCATGGTCCGGTAGTCAGGATGGTGACCAAAAAAGCACTGCGGTGAGTACGAGTAGTTAGTAGGATTCCGACTTGAGTGCTTTCAACAACTCAATGCAGCGATCTCTTAGGCAGAATCATGCCCCTGAGAAAACACGTCCAATGATCATTTGTCCCGCGCATCAACACTTACTTCCAATCACAGTGCTTTGCGTATTTGAGGTGAGATAAACACTTTTTTGAAGTGAAATAAACGGGTCACTCAGATCGACAGGGGTGTATATCAAATTTAATATAAAACTGATATTTGATTGATATAAACGTTTATTTCGTTTGGGCTAAACTTTAAGTTTGACCCCCCTATTATTGTATTTTTACTTAAAAACCAAGAAAAAATTACTTGCATCCCTGCACTGATCACGTAGGGCGCGCTTCTTCAAAGAAACTACTCCAAGACTGTCAGGCGATAACGGTCAGTACAGTCATCCGGATAATTGGCCACGCCCCAACTTGTGTCAATTCCTGCTATATCTTCCGGGATTATCTTGACCCGCTAACTAGAAGCGACGCAAACTTTAATTTAGAATACGAGACCGTCACTGATGCCGTCCTCGTGGCGAAACCATAAGATACGCGACCAGCTAAGCATCAATGAGACTAAATTGAAGCTATTATCGTGGCAGGCGCGCTGTAATTATTGCGCGTAATATAGGTAGAAAAAAATTTAAATTTGTTTTCAATAGTTAATATTATACTAAAAAATAATTATTTCTATCTCTAAATTTGTCAGATACACAACAGTTACCTATGTGCTAGACAAATATTAAAGAGTAATACATTATGGATGGTTTAGTATTTTTAATAAGTATAACTAATCCAAACACACACATATATATATACTACTAAGCGCAAAGCGTCTGTGTATGATGCGTTCAGGCGTCCTGATTGGACCGGACGCCCCAAACTGTACATAAAATCTCCTAATCCCCACCCCAACTTTCTTCCACACCGCCACACTAGCCAGAAATCCAAGATCATCTTTTGCCAGGTCAGAAGGCCACGGACCGTCCTGACCTGATAACACGTCTTGACCGAGCGAAGTTGCAGGAGATGAAAGGCAACCTGGTTAAGGCCGATGTTTTTGGTCCGGTAGAGTTATAGTACAATTATATGGAGGACTTGGCTGATTTAATTTATGAACATGGATTCTTTCTGAATTTTATTAGCAACTGAATCAAATTACCAATGGTTGTAAGAATTTATGATCCAAAATGCTGTTTTGAAACACCCTAAATGTTCCAATTAGCTCAAATATAATCCCATTACATCAATCTCCACTTAAGGTGATTAGTCAATATTATTATCGTCCTGTCAGAAGAGGCACTTGTTGGCCATGTCAAATTTCCAAAACTGACATAGACATTTAGGAACCTCCCCGTTTAATTGGGATAGGTGTAAGCCATGTCAAGCGTACTGTATGACCAATTTCATTACACTTGGACCCGCCTCTACTACGAACTTGAATTCTGTCCACTGAGGGAATCAAACCCTCAATCTCCCGATCCCGGGGTGGGGCCTTTAACCACTGCACCACAGGATCGTTTCTCAAAACTAACATAACATAACGCTCTATCGGCTGTCAGAATAAGCAACAAGAGCGGTGGCGCCTCAAAGGCAGCTGCCGAAGATGAATCTTTGGCGACTTACGCTAAAGTACCAGCTGAAAATTCGGTGCAACACAGATGCTCCAGAAGCAATTTCGACTATCGAGATAGGGTTCAGTCCGTCCACTGCTGCATATTTTCTAAGGCAAGATCTAGCACGTTAAGATCTAAATCAACAAAATTTTAAAAGATGATAGCCTGTCGATCATAGTAACAGTGAGACATTGCGAGGTCCGAAGAAGAAGTACATACGAAAAGAGTGTTACAGGCTCTGCTACCTCTAAACTTTGTGGGGTCTGCGTGAATACACTGTAACAAGTGATGGTACCCCTAGTGCTCCCATGCAACGAGAGCACTCAGAAGTGAAAGCAGCAAGTTTTGCTTCATTTTATGCAAAATCAAACGTTCCACAAGCGATTGTTCATCTGGACCCCGTATTCCAGGCAAGATGAATTCTTGGGCTCCTGTCTAGGCTATTGAACAGGGCATTGGGTTAGTTGCAACCCCGAATATCGACATACGTTGTTCGTTGTCGATTTTTTGATGGAATTTAATGACTTTCTCGATCAGCAATCTGATCCAACTACGGATGATAGACGTCGGTGCTTCATTGACTTCTTCGTCCAGCCCGTTATTTCGGCGGCCAGTAGCCATAACGGAATAGTAGGGAAATAAAGTTTCCCTATGTTAGTCGGGGAACCCTTTTTTTGACAATTACAACAAAGTCCAGAAAATTACTTGCGAAAATGCTTCATAAAAGCATTCGCTTTAATGGAAAGTAGAGCTGACTCCACTATGCCAAAAAAAATCACTGTGGAGTTTTCGCACATTTATAGAGTCAACGTTGTTTGAATGGAGTGCCGTGCATTCCCAAAGTGTGTACTGTGGTTACGCAGTACAAGACCACGTGGAACGTTGGATTGACGTGCTTAACGCGAAAACGCGTAGTGCAACTGAGAGCACTAATTCTGACTGCTTGAACGCTTCCAAAAGATTTGGTGTCTGCTCTCAGTACCTCAAAAGGACTCTCAAGAGTTAAACTCTTGTGGTAACGAAGCCAACGTACTAAGGGATCGGTACGCTGCTCGCGGCCGGTTAGGCTTGAGCGATTTTCAAGTAAACGCTCAAGAATAAAACGGTTATTACTCTGACTATCAAAGTGAGGGGAAGACTGCGGTTGAAATGTACGCTGTCGCCGATGTCGAGAAGGACGAGATCTCGAAGTTGGAAAGGGTAAAATTAATGATAAGCTTTTCGATGCCGACTTCGGTTCGATGGACAAGTCTAGGTGAGAACCGAGATTTGTTGAAGGCAAGTCTTGCCCTTTAACTGATGATTAGTCGACAGCAGACAAAGACTGAACGTTATTTAAGTCGAATTACCAGTACCTCCGTTCGATTCGGATTACCACACATACGTTTCAGGGACTCTGCTCGCCTTCACGATGTGCCAAAGCGTAAAATTTGAGACGCTCCCAACATAAAATGTCGGGTGTTGTCAAATTGCTGCGGGGGTGTCTAATGTATAGGCTTCCCCTTCACCTTTTGGATCTAAAGTGTCCAATGAATCTGGGGTGTAACTTCCGTGTGGGTAAATTGCTGATTCTATGTGTAGGCGAATTATTAGTTGATAACATGACTAATACACCTTGTATGATCGAATTTGTGTTCTTTCATCTACTTTTATTAGCTTTCTGCTTTAACTTATGAAAATCAAAAGCAAGACTATCTTTTACGTAGCATATTACAACCGGGCGGTGTATATGAAGTCGATAAATGCTTTATTAGCAGTAGATGTAATGACAGCTTCATCTGCTGCTTTCGCAACAAATACAAGTTCAGTTTTTATAGATCAGCCGTTTCGGCTGAAACTGAGAAATTTATATAACTATAGAATCTTTTTCTAATTGTACATTCAGTTTTTATATCCGATCCTTTCAATATCATGGGAGTTGAGGACACATCTACTACTGTATCCGCAATAGGTGCGCTCATACCGGCAATGTTTACTGCTATATTAGCAACAAGCACCTCCACCGATCGAAGGCATGCACATAAGATCGCAGCGTATCGTCCAGACCCGTTCTGTAACAGGGTTACATTTGGTTACGTTGGTGTACGTAAGTACACAACGGTTAAGGTAAAGTATTGACCAGTCCGAAAGGTTCGGACCTATTGGTTATTTTAACCAATCAGGGCAGGAGCCCTTGGTGGAGGTGTGCCAGCCTGCCACGTGTAGGTACACAGATGGTGTACATTACATTTCGTCTAGGTACGAATTGAGTAAGTTCTACTTAGTATTACATATAGTTTACATTAGTTTAATTAATTTAGGATAGTTACATATTAAATATAAATCACTTTACAAAATACTCTAATACTGCTAGGCGCACGACCCAGACCGGTCGTGCGCGCAGTGATTGTTTAGCCAAAGGGAGTACCTCCCTTAGATTTTTCATTTCTAACTAAAGCCTTGTAACGAGGCGTTAGTGCTTACTAACAAGTAAACTCAAGGAATCTTTGCCCCGAGTAAGAGAGCGATCTCTCCCTAAGCCCTTATATAAGGGCGTATCGACTAAGTAGCGGCGTATAGACGCTTAAGGAAAGTCTTCCTCTGTGCGCTATCCGCACCGTGCGTGTACGCACCTGCTACACGTTCTGTTCGCCCTTCCGTTTCTGGATGGTCCGCGGGTGACATCCTTAACTGCGTGTCCAGTAACGAGAATATTTCCTGCCTGAAAACCTCCGATCTAAATCCGAGCACAACATATTCTGGTGTTCCGTTCGAGCGGAATACAGATTTGACGAATTATCCGCTTTGTTTCCGAGGCAAGTGATATTTGGTGAAACTGCATTTAATATGTACCATCTTACTGAATCGGTGTAATGGGCCAACATGACCATTACATAGAGGTAGATGTGTGTGACACATCATCTCACAGTACACCATGAGTGTCTATTACCGTTTGGATGTATTAAATTATTGCTGGGTTATGGAGCTGTCGTCTGCTAAAGTGGCTTACGGCCGAGGATGAAAAACCGAAAAGTGAGCTTTATTTAATTCGCTTTTGTCTCAAAAATGAATGGCCATCAAAAGCCGTAGACTCGCAGCCACTGATCTTTCGCCCTGTCTCCATTACTTATAGTAATTACCAACGCTAGGTAATTCCGCTTTGTAACATACCTTGGTAAAAACTATGCTGTGTCATAAGTAGAATGAAAGGGATTGCGCGGTTGGGGGACGTAACTTCGGAAGGGACGCAGTTCTGGTGAACCCCAAACACCAGGTCATGATGGTCAGTCACAATTAACTTGACCACGGCGGTATTTGAACCCGCACCCAACCGCGTGGGACCCTTCTTCCCAAACGACGGAGCCAACTGTTGCTTGTCGAAATCGTTAACATCCTATAATATAAGTAACCATAATCATGGAACTAAAGCTAATATGCAAATATACATCATGGACATGTCGCCGAAACATCACTCACTAATAGGATGATGTGATACCGCTGACACTAATGGGGCACTGGCGACATGATTAACTTCAAGGAAAAAAAATCGATTAAGCGGCATGTGATTCGTCTGGATAACTTAGGATTAGTACCAGTTGTATATTTTTTGGTTTCAAGAGTAAAACCACTAGGAGCCCTTGAATAAGTAGGAGTAGCGACAGAACTATAATAATATTTCAGTTCAATTGCGAATTTACCACTTTCACCTCCTCTATCGCATAATAGTGTGAGCTGTGTTTTAGAGAGGTTTTTTGGAACAGCGCCCCAGTAGACCTGGTAGCACTTCGAGCGGTCCTATCAACAAATCAGTGAAGTGAAAGGTTTAACGGAGTGGCTGTGAGTACTTCGCACATTACTTTTGAGCTCCTACTATCGTCTATGTCAAACGATATGTAGGGATTAGATGCGCCAATAGGTTCCGCAGTATCGGAAACTGTCGGGTTGAGGGATGAGTATTTTCCTCATGTTAATCCTCATCTGAGGTAAGCCCTAGAGCGGATGCGAGATGTCACTGGTGAAGCCACTGTGATTAGCTTTTACGATCGACAGCTCCGACCAGAAGAGCGCTGGGGTCATCTTATACATCGCAAGAATATCGAATGTCGTAAGCAGGTCGCAACCCCTGTTTTGTCTCTTAGGACAATGCCTCTGAAGCTGAACATATCTATGTATCGAGGCGGAGAAACAAGCCTCTTTCGCGATGGTTTGTCGAGTTGGATGCAGCGGTGGATGCAATACAACAGCAGGACCCTGTACAGGAAGTGTTGTTTTCGATGTCCAACCTTACGGGTCCTGCAAAGACCTGGGATAACGGTAACCGTTTGACTGATCTAAATTGCTTCTATAGGTATGAAGACTTCAAGGCAGATCTTAAAGCAGCGTTGAACCACCCCAGAGAGAGTTTAGATCGCGTGATGAGTTTTTGAAGCTTCGCCAAGGCCGTTTTGACTTGCATTCGTATGCTTAACGAGCGCTATTTGTTCTCAAGCGTTGTTAACGGGAATATTGACATTCCAACGCAAGGTGTGACATTCATGACGACGCTAAACAGCGGTCCGATTCGAAACCAATTGTTCCGTGAGTATCCCAAGACACATGAAGATGCTATCATTATGCTATGCAAGAGTAATTCAGCTTCAAACAAGCCAAGTTCCAAGGTTTCCTATCAAAACCACGGAGGCAATCAAGCGTCTTACATGATAGTCCAGATCCGATATACACTTCGTACATTTCCACGCCAGGAAATCAACGCTATCGCAATAAGTAAAATCTTTACCTTGTGGGTTACTCGGGCATTTTTCCAGAAACTACAAGATGTCTTTGGCAGGTCGACAATCGACACAGGCATCGCATTTGAATTATCGCGACCATAACCATGGTCGTCGGATCAATCGTTCAGAAGGGTAAAGAACAGGAAAGTTCGGTAAGGGCGGGGGACCCTACTGAGCCTGAGAAGAGGACTGTGGATGCAGTGGAGACACAGGACCCTGGATCCATTGTTCATGATGCACACTGCAGTTTTCACAAGGAGAGAGAGCAGTGACAATCACAATCCGACCTTGATTATCTACGAAGTTTATGTAGACGTTCATGCAACGCCCTACGTGCTCTTGTTGACACTTATGCATCGAACAACTTTGTTCGAACTGAAGTTTTGAACGGCTATAGCTTAAACATATCTGATCCGAAGAAAAATGTTGTTCGACTAGCGAATAGGACAATGGTGAAGATGCCAAAGCGAGTTATTTGCTTGGCAACAAAGTTTCAAGATTTCCGAGGCAAATGAACTTATTCTTCTCGATATCAATAACAAGTTGACATTATCTTAGCATGCCTTTGTCAATGCGATACCAATCCAACATTCACTGGATGAAAATGAAGATCCCCATTGACAAGTTATATGATGCTGACTTGAGCTACGTGACAACGGATGAAGTGAGGTGGGTTTACACATCTGTGGAAGGGATCCCAGATTGCCCTGGTGATATTGCGGCATTCCATGGCCCCCATGTTCACAATTGATGTCCACTCGGCAGAAGACGAACGGAGCTGGATCAGTCAGGCGCCAAAAAATTTGAGGGGGCTCAAGTTCAAAATTTGAACACCTAAGTGTCCTGAACCCGATCACCATCGTGCCCAGCCGACCAACTTACGGGGGGTATTACCCCGCGAACCTTCGCCTACACTCCGATCGGCTGACCGGTCTGTACTGCAGGACGCTTGGTCCGATTTACTTTGATGCTTCTCACCTTGTGTACCCATTGGTGTGGGTGCCTACACACTCGGTGGACCGTCGCGCAATATAGACTAGGGGAGATCGATATGAATCGATACACTGGGTAAGGGTGTATCTAGGGCGGAAATCTTCACCCTAAACACGTCAATGTCCAACGATATAGTTATCCAATATATTTTCAGGGCAGATCGCGTATAGCAGATCGTATAGCCCGACCAAAACGGAGAGATTGATAAACCAATAAGGAACAGCCAAACAAACGTATCCAATAGCTTGGGGATCCACCAACGAGATATCTACGTATCCTTTCCAATAATAGTAACCTTTTCAATTGTAATAACCTTTCCAATTAATAGTGACACGTTCTAAACGTCTGTGACCTTAGAGTGAGTGATACTGTGTTGACTACGCGTTCCCTTCATGGGAATTCCGGCGGGCCAAGTGCGTCTGTAGCGCGTCCCGGCCGGGTAAGTTGATCTGGTGGGGACACTGTTAAAACTCCGCTCCCAAAAACTCCGCGGTAGGAGGGGGCGACTTGTGCGTAAACCAAAGAAACAAGAACACTATATTTAATATCCACTAAAAACCTAATATGTAAAATACATGAAACATCGTGTGACTCACCTAAAACTGCGGTCTTGACACTTCTGACACATGATTGGCCCAAACTCCTCTTCCCTTTTATCCAACCCGATCGCCCCAAACTGATTGGCGGTATACCGGAATAAACTGGTCGTATACTTTCTTTTCCACTTCACCACAGCCGCCCCTGAGTCTGGTCGCAGCCGCACAACGGTATCGGCCCGATCTTAACAACAGTTCCCATTATACCATGCATCAATCAGGGTCTACTCCACCAGGTAATTTCACTCGATCTCCGATCTCCCCATTTCCTTCATTAACATTTGTATTCGTAGGCGATCGGGGTTCCCATTATCAACATATTCCTTTCCCTAGCCGATCCGACCGATCTGACGACTCCTGCGATACAAGAATTTTCGGCGGACAAAATGAGTATCAAGTCGAGGTCGATCGGCTTCGTAAGGCGAACGATAAACTCCAGCAGGAATTAAAGACTTAACGTCAGAAGCGGATCACGACGCCACACTTGAGCAGTTGGATCAGGATGTGGATCGGCTATTCAAACAGATCGATCAAGTGAAGGCTGATCTTACGCTCTTGACTGTCGAAAATGAACGTCTCTAGGCTTTGGTTTCACAACAAGCCAAACAAGGTATGTAGATCGTCCGTTATCTCCACGTTGAATATATTCTCATATTTTACATGTGCAGATCCACTGCCGATCGGTATCACCCAAGTAGTAAACGCGCTGCTCGACACCGATCGCCCGATTAATGGTCAGCTCCGACCGATATTGGAAGGACAGATCAGTGCTCGTCACGATGTGGATCACTTCGAGGTCTGCAAATCACATCTTCAGGAACAGCTCGCGTTGATAACCCGACATAGGTCGGAAAATCAGTCCGACCGGTCGTTCCTTCACTCACAGCAGCGCGACTTGAAGCGGCAGATCGCTGACTTAAAAATTTTGGCACGAAGTTACGCTGATACAGTCGACTCTTTTCAAGGCCGATTGGATATTTGGACTCAGGAGTCGAATCGTCGTTGGGCAGCGATACATAAGTGCCGTCATTAGTTGACTGACCTGTTATCTAACCCTCCGATCGCCTGATCCAATTCCGACGGATCGGCTTCGGGTGTCCTCGCGGTCCCTCACCTGGATTCCACCGGTTACGCCCCTAAATCGAGCCCGGCTGTATCATCATGCCATTCATTGGCTGAAATTCCACCCCACAAAATTCGTAAACTCAATCGGAAGCGCGAGGCCGCGGAGAGGGGAGCCAGGGAGCGGGATGTAGAGAGTGACCCGGACTATGAAGAGAAACCGGCAGCGCCGCGAAAGAAGGCCAAGACGCAGGCGCAGCTTCCAAGCACGACGGCGGGTCCAATTGCGACAATAAAAGCAACGAAAAGTCATGCGCCCTCGACACCCTACACTATTCGGCTTAAGCGTCCGCAGATTTCGCCTGGGGAAGATTTGGAGGGTGGGTCGATGGCTTCCAATGAGCTACATCTTGCTCTTACCCAGTCTTGATTCACCCAACGTCGTTGTTCCGCTCCAGTTATCTAGAATCCAGTATCAGAAGCCGATCCGTGACGAACATACAGGACAAAAGTGTTGAGGGGTCATCAGAACTGGCCGGTAAGACGCTGGATCCTCTCTCCATTCTGGCACTTCTGGTTCGTACCGTCGTGCGTCATTAGTAAGCTTGAAGGTCGGTGATCAGCCTCTCCCCACTCAGAATATGAATTCCGCCGCCGCTTAGTCGCCGGCGCAGATCGATCTCTTGAGCCGGTCAGTTGTCCAAGCAGCTACTGGCCATGACTTTGTCACGCCCAGATTTCTTGCTTTTCCCTCCAGCAGTAGTCATCCCGACTCGTCTGAGTGGCGGCCCGATATTGTCACGGGGCCACAGATCGCTCGTCTGTACGAGTCGGGGAGTCTCATGATCCGAATCTTTTAACTAGTCATCATCGACTTGTGGAAAACCAGGTAAGCCCAGATCAGATGACGGAGAAGTTGACCTACAGCCATGATCAGATAGATCATGAATATCGGCTAGATAATTGGATCGACTCTCGCATTTGACGGCCATGAGAGACTGATCCAGATGGCCTAGCTTAGTTGGTTCGGGCCTTGCGGTAGCATCTTAACTATCCTCTTAGATTAAAATTTGACGATTTTTAGAGCCCGTAGATTGCATATTCAGTTGTATTCTTGGATCTGGAGATCGCTTAGCTGGGAACGTGCTGGTCAGGTGGCACTGACAGCCGTCGATATTCTCCCTTGAAATGAGCCCGCAATGCTTGCTGATCGTTTTGCATCAGGATAATTTGCGTTTTTGAAGCAGAATATTTTGCTCTTTAAAGTAAACAAAGCTTGCTTCTAGGTGTTCTATTTCTCGCGCGTTGAACTAGATCGGGGACGAGACAATCAAGCCGTTCGCGATGGGGCTTTTTTCCCGATCTCTTCCGTAGCTTTTTGGAGCTGATCGATCTGCCGATCTGAAAATAAAAGGCCAAAAGATGGCCAAATAAGACATACTATTGACCAATACGTCGGGTCCTATGTACTTTAAATGCGGATCGTATATCACTAGTCTTGATGAAATGACCGACGACGTTAAGACCATCTGGAGTTGGGGGAGTTGAAATTCTAACGTGGTGGCCTGCGCCTCGATCACCGCTGATTGGAAACCTCCTCGTTAATCTAAGATTTATCATGATCGACCTCGGCAGCTCAGCCATCGCAATCCGCCGTCAAGGCGTTCAACCTCGGTCTGTGATCGAGTCACCGATTGTATCCGATTGTATAAATAACATTAAATCATCTAATCTGTTATTAGCCTCGCGACTCGATACCTTCTGAATCCGGTGACCCTCTAATAAAAGGGTATCTGGATTGAGGGTTAAGTTTCACGATCGTGGTTCAGCTCCGCCAAGTTCAAGATCTTCGATGGATCCGAAGCGTTTTTTTTAGAGAAGCGATTGAGACCAAATTCAGACCCGTGTCGGCGGCTTGATCGATCGATTTGGTCAAATCAAAACGTGAGAATCAATCCAAAACTGTGGTATATAAAAAGTGAGAGTTAGGTCCTTAGTTCGCTATCTACTTCTAAGCATATCCTTCCAAAAGGTGCTACAGTGGCGTACTTCAACTATGACGCCATACTACAACGTCACGACCATGGTGTACTCATATGAAGTCATGGCTTCTTAGGTATGTAAATATATATATGTCCTAACCTACTAGGTACGTGATATATCAGAACCACGTACCCCACGACCTGACATCCCCCCTGACTTGACTTCGCGTTAGCTGTCTTGAAATTCCTTTACTAGTTGCTTCCAATGCGAAACGAGGCGTATATCTTTCTCGCGCTCCCTAGTATTATCACACTTTGGGAGTCCATGCCATTTCACTAGCCTTTCGATTTGGCGGCTGCGCTGACGACGACGAAGCAAATTTTTCACGATGTGCAATTGGTCTCCAGTATCTGACTCTAGGATAACCGGAGATGCTTTCGGAATCGGTCGTCCAGCGATCTCAGAGAAATTCTGTTTGTATGGCGAGAGTAGGTCGACGTTGAACGATGAGTGTAACCTCCTCATATTTCGTGGTAGATTCAGCTTACTACATTCGGGTTGATCATCTTGATTATTTGAAACGTTCCCACTTTTTTGCTGAGAGCTTTGTCTTCTTTAACTCAGTGTGAAAATTAACTGTCTTGAGTGGTAAATTCTTGGTATCCAGTTGTACTAAGTAACCAACCTTAAAGGTGAGGCTTACTCGATTTGAGCGTAGTATTCTTCTGTCTTTCTTGGGCTTGTTTCGGGTTTTCGCGTGCTTTTCTTGCTAGGTCTTGACGATCTTTGGCGAACTTTGAGGCGAACTCTGATATTGATTGCGTTTCCAGACTATCGTAGTCTCTCTCTTGAAAAATAAGATTTGATACTTTTCTCCCGGTATCAATCTCTAACGGGGTGAGCTTGGTAGACGCGTTCACCGATGTGACATGCGCGCACACTATAGTTCAAAGTATTTTGGCCCAATTTTCTCCGCTGTATGATAACAGTCAGCGTAAATCGTCTTCTAACACCAAGTTTTGGCGTTCAGTTTGGCCATCTTCTTGTGCTCTATGAGAGGCCGTCATGCTTAGCTTTACATCCATTATGCTCATTAGTGACTTCAAGAAGTTTGCCGTAAACTTCGGATCTCGATCGCTCATAATTACTTTCGGTATTCCATGATGTCGGACTACAGTGTCAAAAAACAACTTTGCAGTGTCTTTCGAATCGGCAGTCGTGTACGTTGGTGCATAAATCGGTCTTTTTGACAACTTGTCTACAACCACAAAAATAACATCATACCCTTCTGACACGGGTAGACCAGTAATGAAGTCCATTGACACAACTTACCAGAATTCCTTCGGAATGGGGATAGGAGTCATTAATCCTTTCTTTCGCTGGCTATTTGACTTCCATCGTGCACATGTTTTGCATGTCTCGACGTACTTCTGCACAGTCTCGAGTAACTTTGGCCAGTACTACCATTGCTTTAACTTCATATAAGTTCTTCGAACTCCTAGATGCGCTGCTGTGGCTGCATCGTGAAACTCGTATAGTATCTTCGTCTTTATATCTGGTATGTTCGGAATGCATATTTGTTGCATTGCTTTATCTTGCCTCAGATATATGAGTCCTTTGTTGAATATGAAGTTTTCATTTGACTCCTTCGTTTTGCAAATATATTTGAAGAACTTTTCCTTGCTATAACCTTGCTGAATCTCTTTTCGCACTTTGTCACTGATATGTGCGCGTATCACGTAAAATTCGGCGTTGTGGATTTGCTCCTGTGCGACACCTATCGGAGTACTCTCCTCCCCGCAACTCCACTTCGTCGAGTAAGAGTTGGGAAACATCCAGCGGAATGTTCTGAATGAGGGCGGAGTGAACCATGTGTCTTTCCAAAAGGTTGGAATGTTGTTCACAGTCTTCGTTACACTCATGTACGACGTGCGACATATCCGGAACATGGGACGGAGTCACAGCAATTTCTGCTGAATCCTCCCCAGACACAGCTGAGCGAGATAATGCGTCCTCCAGACATTTGAACTTCCTTTGACATGATGTAAGACAAATTCAAACTGGGAAAAGAACGTCAACATGCGTGCCGATTTTGGAGACACTTTTGGATTATGAAGCATCCACTTTCATGCTGAATTGTTGGTATAGACTGAAAAATGTCTTCCATGGAGATACGGAAGCCATTTATCCAGAGCGGTCTTGATGGCTACGAGCTCCTTCTCGTGGGCAGGTTATATTAATTCATGGGGAGCCAAATGTTTTGAGTAAAACGCGATGGCGTGGTCTCTTCCGTTGATACTTTGTGGCATAACTCCACCAATGCAAAATCTAGAAGCATCAGCTGTCGGGCAACCAACAGGCGACCAAGTCCGGGATCTTCAGATTAGGCGAATGCTGGAGTGCGACTTTTAATGTTGCAAATTCTCTTTACTGGTCTGGATCCCAATTCCATTGGGTACCTTGATTGGATAAATCTCGAAGGGGAAGCGAGATCATTGCAAAATTACAGATGAATTCACGGTAATATCCAGATAATCCCAGAGAACGTAGCAACTCTTTGCAATATGTTAGTGCTTGGAAATCTGCGATAGCATCTGTTTTCTTGGGGTGGACTCGTAGACCATCTTCGGAAACCATGTGTCCTAAGAACGCGATTTCTTTACGGCCAAATGCACATTTGGAGAGTCGATCATATCGTTTCTCCTTGCGCAACACTTCGCATACTGCGTGAAAGTGTTTAACGTGGTCTTCCATTGTACGCGAGAATATGCATGTATCGTCAAGATACACGACAAAAAAGGATCCTAACTTATCAAACAATGTTCGCATAAGACGTGAACAGACGACTCCAGGCATTCCTGATAAATCCCATTGGTGCAACACACCAATTTTGGGTTCTGAAAGCCGTATACGGTCGACTTGACGGCAACACTACAATTTGATGGTATTCTTGTGCGATATCAAGCAACGTAAAATACTTGCATCCAACCATGCGATCGAATATGCCTTCGATCAATGGCAAGGTAATTTTGCCACGACTGACATGCTATTCACATAGCGGTAGACAATCACCCAACGAATGGGTATCTTTGAATTGCCAATTCGAAGCCATTCTGCGCGTTTTGGGAACCTTCCTGTTGCAGGATCTTTCTTGGGAATTCCAAAATATTTGATACCCATGAGAATTTGACACTTCTATCCATCCTTTTCGTATGTTCTGTTCCACTAATTGGTGCAATGCTTCCTGTTCTACCTTCGAGAGACGTAAAGGGAGCACGGGAACTCGGCACTGCGGAAGGCTCCATTTGCAACGCGAAGTTAACTGCTCTCTTAGGCGGCTTTCATTCGGGATCTGTTCTGGAAATATGTCCCTGAATTCGTCCAGAACTGGTTTCAACTCCTGCGGTACTTCTGACGGCTCGACGTTGGTTATCTTAAAATGATATACCTCATCGTAGGCCCCACTTTTCATCTTTTCTTGGAATTTTGGACCATTTATTTCTTCGACTTTCGTAAGAGCTGCAACTTCAATCTGTTGCGTGCGCCAATTTATCTGTGGATTGGACTTGGTGAACCACGGTTGACCAAATATCACGCCATGTGTTTCCAGTAGTTCCCATTCAGTAAACTGCATTTTTGGAAACTCCAAACCATCTACACGAATTGTATCTTGCACTTTCTTTGTGGGCTGACTCGATATCCACGTTTCATCAAAACGACGTGCTTAACCTCTTGCGTGTTTAATATTTTCGTTGCCAAGCCAGGTTTGATAAGGTTTGTTGACTCACCATAGTCGATTAAAATCTTAACAGATTTATTGCCAATGATTCCATTACGCACTAGCAGTCGACGCTGCGATTGTGTGTCCGATTCAGAGTTGTTTGACTCTAAGACAACAGGCTGAACCGCGGGCTTTCTTTGAACATTTGCGGCATTAATAGTGACTCGATCATACACGGTTGTCTCTTGCTCGTCTTCACGGCTTTCCATATTGTTGACATGCTGAAGATTCATATGCTGTTGATTTCTCTGACCTGAAAGATTATTTCCTCTATTGTTGCGCGTTCGGCTTTGATTACATTGAGCAGATCGTTTATTTGGATTTCCACACTTAAAGCACAAATTTTTGCGGCGGCATTCGTCACGAGACGGAATCTGAACGTTACTTATGTCCATCGGCTCTGGACAATTGTTTGAACGAATTTGCTGAATGTTATCATCCGACCTGTACCTTGGTCTGTCGTGCGAGTTTCCTCTCGAAAATCGCTGAGGATGAGAGCGGTCACAGTCCAAGCAACGTTAATTGCCTCGGCCAGCGTTGCACAGAGGCGATACTGAACCTCTTCCTTCATATGACTGGAAAGTCCAAGTAGGAAGTACATAATCCGGTCCATCACGCTCATGTCTCGGACTTGGGGGGATAGGTGTCGAAACTTGTTCACATAATCTGGCAAATTCTTGCAGTCGCGCTCTCTGATATTATTTATATCCTCGCCCAGACGCCCTTGCAAATCAGCAGGCACTAAATCTCGTTCGACTTTGTTCAAAAGTCATCTACGGTTGTGATATACTGCTTTTGAATTACATACCACTGAGCGGCATCTTGCTTCAATGTTCCACCTATAACGGCAAGAATTCTTTGTGCGAGCTCCTGGCTCTTCCAGTCAACTCCACTAGCGACGAAGTACTGCTCCGCTTGACCTTTATAGAGTTGGAACGATTCGTCCAATCTCCCTCCATACGTCGGAAGCTTTACGCCCTCAAGCTTTATTTCCGATAACTGTTTTGACTTTTGCAGTTGCTCCAGTAACTGCGCTTGTTTTTCCATTGTTGTAACAGGGTTACATTCAGGTTACATTTAGTTATGTTGTGTACGTAAGTACACTACGGTTGGGGTCAGTATTGAAGTATTGACCGGTCCGAAAGGTTTGGACCTATTGTTTATTTTAACCAATCAGGTCAGGAGTCCTTGGTGGAGGCGTGGCAGCCAGCCACGTGTTAGTACACAGGTGGTGTACACAACATTTTAGCTAGGTACGAATTTAGTAAGTTCTACTTAGTATTACATATAGTTTACATTAGTTTAAATTAATTTAGGCTAATTACATATTAAATATACATTCAGTTTACAAAACACGCCAATCCAGCTAGACGCACGACCTCGACCGGTTGCGCGTGCTGTGAGTGTTTGTAGCCAAAAGGAATACCTCCTTTAGCTACTCCCTTTCTAAGGGAAGCCTGGTCTCAAGGCGTTAGTTAAGTCTAACAAGTAAACCAAGGGAAATCTTGGCCCAGAGTAGGAGAGAACTCTCCTACTAAGCCCTTTTACAAAGGGCGTATCGGCTAAGTAGCGGCACTTCGCCGCTTAAGGAAAGTCTTCCTCTGTGCGCTAGCCGCACCGTGCGTGTTCGCACTGGCTACATCTGGTAGCACTTGTAGTCAATCCATCACCTGTGTTGGTAGGATACGGAATCCTCTGCAAAGGATGAATCAGGACGATTGGGAAAGGTTAACCCTCGTCCAGCTGGAAGCCTTTAACAGGCTGTTATCCTTACTGGGTGACGAAGGCATGCACCTCCTAGTGGAGCAGGGCCTTGAGGCCGTAAATGCGAGGGTCAATGCCCTCATCTCCCATGAGGCGAGTTGTAGTGGAAGTCATTCCACGTCCACGGGGTTGCGTCCCCCGTTGTCCTTTAAGATAAATGAGTTCACCGGTAAAAAGGGTGATAACATTTATGTGTGGCTTCGTGAGGTCGGAACGGCCTTCGCCACAGTGAATGTGATCGCAGATCACTTGCAAGTTGGACTTGCACTGGCCCATCTTACGGGTAAAGCCCGTGCATGGGCTTTTACATGCTCGGATTCGGTCATGGACGTGTTCCCGACCTGGGAAGTCCTTAAGCAAAAGCTTATGGACATGTATGCCACGCCTGATCTGGTTTTCCAGAATCAGCTGGGGTTTCTGAGGTGCCGTCAGGGCACTAAGGACTTGGAAACATATATCCAAGAACTTAAGACCCTGTTGGCAGAGATGTACGCGAAAGCGTATTCGGACGATGTGTCCATTCCCGTGTTCATGGGAGACCTGAGAGAAGGCCCAGTACGATCGGAGCTATTCCGAAGGTGACCCCAATCCCTGGGGGAGGCGTTTAAGATGGCGTTCAACGCCGAGAGCAACTTTCGTTCCTCTAAGGTGGGTCACGAACCCATGGACCTGAATCAGGTCGAAGCGGAAGAGAAATCTTCCGCTAATAGTCACGCGGACTCTGCTTCGTTGGGCTCTGAGGAGGAGCTCCTGGCCATGTTGCAGCGGAATGGACCGCTGAGAGGCTTCCTGTGTGAAATAACGGATCATCTGCGGAACAGATGTCCAAAAAAAACCAGCGAGACTCTCGCTTTAAGGGGCTGAGGGTAGGTAAAAAGCCTTCGCCCAGGAATTCAGGAAACGACGGATCCCAGTAGGTGTGGGGCGCTCTACTGGGGGATCCCTCATTGCTGTTAAACCCCAGGGTAGGGGTCGACAGCACAAAGCCCCAAGGGAAACGGTGCTTTCTAGCACCGATTTGGTGTACCAGCAAGGGTTGCTGGTCGTCCTTGCGGACGTGAAAAGCTTTGATAAGCCTTGGAGAGTATTGATAGACTCTGGAGCGTCTGACAATTATGTCATACGGGCTTCTGTGGAGAAGAGTCGGCTTTATGCCGAGGCCCTAGAGGCACATTCTCGTGACATTGTCACGGTCCGTCTAGCGACGGGCGTACAGGTTTCTGTACCCAAGGTCACGATTGAACTTAAGCTGAAGTTTGCATACTTCAACAGCTTAGAACGTTGCCTAGTCCTGGATTTGGACTCGAGGTATGACCTCATTCTTGGCATGAAGTGGCTTGAACGCCACGAGCCATGGATAGACTGGAAGTCTAAGTCCATTGGCTCAACGCACCCGCGATCGGGTGAAGCATTGGCGAGTCATGAACCCACCTTTGCTCGATCGCAAAAGCTACTCTGGCGTGAGATTCCATAGATTGGGATGTCTGAGATGATCAATCCCAATGAGATTAAGGAATTTTTCCTTGACGAGGGGGATTCGGCGATTAATCCCCGCGCCGATATAGGCGAGACTGGTGAGTCGCCAGTGTTAGAGGTGGATTCCTCTGAGGTTAAGCACTAGGGGCTTCCTAGATAAGAGACCCGCAGTTTATCTCTTCTGCATGTCGGAATTGATTCCGACCCTCCGTGTTCGGCGAACAAGTTGCGACTCCAGTGGTAGGGGTAGATACCCCTGTGGTTAAGCGCGAGGCGCTTCCAAGCGAAGAGACCCGTAGTTCGTCTCTTTCGCACGTCGGAATTGATTCCGACCACGCCGTTGTAGGTGAGACTGGCGAGTCACCGGTGGTAGAAGTAGAGACCTATGTGGATAGACGCGATGCGCTTCCAATAGATGGGGCAATAGACTCCCCCCATCTGGGTCCCGGGATGAGTCCCGAGGCCAGTAGTCAGCAGTCCTATCGGATGCTGAATAGTGTGACAGGTGTTGTCCTTAATAGGTTTCTTTTCGTACGATCTCCTTCTTACACGGATTACATATCTTAAGGCGTAAGCCTTTAACGGTTGCCTGGGGTAGGCGAACTGTTGTCGCTGGAGGAGATGTCCTTCAACGAGTTTGAAATTTCTTTGAAAGCAGGTGAAATCGACGAGGTTGTCGTATTGCATCCGGAAGAGGAGTTTATCTCCTCATCCACGATGGACGAGTCAGTTTTGGTGCAAACCAAACAGGCATTGAATGCCCGAAGAGGCCTCAAGATCCTTGCGGATCCTGAGGACCCTTACCATTCCTTGTTGAAGGAATTCGGAGATGTCATTAGTGACAACCCGCCGATGGGGTTACCACCGGATCGGGGAGTCCTACATCAAATCGATTTGGTTCCTGGAACCAAATACTGCGTCACTAGGCTGTGGCCTCTTCCCAAGTAGCAATGCGACGTCATCGACGCATTCTTCAAGGGGAAAGAAGAAGCAGGGATGGTACGGGAGAGTAAGTCTCCCCATTCATCTCCCACTTTTTGTGTTCGTAAACCGAACGGAAAGTGGCGCATTGTGTAAGCGTACAACAAGCTGAATGCAGCTACTGTACCCATACAGACTCCGATTCCTCGGAAGGATGTCATCCAGAACAATATGGCGGGCTGTACTATGTACAGCGCCTTAGATCTGGTGGACGGGTATTATCAGGTGCTCATGCGAGCGTCCGATATTTCGCTCACAGCGGTTAGCACGCCTAGTGGCATTCTGTGGGAGTGGCTTGTTATGCCACAAGGGCTTTCGAATGCACCAGCGACTTTTAATCGCTTGTTGACTCAACTCTTCCGCCCTCATAGAAAGTACGCTCAGACGTACTTCGACGATATATTCGTCCATATTCGTGCGGAAGGCGACTCGTCTGATGTTCAGACGCATCTGATACACCTTCAAGAAGTGCTCGAATGTATGCGAGATCATAAGTTATATGCAAACGCATCCAAGTGTATCTTTGGTGCTGAGGAAATTCCTTTCCTCGGATGCTTCATCGGTAAGGATGGAGTGCGGGCGGATCCCGCGAAGGTGAAAGCCATTGTGGAGTGGCCTTCGCCTGTAAATCTTAGATATTTACTGAAGTGGCTTGGATTAGCCAACTATCTCCACAAGTACAGCGAGAACTACGCTGAAATGGCGAAGCCATTGACCGACCTTCTTAAGAAGGATGTTGATTGGTGTTGGGAAACTGAACACCAAAACGCTTTTGAAGCGGTTAAGGGGAGCTTGTTGAAAGATTCTGTTCTATCTCTCCCAGATTCTGGGAAACCATTTAGTGTCGTCTGCGACGCCTCCGATTTCTCAATCGATGTGCTTTTCTACAATCAGACGATGCGGGACGGGAACGCGTGATTGCGTTTGAGTCGAGGCAGCTTAAATCTGCAGAACGGAATTATCCCGTTCATGATAAGGGGCTACTTGCAATGAAGTATGCTCTTGTCAATTTTAGGGTTTACCTACTCGGCTAAAAGCCGTTCGTGGTTTATACTGACCACGCGTACTTACGGACAGCGACAAGGTCGACTCATCTCTCGCAACGGAAAGCCCTTTGGCTCTCCTTCTTTGCGGAGTATAACTTTGAGGTTAAGTATAAACCTGGCAAGAAGAACGTGCTTGCAGACGCGTTGTCGCGTCGTCCTGATTACGATCTCGATCACGCGACATTCGTCACCTCGTATGTGGTGGATCTCATACGCCAGGCGTATGAGAAAGACCCACAATGTACGGCGCTTACCAGCGCGTTGGGTGACAAGGGACTTGGCTCTTCTGATCCCTGTCAAGTCGAGCTAGAGCTCGGTTACACCGTTACAGGTACTGTGACGGTTTGCTATAGTATAGCACGATCACGGAGGACTCTCCGCGGGTGGTTGTTCCTCATGATGAGGAACTGAAGTATAGAGTCCTCTTTGAGGCACATGACGCCCCTACCGGGGGTCACTTAGGTCGTGATAAGACCTACAGCGCTTTAAGCGCTTTTTATTGGTGGCCCAAGATTTATAAGTGGGTCGGTGCGTATATTCGCACCTGTGAAACGTGTCATAGGGTCAAACCCTCTGCAGAGTCAGCTGCGCCTTTGGCGAGCTTATCCGTTCCGACGGAGTGTTGGAAATCCATTAGTATGGATTTTATCTTCGGTTTTCCTAAGGATAAGGCCAGCAATACCGGCATATTGGTCTTTGTAGACCGTTTGAGCAAGATGGCTCACCTGGCGGCGGTGCCAGAGTCCATAGATGGACAAGGAACAGCGAAAGTGTTCCTAGAACGTGTCTTTCGACAGCATGGTCTACACGACTCCGTTTTGTCGGATAGGGATCCCCGTTTTACGGGACAATTCTGGGGAGTGTTGCTTACGGTGCTAGGCACTAAGCTCCTCATGTCCACTGCGGATCACCCGCAGACGGACGGTCAAACAGAACGCTTTAATCGCGTTGTTGAAGATATTCTCCTGAATTTATGTCCAGATTCTCCAAAGAGTTGGAGTGAGATGCTTCCGATGGTTGAATTTGCTATCAACATTCGGTACATGCATCTACGGGGTTTACCCCGTTTTAAGTGAAAGGATTAGTGAATCCTAGGGTTCCGTTGACGCCACGTGTGTGTGTTCCAGGTCTTGAGGGGGGAGGATTCCCCGATGTCAGCCCTATATCTGTGCGAAATCACATCGATAAGTTTTTATCGACGCGCCTTAGTGTCTTACGACACGTTTGCGATACCATGGCAGAAAGCAAAGACAAGCAAAAGGAACAGGTAGACCTCAAGGGCCGGCATAACAAAACGGCGTATAAGTAGGAGAAAGTGTTTTATTAAACGCTAAAAATCTTCCTACACATGCAGTTTCCAACGTGTTGCGCAATAAACCGCGCCCCAGGTTTGTGGGGCCTTTCAAGGTGCTAGCCCGAAAGGGCTTGGTGTACACCTTAGGCATTCCGAAGGCGATGCGTACGCATTGAACCTTCTATGTAGGTATGCTTAAGCCATACCAGGACCCGGAGGCGGGTCCTCTCTTGGAGGAGGTTGGGAAGTCGGGTAGACGAAAGGCACGACAGGTCGGAATAGCGCCGACAGGTTCGAAATGCGACCATGAAACTCAGCAACGGCGGATCGAGAGAGGCAAGCCGCTTCTCGATGCGTTCATTCGCACTCCCCTCGTCGCGGAGTCCCTCCTGGACATCCTGGATGCGACGGCTGTGTCGGTCACAGCACTAGTGGAACTCACGTCGCAATAGTGCGACCTCCTCCGCCAGTTCTCGATACGGAGGGTATTACACATTACCATGTGGAGCGACTGATGGAACGACGACATCATTGGGGTGAGACCCAGTACCTGGTGAAGTGGAAAAGCTATCCACATTCACAGAGTTCTTGGGAGTCAGAGACTCCCCTGCGGCAGGATTTCCGTGACGTCGTTGACGTTTTCGAGCGGGAGAATCCCGCTACGAGTCAACGACCAAAGGGTCGGAAGAAGCCCCTTCACTCCCAGTAGCTGGGAGTTTGCCGGAGGAAGATGCAGAGTTTGCATTGCTCTCCGGCACCACACTGAGAGCAGAGCGCGTGTAGTCAGAGGCAGGTAATTTCCCCAGCGCTTTGGCCTGAGCATACGCCAAGCGCAACGCCCTCTCTATCCGAACGTCGCGTTCGGAATAGCTGTTGTACAGCTCGTTGAAGCTAGGGAATTGCTTCTCCCCTTCCGCCCAAGCGCGGAATGCCCGCTCGGCCTCCTTGATATCCTCGTCTTCCAGAAGGACGAAGGGAACCTCCTGGAAGGTCTCAACGACGGCACCCCGTGCCTGTTTCCCGAGGCGTGCCCGGTATGATTTCACAGTGAATTTCTTTGGTGTTAGCAGTCTTTCCCGTAGTTGTTTCCGGCGCGCAAGATCACTCGGCAGTTCAGCCGCAGGGCCGATGATATGGGAGGTAAACCTCTCTTCACCTCGTTTTTGGCCTTATTTTGAGGGTCACGAGGACCCTTCCGTGCCGTTAAGGCACGTCGGGCTTCCTGAGCGGTGTCTGATTCATCGGTGATGGTAGCCTTCGGCGACCCGAATGCATCATCCGCAGCTGGTAGAGGTGGTGCACTAGTTAGTGCGTTTTCCCCACGTGTAGGGAACGAGTTGGACTGCCGACATCTCCGTTCGGCGTTGTCGAAGCGGTCAGCCTTTGGGGAGATATCCCCAAGGGCACCCTCTTCCGAGTTATCGGAATAGTTTCCATCCTCTTCCTGAGGTGAATCCTCAGCGCCAATAAAGATTCTCATGGTTAGACAGACGTTCTGGCAGTTGGAGTTCTCCAACTAAAATTGATTTATTGCGTAAGCAATAGTCTTGATGGGGGAGGATGTAACAGGGTTACATTCGGGTTACATTTAGTAATATTTTGTACGTAAGTAAACTACGGTTGGGGTCAGTATTGACCGGTCCGAAAGGTTTGGACCTATTGGTTATTTTAACCAATCAGGTCAGGAGCCCTTGGTGGAGGCGTGGCAGCCAGCCACGTGTTAGTACACAGGTGGTGTACACAACATTTTAGCTAGGTACGAATTTAGTAAGTTCTACTTAGTATTACATATAGTTTACATTAGTTTAAATTAATTTAGGCTAATTACATATTAAATATACATTCAGTTTACAAAACACGCCAATCCAGCTAGACGCACGACCTCGACCGGTTGCGCGTGCTGTGAGTGTTTGTAGCCAAAAAGGAATACCTACTTTAGCTACTTCCTTTCTAAGTGAAGCCTGGTCTCAAGGCGTTAGTTAAGTCTAACAAGTAAACCAAGGGAAATCTTGGCCCAGAGTAGGAGAGAACTCTCCTACTAAGCCCTTTTACAAAGGGCGTATCGGCTAAGTCGCGGTACTTCGCCGCTTAAGGAAAGTCTTCCTCTGTGCGCTAGCCGCACCGTGCGTGTTCGCCGGGCTACAATTGTCGCAACCATAGTAAACAGCAAGCGTGCATGCTGGTTGGAAGTCATTGGAGAAGACATGATATAACTAATATCAGTTAAAGATTGATATTAACGACTTATTTACTTCTCAGAAAACTTTAGGTACAGGATCCAAAGACTTCTTCGACTTGGCGACCGGGATGCTTTCGGCCTGGTGCTTGGCAATCTCGCGAGATATTCGTAAGCTTACAGTGCTATCAATTCTGAGAAGATCACTGGCGTGCGCTAGTAGACGAGCCTTAATGTTCTTGAACGGTCGGTGCGCTGAACCGTATTCAAGTGTTTCTCGAACTGGCAAAGAATGCAGCTGATTCGACGGATCGACTCTATAAGGTCGGCACGAAACTTATCAGCAGCGTCTGGTTTCTGCACGGACATCAGGGCAAACGAGTCGTCGGTGTTTAGCTGCGAAGGTTTCTTGTGCGGGTGGCGGGTCATGAACCGAAGCGCAGACTTTCCGTTAGTCCTACTGACTTATTACCGAAACAAGACGATTTATAGTATAAAGACAACGTTTTGATAGCGGAGGCAGTATCAATGGCCCGGGAGTATTTAAAGCCAATGAAAAGGAGTACCTTCCATCAAAAAAGATCGGCACTGACGTGGGCTCTCCTAGTCACCGTTCTTGAAGGCTAGAACGGCGGAGCTGCAGGGACGGCGGTGCTGCGGCGACGGCGAGAACAGCAAGCCGGCGGTTCTGCGGGGGCGGCGATCACGGCATCAGGAACGTTGGCGGGGACCAACGAGTACTACCAGATGTGTGGTATATTAAAAAATGAGAGTTAGGTCCTTAGTTCGCTATCTGGGCTACTTCTAAGCCTATCCTTCTAAAAGGTGCTATAGTGGCGTACTTCAACTATGACTTCAGACTACGAAGTCACGACCATGGCGTACTCGTATGACGTCATGGCTTCTTAGGTATGTAAATATATATGTATGTCCTAACCTACTAGGTACGTGATATATCAGAACCACGTACCCCAAGACCTGGCAAAAACCACAAAATAAACTTAAGCACTAGTAGTAGTCCAAAAAACATTTGCATTCTCCACACAAACTTTCATTAGATATGTATTCGAAAAACAGGGCAATCTGCGCTTGAACATAAACGTCCCCAGAAGGAACCTATCGGGGACTTACGGCTAGATAAGTGGAATTAATCGCGTCTTGTCCGAAATGAAATTGTGGGGAAGGGTACTTAGTGACCCTTCGTTCCCAATACCAAGGTACGACGTACCGCGACTCTTTTGTTAGGGATTAAGGTATTAATATAGTATTCCTATGTACACTACACCGAATCACATGACACCTAAAACTTCATATCTTCATCTTATGTCACATGATTTACCGAACCACCTTCCACACCAATTAATTGATCTTGGCTGGTCTGTCGGGTCCGATCGAAAGGCCGATCTGCAAGCATTTCGATGATCACTTCCCATCCGCTCCTCTATTCTCCAATCGAATGATGGATCATCATTGCTGGGTTGGTAGCCGCATCTTTTCGCTCATACTCGGCAAACCCAGACACCTCTTATGTCGGAGATCCCGTACGACATTTTTAACTCATATATGTCCACTCAGAATAGCTTGGACCAGTCACATCGTTTGATCCACTCTTCAACCGAACGTTACATAGACCGCCGGATCGAAACGACCTTCAGACAGGATCGGTTGCATTCATTCACTACTCTTCTCAAACTATAAACGAGATCCACTTATTTTTCCCAGATCGCATCCTTTTCTGTTCCAGTCCATAGCCCTTACGTTCCATAACCGTAACGCTATTCCACATTTTATGCGCCGATCCTGGTTTCACTTTGGCCAACTTCTTCCCAGATGTAGATCACATAGACAATTTATTTTTACCAAAGCCGCCCTTGTGTCTGGTGACTTCCGGGCGACGGTAGCGGCCTGAGCTCACAGATCAATTAATATTCGTCACAATTCCCATCTTTTGGTTCCACTAGTACGTAATGTCGCAATTCGAAGTCCATAACCATCTACCTGTTTGAACTTTCCGCTGTCAGACAGTAGATCTACATATTTGCTTTCCAATATATCCACTTCCGCGCCATTCATCCTTCAGGCAACTGATACCACAATCGAGGAGATCAATGTCCCTTGATCGAGTAGCTTGGAGACCGAAGGACTCCGATCTAGATACAGCGCAGATCGGCCCGATTCGCAAGTGAATCTGGGTCGGATATATACAAGGCAGCCGTCCAACATCGTCTACTGAGTTGGCGTGCAGTAACTCCCAGGTCGCAAAACTCGTAAAATTCGAGGCCATCTCTGGGCAGAACATGCTTATTAGCTTTCGTACACAGAGCGGGTAGGACAAAATTATAAGCCGTTGCTCGGATGCGTTTTCAGCGAAACGCCGGCTCAACTATGTCCAAAGCATTTTGGACGGCACCAATAAAGAACACGAATCTTCCAACTCCAACCGTTAGATATAACTCTCGATTGGAGTCGTTTGCGGTACTTGATTTGATGTACCAACTCTATAACCCGTAACCCAAGGAAGAGTTTCCGTTAGGGCGCACAGCATACCGATTAGGTACATAACCCACCATATCGACACGATCATTCACAATAAGTCCCACCTCGTGGGTGTAACAATTCAATCCAATGTGTACTCAAGGTGAGACAGAAAATATAAATCGTCCAGCTAATAATCGTTTAATTTTTGTTGTTTTAATGCTGTTAAAGCGCCTAAAAATGGATAAAATGAAACAATATAAAAAATAACTCAAATATTTACTTTATATTATCATTTAATAAATAACTCTTTTTTAATCAAGAAGTACATACTTTATTTTTCAGGAATTTAAAAAAATGGGTGGGATTTTGAAAATAATTACAGATAGGGGAGTGATTCAAAAATATTTACAAATAAGGGAGTGATGTCACTGCATGTTTGCGCGGGGCATCGACATTCGTCAAGTTCATCAAATGCACCAATCAACATACACCCACCTGCGCACATCCTGTACTGTAGTAGACAAGTCTATAATCCGTGGTCTGAATCGCCTATATGCGCACTACACTTGCCCCCGAACTCCGTGCGGCTCGCACTCCTCACAAGGTGGCACTGTAAGTACTCCACCGTGTCTCTGCGATCGTAACATTCCGGGATGGCCATTCTCATGTATTATTAGGGGCGAAACTGGAGCCGGAATGGATATCACTAATCAGCCATTACCTCCAGCAACATCTAACCGATTTGTAGCTCTTGGTAACGGGGTCGTTCAGCAATACAGCGATGCTTCATACTATTTTCGCTTCTGACGATTTTGGGTGAAGTTCCTCCTCCTCCTCATCCCCTACTCCATGGACGATCATTACCAGTATGTTAGACAGCGTTGTACCGGTCGCTTGAATCCTGCCCGGTTCTCTCACTGCGGTGATTTATTTCCCTCTACCTCCCACCCTTCCCTTCCTGAGAAACACAACTGCCCAAAAGAAGTGGATGCGTTATCAACAGCATGGAATTGAGAGACGGATAATGCGAATGCTCTAAGCTAGGAACAAGACTACTCTGTCCGGTAGGTTCCCAAAGATAGTGCCTTCGAACATTTCCTTTTATTACTTTGATTTTATTGTTATGACAGGTATGGACTAGCATTGTCCAAGAGCATCAGATCTCCAAACGCCTAGACGAAATGAAAGAGGGAAGAAAGACAGAACTTTACACTAGGACGGAGACAAATTCATCTGGTGGCTGTTGCGAATGATGCATTGAAAAACAAAGGCAATAAGACTTAAGGTTGTTTTGTCGTTGCCTCCTATCGCATGTACGAGCATTGTGCACTTTCTGGTTACATTTTGAACATGTAACCTGATCTTCTGTTCCTACCTGTCCTCGACCGAATGCGAACTTTCCGAGGTCACCCATCCTGGCGTATCTCCAAGGGTGGAAGCGTTTATCCATGCACACACATGTAAGGGCATCAACAGGAACTGCTAGAAGACGGTATGTTTCGATAAAGGACCTCCGTGAGTATAGCGGGTCGACGTATTCCAGAATGCGATGTTGTTTGTATATCAGAGCAGCATATGCATGAACACAGGGGATCTTAACTTGTTGGTATGATCCACAGGTGCATGTTCTCTGTTCCAAGTTGACAACACCAAAGGTTCTAGCATCCTGGCTGCGCACCTCAAAGATATCTGGGGAGGATGGGTATACAGGTCGACTTCGCGCTTCAACAAACGTGGCCTTGATCTGGTTGATAACATGTGGAGGGAAGTCCGATTCCATTCCGAGATAATTTTGCAACCGTGGCCTTGATCTGGTTGATAACATGTGGAGGGAAGTCCGATTCCATTCCGAGATAATTTTGCAACCTTGCATAGCGTAGAGCTCCAACTTTACTCACACGAGCCACAATGTTATTGAATGGATCTTCCTGCCAGGCGGCCTCCATCCACGAGTTCATCGACTCCGCCAGATTCGAGGTGACATGTCAAAGCTGCGAAACAGGGGCAGCGGAGACCATCCAGGTAGTTTTTGGGATAGATTCCAAGTACGCATAGGCGTCCGGATTCATCGCGCGTATATATGCCACGATGGCATTGTTGTCCTTCACTCGTCAATGCCTTGGCAGCAGCCCAAATCGTTCCATCCAGCTTGGTCTTGAAGCGCGCATTCACATTCTTCTCGATATGACAAACACAATATCTATGGATGGCTTGGGGAATCGCATTTGCTAATGCCGGAGCGATCCCGTTTTCGTGATCGCTTAGAATAGTGGTCTTGGCAACATTAATGCTGGGCATGGATGCATTGATGAGACGGCAAAACCATGTCCATCCCGCTTCACTTTCTATAGGTGCAAGGACGAATGCGAGAGGTAAGAGATTCATATCTCCGACGATCGTACTGCATCCAAAAAATACGCCCTTGTAGCTGGACTTGTAATGGCAAGCGTCGAGGATGTAAATTGGTTGTGCAGTGAAAGCTGCACTTTGCCATGCCTTCAAGCTGATGAAAGTCCGGTGGAATCTGTTGTACTGGTGCTCAATAATGGTGGCACTTCCTGGATTCAGGGCACGAAGCTGTTCCAACAAGAGCTCGATCTGTTGATAGCTGCGTTCGATCTCCTTCGCAGTCCGACTTCTGGCATCACATCTGCTTCTCCGCGCTGCCATATAAGAAACTTCTTCACCAAGCTCTGTCCTTGCTCGATTGACCATGTCACGGGGGCGAAAAGATGGAATATCCTCTATTAGCGGCTGAGCGAATGTTGCTAGCGGATGGAAGCTATGCATCTGGAACGCCTTGATGCGTGTTGAGCAATTATCACAGTGATGTGTAAGTTTTGTGATATGCAGAAGTCCGTCCTTTTATCGGAAGGATGAGATGGTAAATGCACAAGTTGCAGTTCCATTTCCATCCAGAGTTGTTGGGCATATCACTGTAATCAGAGAGGGTTTGTTGGACTTGAAAAGATATGGTGCTTGGTGCTCAAGAGAATACTGGTCGATAGCGGCCCGAGTTTCCGCTTCTGTAGCATACGTCTTCCCTATTTCCATTCGTCCTTATGAGGTTAGATCTAGGAGAAGTGACTGTGTGAAAAGACCGTGTGGCGGTGTTGGACGGCATGAACGAGCGACGTGGCAACGTGAGAGCAAGGAGCGTGAGAGCTAGGGGCGTGAGAGCTAGGAGCGTGAGCGCGATCGACGTGGCAGCGTGAGCGCGATCGACGTGGCAGCGTGAGCGAGCCGCATGGCAGTGCGAGAGCGACCAACGTGGCAGGGTGAGAGCGAGCCACGTCGCAGCGTGAGCGAGCAACGTGGCGTTGCGTGAAAATTTGCAGTGACATCACTCCTTTATTTGTAAATATTTTTGAGTCACTCCCCTATCTGTAATTATTTTCAAAATCACTCCCTTATTTGTAAATTCCCGTTTATTTTTTGGCTCAAAAGAATTAAAAATATTTATTGATATAAAACCTTTTAGATTAACAGAAATGTTAAAACAAGGATTAAATATGCCTTTATCGGTTGAAGATCAAATTGTCATTATTTATTTAGGTGTTCGTGATTTTTTAGATAAAATTAGTGTAGATAAAATTTCTATTTTTGAAGTTAATGTGTTAATTAAAATTAATGATAAAATTATAAGTAAACCCAATTTTTTAATTAAAAAAAGGGGATATGGTTAATTCAATATATTCATGCAAATGGTGCCTCATTTTTATTGTTGTTTATGTATATATTTTAAAGGTTTATATTACGGGCAGTATATTACCCCGCGGGGGGCATTATGGTGTCCAGATAATATAATTATCTGGATGACCTAAAGTATTTGGATAATAGAATATAAAATATCTTAATCTAAAAAATAGAACTTTAGATTTAACCTTATTATTGACTCACTGTTATTGATTTTTTTAAAGTCACTTTATGTGATTACATATAATATAGATATTATTATAGTGCTCAAGAAGAAGAAAAATATTAATAATTTTTAATTTTAAATTAATTAATTATGTATATATTAAAAACTAGAATAACTAAGGTCTTTTGTCAAGAGGGAAACCGTCCAGATTGATCGCTAAGGTCTCTAAGCTATAATTGAAAAAAATAAAAAAAAATCTTTCGAAAACCATAAATTTTTATTGGGGAGTGATAGGTGTACCTCACCCCCTTGTTACATGTACCTCACTTTTGATACGTGTACCTCACTTTTGCTACTAATGACAATATCAAACATACCCAGCATTAATATAAACCGGTAGTATGACTATTTTCAACAGCTACTAATGCGACAAGTTGTCATAAAGAGCGACGTGGATGATGGCGGTCTCTCTCCTAGCCACGTGCTAAAGAAAGTTGACGTGTACCCCAAGATGTAACGCCAGTTTAAGGAGTAGACAGAATTCGGGGCTACGATATCAATCATTACTGGTATCGTCATGGTCATCCTGTTCTTGGTGGAGCTGCGTCCGTATTTCAGACCAAACACGCACATTGCACATGGTCGTAGAATCCTTGGGTGTGAAGCTGCAGGTAAATCTGGACGTGAGCTTTCTTGTAATTAACTGCCGTGACGTGCACATCAATGCTATGGACGTGGCGCCGCAAGTCAACGTGCACCAATCCATTGTTAGATTTCGGTTGGATGCTGAAGGACAGGTTATTGAAAGTGATACCTCTATTGTCACGAATGAGAAAGACAATATCAAGAGAGACCTTCCGGAAGAATATTGTGGCAGTTGTTATCAATCCAGGCACCCCTCGGACAAGACCTGTTGCAATACATGCGAAGAGTTAAGGGAGGCTTTTATCTACAGCAATTTTCCCCTTGAAGTGGCCGAATCGAAAGATCAATGCTTGCGTGAGACGGTTGAGGTCGAGGATCTAGCAAAGGATGGAGAGGGGTGTAGATTCACGGGAAAATGTTCGTGAACCGCGTGGCCAGCAACGTTCACGTTGCACTATGACACACATTTCTTCGTCAAGGACGAATGGTCCACCAATTTCGACCCGGAGAGGAGCGATCGTTCAACTAGAGTCACTTCATTAATAGCTTGCCTTTTGGCGAGCCGATTCCTGATATTACTAATCCTCTTGATGGCGTATCGAAAAACGCGACGCAAGGTAAGTGACTGCTTGTTAGCCATGCTACTAGAGCTAATACGATTTTCCGTGTGTAAATCTGGTGGCGTGTTCCAGTATTACATTAAGATTGTGCCTACGATTTGCAGCGATATCGACGACAACACAGTTCATTCATACCAGGCGCGTTTGTTAATTACTTGTGGCTAGTATATTGTGAAGCTAAACTTTTTTCGCTATGTCACAGTTTTCGGTCACACATCAAGGAAGCCACATGAACCCTAACGGCCCGATGACGTCCCTTCCAGGTATTTATCATGTCGCGACTTCGGTTTGACAAATTAATGACGTTGTTTTCGGTTTCACGATGTAGGAACATTATTTGTGTTCGACTTCTCCCCCTTTATGTTAAAAGTGGAGAACGACCGCATTGTGTTCACCCACTTCCTTACAAAGAATTGTGCAATTGTCGGTGGTGTTATCTCGGTGCGTTCAGTAATTCTTGAAACGTTTTTAGTTCCAAAAATCATTGAGATTTCTTTTCTGTTTTCATATTGCTGGCTTCGTGGACTACTTCATGTACAACCCGCTGCACGTTCGCCGTCCGACATTCACTGGCGTTGGAATAAGCAAGTAGGGCTAAAGTTGCGTCTTAGCGAGCAGCGCCACTGCTATGACGCTACTTCAAGTTGGAGAATTTGACAAGGGTTGAAAATAGGTTATCAAATTGCAGTTTTTAGGTTTGCTATCGTAGTCCGCTCTAAATCTATTCAAGATCTCAGTTTTGGAGGTTTGTTGAAACGGTTTTAACGGTGGTGAAGCACATTCTGCAGAAAATCCCAACTGTAACAGGTGCTGTTGCAGGCTTAAAGTGCAATTGCGCGGCAATTAGTAAGAAACTAAAGTTACATTCCAGTCTACTGTAGTATTTGATCAGACTGGTGTCCGGTGAAACCTGACAGACTGAGGTACACGTACAAAAGTTAGGTACATGTAACAAGGGGGTGAGGTACACCTATCACTCCCCTTTTTATTAACTTTAATTTAATATTATTAATATATATTGGAAAAAATCTAATGCGCCCCCCCCCCCATTTTGGCTAATCCGCCCCCACCCCCCCAAATGAGAATTTCGAATATTTTTTCAAAAAAAGTTAGTGCGCCCTTGCCGCCATTACAGTCGTACGTCACTGTGATAATTTATATAAATATTTCCATATAGTTCAAATTATGATTGCTGTGTATTATTTGTATGCGATTTGAAATGGCATGGAATTATACGGTCTGAAAGCAAATTTCTACAATGAAATCGTGTCACCCGTGATTCATCCTCTGCCGACATTAAACTCGCCTTTCGCTAGCGCTCCGTGGAACTTCATCCGGATAAGAACAAGTCGCCGACTGCTACGGAGGAGTTTAACCGTCTTCGATTGGACTTTCATGTTTGTGTTGAAAGTGCGCGCAATTCGCGCGGCACTCAGCGTCGCCGAGGGCTTTTATTTAGTTTGTGTCTTTTAGCAAAAACCTAGCAAACTGCATATATGCATATTATTAGTTTAAGTACTTAACTCAACACTAATAAATCACTTTGGATTTTGATTTGTTCTCAGTACTGCGATCAGCAGGAAAGGAGTACGACTGATTACGTTTGGAAACTTTCGCTTGTTGTGTCACGTGGAATAGTGGAATTGTTACGTGCCCTGTTACGGATTACGTGGAGATATTATTGCAATTACGATTGGATTTATTGTTGTTGTGATTAAATCTTTTATTTTACGTTATCGCCTCTATCGCATATTCTTACGCTTGGAATTACTTACGCAAGTACACGCTGGAAGTGCTGGAACGCGTGATTTGAGTACAGCGTGCGAATATGTCTAATTCTCAAAAGGTTATGAGCCCAAAAGGGGGCCATAACGAATCAGAAGAAGAAGTCAAGGTTTCAGACGTCATGCAGATGTTTGGAACGCTTATGACGCGCTTGGAAAAGCTTGAGGTAGCGAACAGCGCGCCCCAGCAGCAAGTGCCGTCGCCGCCTAAGTCGAGGGGGGGGGGTAGAAGGATGAGCATTGCCTCCCTCGATGATAGTGACGAAGAGAAGAAAGAATACACTACCGGGCGACAAGGAAAAATGAGTTTCCTGGGGATAAGTCGCGCCGGAAGGGACGCGTTTACGCCGGTTGGCGCCGCGGGCGCAGGAATACCGCAGGCAGGTATTTATAACGTGAATCAACCACAAGAGAATGGTTGGCACGGTCAGGCGCCGTTCCAGGGGTACGGGGTGGTGCGAACGCCCTCCCCTAAGCAGAGAACACTGCAGATAAAGCCTTTCGATGGAAAGGAAGTGTACAAGGGTCTGGGATCCGGCTTTCAGGCTTGGGGGCGAAAGTTTTTTTCGCCAGATTAACCTTGCCGAAGCCTCTTGTGGATTCCGATGGACCGAGGATGTGAAAGTCGACCTGCCGGGCCATTTTTGGAGGGCTCAGCGGAGGCGTATTATAACCGCCAGGTCGACGCGTGTTGGCGGAAAAAGCCGGAATTGTGGTACATTATGGATCAATTATTGGCCGTGTTTAACGTGCAGATAACGCCTGCACAAGGCATGAAATTATTCATGGGAAGGAAGATGCCTGGCAGAACGTGGTCAGATCATTTCTTGTATCTGAACGTGGTCGCAGAAGCGATGGGACCAAATACCGAAAATTTGGTCCTAAACAACATTGTGTTTCACGCGGCGCCGGAGATGAGGCAGATCCTCGTCTCCAAGTAAAACAATGCACGCGAAGATTACCTGACACATGCAGAGGAGTTGTGCCAGTTTGAACAAGCGGTCGAGTACAGTGAACGACCGACGAAGCACGCGCAGCGCGGTGCAGTTAATATGGTGGCTTAAAAGCCAAAACAGTACGTCAACAAACGAGTGTGCTACTCGTGTGGCGAGGAAAGGCATATCAAACGATATTGCCGCAAGAACAAAAATGCGAAAGAAGATTTTGCATTAATGATTGACGATTCGGCTGGTGATGTGACATCAGACACGTGGGTACTAGACAGTGGCGCGAGTATGCATCTAACGTCAGACTAACGTGTCTGATTGACGTGAAAAGTGCCGTCCGCGAGTGTTTCCAAGTGGATGGAAAGCGGGTGAAAGTCACCCGAAAAGGCACGCTGTTTATCAACTTTGTTTGCGGAAACACTAGTACGCGAATTAAATGAGAAACGTGTATTACGCTGAAGGAATTTCAAAGAATATATTCTCGTATGGCCTTCTCGAGCTCGGTGAACTGGTCCTGTCGTATAAAAACGGAAAGAGGACGCTAGTGAAGCGTGATTCCGGTGTTGGTATCGTCGGAGTTGACGTTGAAAACAACGTATTGACGTTACAAGGACAGGTGGACAGACCAACGAAGTTCAGGAGAGAATTAATTATGTCCATGGAGTCGGCGAGTGATGCTGACTATGAGGCCACACAAGATGTCCAGAGTGGAAGTCTGATGCACTTCCACTCTCGGATGGGACATTTAAATTTCGAGACTATAGTCTCGTTGTCGAAGGATCCCCGTTATGGGATCCGGATCACGGATTACACCCGGCGCCACTGTGTCACGTGTGCGCAGGGTAAGCAGACTAAGAACGCGCAGTCCAAGAGAGACAGCGGAAGGAATGCGCCGATCGATCAGATCGGCGGCGTGATCTGTTCGGACCTTAAGGGTCCGATCACGCCAAGGGATTGGTTGGGAAACCGATACCTTGTGAATTACATCGATTATAAGAGTAATTACGTTCGGATTTTCCTGTCAAAAACCAAGGACGTCGCCGCCAAAAAGTTTGATCACTTCCTGGCGTTTTTTGAACGCACGTTCAATTGCAGGATCCACGTGCTAAGGACTGATGGCGGCGCGGAATTCAAGAATGTGGACTACTTTTGCCAAAGTACTTGAATTGCGCGTCAAGTGACAGAGGCTGGAAATGAAGCCAGCAACGGGAAGGCTGAGCCCATGCACCGAACGGTCATGAATATGGCCCGGTGCATGCTCTTTGGAAGTGGCTTGCCATTGTCGTTCTGGGGGGATGCAGCGGAATACGCAGCTTATGTGCTGAACCGCACCCCCACAAGCGCGAATCCGCGGAAGATGTCTCCGCTGGAATTATTGACAGGAGTTAAACCCAATTTGGGTAAATAGTTACGTTCGGCTCACCATGCACAGTATATCGCAACCCGGGGTCAAACGCGCTGGCACCGCGTGCGCAGGTTGCGGTGATAATAGGCTGCAGCGAGGAGACAAAAGGGTACATGGTTTTCCTGAAAAAGGAGCAGAAGGTGACAGTTACTCAACACGTGAAGAACGTGGCGACATTAACTGACGCGCAAAACCAGCAACTTAAAAATCTGTTGGAAGAGACTGAAGGTTTGCAGGATCAAGGAACAAGCCGAGGCTCAGAAGGAGCAGCTCGGGTGTCAGAAGGAGAAGTTCAAGAGTCGGGAGGCGACGGACATGCATCGGGCGCAGTGCAAGCGCCGGATAATAACGACGGGCAAGTACAAGTGCATGTGCAAAATCCGAAGGAAGGAAGAAAGTCGCGCTGGACCCGTGAGCGGCACCTGACGCGTCAATACGCAAGGTTGAAGGCGCAGAAGGAAAAGAAGAGCGAGGACAAAGATGCATTGGAAGAAAAGGGTGAAGTGAGTCTGATATCAGACGTCGATCTGAAATATTTTCGCGATGCGGTCGGTAGAGCTGATGCCGACAAGTGGATGAAGAGATCCGTGCCTTAGAAGCGAATGAAGTATGGGTTGTGATGAAAAAGCCGGACAATGTTAGGCCCCTTCATACGAAGTGGGTCTATAAGCCTAAAACTGATGCCAATAGTGCGCTGGAGCGCTACAATGCAAGGATCGTCGCTTGCGGCAACGATCAACGGTACGGCGTGGATTACGAATTTACTTTCGCCGCAGTGATGGATATGAAGACGGTGAGGTTTATTTTCGCGCTGTAGAGAAAGTGGAGAGTGCAGGCCATGCACGCGGACATCCCCAACGCTTATGTGAAAGCGTTGGAGGATGAACACGATATTTACCTTTACGTGCCAAGTAGTATGGAAATTGGTACAGATAAATTGAAGGAATTGAATGTCGGAAGCTCAAAGCAATTGGTTTTGAACTTAAGAAAGTCACTTTACGGGCTAAAACAGGCCGGAAGACAGTGGAATCGTCTGCTGCACGCGAAGTTCGCTGAGTGTGGTTTCTCACAGAGTTTTACTGACAGTTGCTTATACTGCAAGAGAGTCGATGACGACACAGTGGTAGTGGGTGTTTACGGCGACGATTTGCTGGTGACTGCAACGTCACAGCAACAGATTGACGATTTTTTTGATGGATTGAAAGAATTGGAAATAGAAAATCTCGGACATGCCACAAAGTTTTTGGGCATGCGAGTTTCGTATAATGACGAAAATGGGTATATGCTAGATCAAGAAGTCATGATCGCGGATTTGCTCAAGACTTACGGTTTGGAAAATGCGAATGTGGTGAAAAAACCGCTAGCGGATGAGTACGAGGACGAAGCACTCAAGGAGCATGAATTGTTGAAAATTGACGTGCGCGGAAATGAACCGTCGATAAAAGAACTTCCAATCGTTGATCGGCAGCTTGGTGTGGGTGTCGCGTTTCTGCAGGCCGGACATCGCATACGCGGTGCACAATGCCACGCGCAGGGCGCATGCGCCAACGAAATTGGATTGGGTGACGGCGAAGCGAATTATACGTTTTCTGAAGGGTTCAAGAAGTTTAAAATTGAATATGGAGATATGCCAAAATCAGAAGAGCGATGAAAAGTATGGAGTTAAAGTCACCGGATACTCGGACGCGGATTTCGGGGGGTCCAAGGACGACAGTAAATCCAGGAGTGGTGGAGTGATAACTCTGGAAGGATGTTTGGTGAACTGGTTCTGCAAAAGGCAGACGTGCGTTTCATTGTATACAATGGAAGCGGAGCTGTACGCTGCGTCGACGGTGCAGTGCGAGATGATCGGAGTAATGGAAATGGCATAAGAATTTGGTTTCGAAGTAAAATTGCCGATGGACTTGCGTTGCGACAACCAAGCTGCAATTACAGTCATGAATGGAAATGGAAAAACGGCTAGGACTAAACACATGGACGTTCGAGTGAAGTTCTTGATATCCAAGGCGAGTGACGTACTGATAAATCCAAGCTACGAACCGACCGAGAGCATGTTGGCGGATGGTCTGACAAAGGGATTGGGTCCTGTGAAGTTGCAAGCGATGCAAGATTGAAGGCGACCAAGATGGGCTAGACGTTTGCAGTGGAAAAGACAAGAAGGAGTGTTGAAAGTGCGCGCAATTCGCGCGGCACTCAGCGTCGCCGAGGGCTTTCATTTAGTTTGTGTCTTTTAGCAAAAACCTATCAGACTACATATATGCATATTATTAGTTTAAGTACTTAACTCAACACTAATAAATCACTTTGGGTTTTGATCTGTTCTCAGTACTGCGATCAGCAGGAAAGGAGTACGACTGATTACGTTTGGAAACTTTCGCTTGTTGTGTCACGTGGAATAGTGGAATTGTTACGTGCCCTGTTACGGATTACGTGGAGATATTATTGCAATTACGATTGGATTTATTGTGGTTGTGATTAAATCTTTTATTTTACGTTATCGCCTCTATCGCATATTCTTACGCTTGGAATTACTTACGCAAGTACACGCTGGCAGTGCTGGAAGGCGTGATTTGGAGTACAGCGTGCGAATATGTCCGATTCTCAACAGTATGTTTATGAGGTTCTATTTGTGGTAGTAGCCCGATTTGTCTGACATGTTCGTATCAATTAGATTATTAGAGACTCCAACAAACGTCCATTGTATGATCTATTTGGTGAAAATGCTACGAATAAAGACCTGTGGTCGATGCAGATCGAAGCGCTCGTCGGATCATTGATATTCTATGCCATCTGGTCTGTGCTCACGTTCGTCTTGACGATTAGTAAGAAGTCACGAGAGGCGCGTGCGTGGTCTCTGGCTGCCGGTGTGCTTTGTTTTATACTAGAGCTCAATTTCATCTACTGTGGCGCTCGTTTGCCCTCGTTCATCTTCCCGACAATAACGATTCACGGTTTGTCGCAGTAATGCACTCCGTGTTTCCGCCTTTTTTGAATGGTTGTCGTGAAATTGGGGGATATTTCCACGTCGACTTATCTCGTGAAAATTTTGCGCTGAGTATAGAGCTACTAAAAAGTAACCAGGTAAGCAAGCGTACTTTTCATCTGTACAACACTTGTTATATATCGACTTTATATGTACCGAAATGAACCCTAACGATAGTGATGGGATGAAATCGATAGGCTATTCTGCTGAACATCCTCCATTAGCAATGAGAGGTTGCATCGTCTTCCCGTCGCCGGCCAGAGGTCGCTAAAGGTGACTTAGTTCCTACCGCTGCGAAAAAGTGCTTGAAGATGGAAAAGCATCCAGCTGCTTCACAAGGTGCTGCTGGCCTTATATGTGATAAAAATTTGGAAGAACTCCGCAAAATGGCAACCCCTGAGACGGAGGTACAAAAGAGCGAAAATGGTTCTGGAATCCCTCGTTGGCTCTGGGCCATCGGCATCTACTTTTCAATTAGCTATTTCTTCAGCAATTAGAAACGTCACGTAGAAGATTAGTTTACTAGTGACGAAAAATGTTTGATCATTGAATTGGCAGAGCTTTTCTAATCAATTACCCGACGGATGTATGGAAGGCATTCCGATTCCACTGAATCTAACGGTAGCTAGGTATTTATTTGAGAATAAGGAAGACCGTTCATAACTTACACGCTTTGTAACCTGTAGTAGGATTACCCAAGTCTCACCACGGCAGGCTTTCAATGTCTACATTGCCGCCCGAAATCACAATGCCAACATTTGTTACCCCTACTGGTAGTTTATTCGCCAGGACAGCCGCTGCTGCTACTGCACCACTTGGTTCTGCAATCTATCGCATATTTGATTGAGCGTCAGTTGCTGTTTACTTTTTTTTAATATCAGTCAATATTTAGCCATCTCACCAACTTCATGCGCTCCCAGATCAGCTTCATAGCCGACACAATCTCTTCGTCGGAGACCAGTAAGATTTCGTCCACAAAGTCGCACAAGGGCGCCCTTCTCCCCCCCCCCCCGGTGTGTGTGGAAGGCCCCCGGTGTGTGTGGAAGGCCCCCCGGTGTGTGTCGAAGGGCGCTCCAACTTTTTGTGAAAAAATATTCGAAATTCTCATTTGGGGGGGGGGGGCGCATTAGCCAAAATGGGGGGACGCATTAGATTTTTCCTATATATTTCAATCATATATTTAAAAATGTTATCAAAATATGAAATTATTTGTACTTTATATAAAATAACTGTTGATAATAATGATTAGAATTATTCTTCGCGCACACCAAAAAAAGATGATTGGCCAAGCCAATATCGTGCACACCATCTGTACGAAGGATGCTCATCTTTTTTCCTTTGGTGTGCGCGAAGAATAACCCAATAAGGAACACAGAATTATTAATTGTATGGGTACACATACTTCTTTTTACCATGTAGCAATTAATTTCGAGCCCCTACACCGCGTAGGTGCTGATTCATTGGGTACGTCAACTACATTTAATCAAAGGGCACTCACTCACTGCACTGGTAAAATCGAGTCCATCGCTCCTAAATGTAGTAAGAATTTTTAGAAACAGTGAAAATATAGATAGACCCTATCTATCTGGACAAGCGTGAGGAAAGTAATAGTTCATCATGCTGAAGATTCCCTTCTTCATCTCCCCGCCATAAAATGTGCCGCCAATGATGGCCATGTGCTTCTCAATGTTAAAAAATAACAAACACTACAGAATTGAGGCCATTCGCCTTCCTATCTTCGTCCACGATGTTGCACGCGTTGATAACTGTGAAGTCAGGGTGGAACTTCTCCGTTACGCTCGAATACTCTGGACGGATAAACCTGTTGGTCACAAAATGATGCTGCCACGCGAGTTCCGTGATGATGCGCACATTCAGACGTGACTTCTCGTTCACACCACAGTAGCCGTCAAGCACGTACATTCGATCCATAGATCTGAAGTGCTTGTTCGCCGTCATATAGCGCGTCAAACACCTCAGCTGTTGTGGGCTGATTATTCGTACCCCACCATACATTGTCCTCTGACTGCGGCTGCTTCACAATAAACTTATCCTTTGGCGAGCGGCCAGTAAATTTACCCGTATCCACAGCAAACGTGCCGTTGGCCACGAACAGCCCTCATTGTACTTCTTTTCCTGATCTCCAAGCTGCTCGTAGGTGAGATTGATCAACCAGCATCCTTTTTTCTTGGTGTGCGCGAAATTGGCTTGGCCAATCATCTTTTTTTTCTTGGTGTGCACGAAATTGGCTTGGCCAATTATTTTTTTTCTTGGCGTGCGCGAGAAATTTCCGTAATGATTATTCTAATTTATTACATTTTGATTTAGAAACTAAGAATATTTTGAGATTTGATTTTAAGATTCTGAGTTAATTTTTTTTCTTAATAGTAATGTTTGACGCTGTGATGGTGTTATTGGATTTTTTTCTATCATTTTATGGTATATAGATAAAAAAATATTATGTTAGATTTTCCTTCAAGTGGTTTTTAGAAGTTTTTTATAATGAATAAGAAAAGAGTAGTTTATGAACCTATTAATTAAACTCAACAATATCAATTATTTAAATTTAATAGTGCTTAGAATAAAAGAATAAATTTATAATAATTATTTTAATTATTTTTGTTTTAGGTTAATTTTTATTTCATAGTTATGCGATGGAATAAAAAAAAATTCTTTACTTTATACTCTTCGTATTTTAGTTTCATATTTGTTCGATCTTGATTATTAATAATTATTACACCATTTAAAATATTATTTGAAATATTTGTTATATTTAATGTTAAAATTAAAAGAATTAATAATAAATGTTGTAAATCACATTCTGAATCTTGATCACATATTGGACAATCTAATGGATGATTGATTATTAAAAATTATAATGCATCAAGATTTAATCAATAATTAAAAAAAGATAAAAAAGGAAAAAAATAAAAACGTCCTGCTTTAAAATATTCTCCTCAACGTAAAGGTATTTGTTTAAAAGTATATAAAACAACACCTAAAAACCAAATTCTGGTATGTGTAACATCTCGGATGACCGGGTTCTGGTGATGATGACCGACCGAGTATTCCCTCCACTAAATGGAAGTCTAAACCAATGGGAGTTCGGATTTCTAGGGATGATGTCCAAAATTTTGAAATCGACGCCATAACAGCATTTTTATTCCGATGCCAGCAGGACTACGTCAAGGTTGTATTCAACGACATGAGCCAGGCGTACGTCAAGCTTTCAATATCAGCTAGAAGATCTAGCCACGGAGCCATGACAGGGACTACACGCGCAATTCGAAGTAGCAAAGCCTCTATGTTAGCTAGTCCTTCCTTATCAAACACGGTATCGCTATGTCGTTACGTGTTGGGGCACTGACGTTGTTGTCGACAAGCTTAATTTCGTAGTCCCGGGTAGATCATTTTATTTCTCGAACAGCCCTTGGGAAAATTTATACACGACAGGTGTTGCTTTAGCAACATTTTAGACAAGAAACATGTTCATCAACTTTAGACACCACATTAGAAGCGTCTATTTTCATATCTGCATCTTCTCTTATCGTCTCAGCGTGCGACGCTAGTGCGGAGAATTTTCTTTCAGCTGCACCCTTAAAATACCACCGCAATACCACTAATTCTGACGTAACGGATGGCTCTCAATACAATACATTGACCAAAAAGTGTCATGTCTGACTGGTCAATAACTTTATTGCATAAAAGTTTTGATACTACTGGCCATGATGGGACTTTATTACTTAAGAATCAATAATATTAAAGCTTAAATGTCGTTGTTTTTATTTTGATATTATTGGCAAAGGGAAATTAGGATTATATTAATTCTTATAATACCTCTAAGATCCGATTGTGTATGTTTAGAGGAAGACTGAATTACGCGTATTAAATTAGTTTCACATTACATTTTCTATGTTAGTCTAGACATAACTATTGGCACTAACTCGTAACAAGTCAAAAATAACCACCCTTGCACTGTAGTCTTATAAGATATAGACTTATAATAAGAATGGGAGTTAATTACTCTTATTTTATTCTATTAGGGGGTGTTAAACATTAGAAACTTCAGCAGGTTTATATCCCTTTTTGAGGATGAGTTTTCGAGATATTATTTGGACCGTAGTTCAGCTGTTATTCCCCGTTTCAAAGCCTGACACCTGAGATAACAATTGCAAGCGTAGTGGAACTGCACTGCCGTAAAAACAAAAAAACGTCAAACGCGGCCACAAAACAAAACCTCCCCTCTCAACGATTGATGGTCCTCAATCGAGCAGCGGATCGGTCTCACGAGGACGACGAGGGGGCGACGACACGCGCCGGAATCTGTTGCGAAGCACGACAGTCACGACGATGATCGCTACAAGCGCGAGCACACTGCTAGTCGTGAGCATCCTGAGTGACCAAAAACGCTGCTCCTTCATACGTGCGAAATCCGACGTCCAGCTATCCAGACATCTCGTCTTGGCTACATGCGCGAGCCACGTGGCGTCCGGTCATGGAATGCGTTCCAATCCCGTTTTTTGATCGGATTCGTTACACTCCCGACGTCGGACGAAACGTTGACATAGTACAGTAAAAAACGAGGCGCGTACGAGCCCCACTCGTAATTTTCGAGAAAGGTCCAGGCAGTGTAGACTGATAATCGGAATCTTTTCTTCCACCAGAGCGTGATTAACTTGAGCCACATACTCTTGGTAATACCACAATTGGTCCATGTTTTGGATCTGCTCGTTTCCCTAACAGCCATTTTCCGTTAAGAGAATGTCAGCACTGGGTATTCAAGTGCTAGGGGAAGAAACGGCGTCTTCTTTTGACGTGAATCCGTCTAAAACGTCGTTGCGTCTTGGTCTGCCGACACTCTGTCGCCACGAGACGTTACAATGTCGGGTCTCGTTAGTGCTCAATGTCTCTGCCCGCTGATCGGAGCGCTTCGAGGACGACTGTCGCTTTCTTGTCCGTGCAAGTCTCTGCTACTATCGTGAGGGAACGAGGACTTCAAGCTTGGACGTCACGACGCGAGCGATTCAACGCGCTGCGTCGAGTTTCCGTGTGCTCGAGCCTTTGCGTGCACGGGTGCGACTCCAGCGCGTGGCGACGAAACTCTTCACGTCGATTTAGCTCGTCTCGAATCCGTTTGTGCCGCTCGTGCTGGTTGATTCTCACGTGCAATGGCCCGAACGTGGCCACGACGCGTCCCGGCTGGTTGTGGTCGAGACAGATCCCAACACGAACGTGCGCGGCACAAGGTTATGTCCGAAGGCAGAGCTCCAGCTCGCTTTTACTTTGGCCACGTCGCCAGCGTTTAACCAAGCGACGTACGGCACGTGTCACTTGAAATTGGCGCTACAGGATGAAGAGGACGACGCCACGTGGCACAGACGACAATGGTCGTCCAAATCTTGCTGGACGAAGTGACGGGAACACTGTACCGCATCGACATTGGCCACGAGCAACGTACAACGACATTTTTGACACGTGCGTGCCCGACGCTGTGATGTTTCGACTCTGTGTCCAAGAACAAATTGCACAACGAGGCACGACCCTTGCTCCGGACTGTTATCTCTGGCTCGATGAAAGCAGCGACGAGGATTGGGTCGTACTGGGGAAACCATGTGAACGCTATGTCTTTGCTGCCTCGACGGGGACGCGCTCGCGCGCGTTTACGACTCGTAAACGGCACGTCCTCACGCTATGGCTCGGTCTAGTTTTAGAGATAGCATAGAAATATGAAGCTATAAAAAGTGTTTTTTTGCTTTGATTTCTTTTCTAAGATGGTGTCAGGTGGAATTAACGGCGGAGATTCAAGTGAGATTAGGCCAAATCTTATTCACCACCTCCAGAGGTGGTAAATAACATTAAAAGTGGAATAAGGTCCCAATCTCATCCTCTCTTTTTCCATTTTTCCCCACTGAAATTCCACCATATTTCTGATGTTTGACACCCCCTATTATAATCAAAACTGTTGTGCAAAATTCAAGTTTTGCTAAATTGAACGCACATAGTAGTGCAAACGCACGTTTTTAACTCTTTGATGTCACACTTTAATGTCGTTCATGTCTTTCAGAATTGCTCTCAATACCTGCTTCTTCCTCCAGTCGTCATCCGTATCGAAAATTAATAGACAAGATAAAAACGAGAAATGCAACTAACCCTCGGAATGTAGGGGACTTTCCACGTGATGAGAAAATACGACAAACTTTAGTATTAATTATAAACAAACTTATAAACAACTTTTGGTAGCCCTCAAATTCCTTGGGCTCATAACTGTACGAATAAACGTAATGTGGGCCGGTATGAGAACGTAGATCGTGTTTATGCTAAGCCGTGCGCTTAAACGTGAGAGGATGCCGTTGCCGATTAGTGCGAGAAGGGGCGGTTGAGAAAGATGTCTCAGTAAAAAATGTAAAAAGGAAGAGTGTATTACCTAATTTTAGCAACTAAAATTTAAAATTTTTAAACGAGAAAATCAATCTTACCTACTTAACTGGAATATTCACATATGAAATTTGACGATTTTACTTTCGCCATACGGAATTATACTACCATTTTCGAAACTCATGATAAATCCAACAAATTGTATGCTTATACAATCCAACCAAATGCCAAATGCATGTTCAGTCTTCGTATTAGAAACAAAAAGGTGCAGCGGTAGTCAACGGTTGCTATTTCTAAAGATCGAGGTGGTTCCAAGGAAAAACGACGACTTCAACTGTATTTGTCACCTAAATTCTCACAGTACACACTGCAGAAACGTCGGCCGATTCAAGGAATCATTCTCCAGTCGGCGGAGGCAACATCACGTTTAAGGAGAGTCTCGAAACTTAAGCCGTTTTGCCAACAAATGACCTTGAATGATTTTAATGTCGATTTGGCATAGAAAATAGTGGTGGGAATTGGGCAAATGCGGCTCATGCACCCATTAACCCAAAGAAATAAATCGAGTGCTGGTAAAAAGAGATGTGCCACGTTTTGGTCAGCTTGGGGGTAATAAATACCCAAATTGAACGTTGAGAGATTTAAGAACTCAGGCCTCAGTGCAGGTATTAATTAGTGGGCTAACATCTTCATCGAGGATTTCTGGCATTAAATGGACGGAAAGGATATTATTTTGCTCAAGCTAGCCACTTCTTGGCAAATTTTGCCCAAATTCGGTTTTTTCTTAGATAAAATGTAGCACGCATTCAAAGTGAATATTACAGAGCATCAAGTTTCAATTCTATTCGCATTTGAACAAGATACAAGAAGGGCATGGACGAAACATTGCTGTTTTTAGTGCCTTTGATTCGGGAAAAAGATGGATTTTGTGGGTGAAACTTGTAAGCCCGGATTCTGTTATTTGAGGGGCATATGCGCATTAATTATCACTCAACTAAACATGAAAAAAACATGTAAGCTAAAAAGGAAAAGCAAGTCCGTAAGAAATTGGTTGCTGTTTGCTTCGGGCAATCGAAATAAATACAAGTATTTCGATATTTCTTAAAGAAAAGACATACATGAAAAATATATTTGGATTGTCGACGATAAAAAATGCTGCTAGTCGCCATCTCATATGTCGTCAAGATATCCTCAAGAACCACCATTAGTGCAAAAAGCACCATTTTACCGTGAGAAGTATATTTCACGCCAAATTTAGCAAAGAAACATGGTATCCCTCGGTCTTTTGCGTGCCAAAAAACTATATCGATGACACAGGAAACGAATTGAGTTTACGCTAAGAAAAAGTGTAATGGAAGTGAAACCTATGTCTCAATTTTTATGGCAAAATTTTTATCAAGTAAGGAAAAAATGTGGCTGGAACTTCAAAAATGGTGACAAACATGGTAACGAAATCAATGCTCATGTAATAAGTTTATATCGCTATCATGTTTGTCTTATATACCTGGCTTCAGAACCAGTCAATAGATTAGCCAAGGACCCAAGGTGAGGCATAAATGAAACGGATCGAATCAGAACAAATTGCTCTGACTTATACCAAAGGTGAAGGTACCAAACGAAGCAGTCGAAAAGGGACACTGAAAAAATCGCCAATACAAGGAGTCGGTGGTGCAATTTGCAGAGACCGGAAGGGTCTAGTTACATCACGTGAGAGGCATGGACCCTTTGCTAGTTGTTTTTGTAGACCATTTTTACAATAATAATGTTTGTTTTGCCGCTATATCTTTTGCACATACGGCGAAGAAAAACATTGAACATTTTCTTGCATCGTTTAATATTGAGTTCATTTGTCACATTTACATCCTCAGAACACGTGGAGGAAAGGAATATCCATACGTGACATTATATTAAAAGGTGGGCATGCGGTAACAAAACACATAGACCGAAAATCAGGTTTCAAAATCGAATGTATGGATGAATATGACCATTTTAATATCGTTTGATGTTTGCTTTTTGGGTCGCGGGACCATTCAACTTCTGGGCAAAGCTGCTCAGTATTTTCCATGTACAATCAACCGCACACCAACACATGTTCAAACGGGAAGATCGAGCAATTAACCGAACAAATAATCGTTGATTTTATGGTTTTGGATTCCCTTGAATGGTTCGGAGAGATACGAAAAGAAATCACTTCATAGACATGCTGGAGTAGATCTAATAAAGGGAAGAAAGACAAAGACAAAGGACTGTATGGCAACCTCCACGCGACATTTGTGCAATTTTGAGACTTTGAAATTATTCATCCAAATTCTCGATATTACACAGATTCAAGAATTACAAGGCAACTTGAAAACTAGGATGAAGAAGAGCTATAACGGCTACCGTAAGAACGCAAGCAGGCGTCTGCAAGAGGAGGAACAAATCTAATTGAAATGTCACTGTAGGAATTGTTCTAAAGTAGAATCAAGGATAAGGGGGGAACAAGAAAATCCAGTAGGAAAAAAAGAAGGCGCAAAAAGCTATTGGGGTGGAATAGGAATAAGGAAAGAACAAAAACAGCGAGTCAAAGAATTCGGTTGTGGAAAAAAGTTTTGTTTTTTAATGAAAATGGTGAAAGAGATACAATTTATCGTCTGAAAGTGGTCAATAAAGCAACGGGGGAAATGCTTTACGGAGTGTCTGAGAAGAATAACCTCTAATTGTTGGTACCAGACCATCAGACTTACCGACAGGATCATGAGGGGACAAACGATCATATGTGGGAATTAGCGGTAGGTGCCGATCTCAAGGCTCTTAAGGAGCTTGAGACGTTGAAACTGATTCGGCAAAAAAGCAATATAACTCCTCTATCTACAAGGTACAAAGTGGTTCTCTAAGACCAAGATGGAACTATTGAAAATTACAAGGCACGACTGGTTGCGAGCGCATACATTGGAGATGGTTAATTTGTTCCGTTTCAACCGTAGCGTAGTTAAATAACATGAAAGAAATCCTGGTCATGGAACAAATATGGGGTGTGCCGGTGTGACATAAGATTTACCAAGCGCTTCCCCGAAGTCAAGACCAAAAATATCTCGACAGGACTTTGAGCATTCCACAAAACTGATTTTTTTGCAACAAGAATCGGAGCTATTGGAGTCAATTCAAGTGATGAGTTGGCTTTGAATTTAGAATTAAATCATTTATGGTTTGAAATATCCTGGCGGGATGTGGTACAAATGGTTGCGCGAGGCGCTATGGAAATGAACTGCAACCATGAATGACTAACTCGTGTATTTTGTGAAAATGTCACGGATCATACAGCACTTATTGTGGGTATATGCTGACGATTTGTCGGTTCCTGGGACTGGTATAACCGTTTTTATAAAGAGATGAAAATATTAAAAACTTGAAGATCTGGAAAAACGTGGAAACATTTCTTGTTGTGCGGATCAAAGGCCATGCCACAAGTGGTTACATTATCTACCAACAATTCATGATTGGTGAGATGTAAAAATCGTAATCTAGAGAATGCAAACCAAATCAATACGTCCGTTTTCCGATCTAGAAGAAGTTGAAGACTTTGATGGTTACTACCAGCAAAATCGCAGCAAATGGACCTACTATAAAGACGTTTTAATCTATTTTTGGCCGTTTTTGCTATGGATATATCGTTGATATCTCTTTTGACGTCCATTATTTCACCATACGCACCCACGCACCAATGCTGGATGACTAGAGTGGTGCAAATAGAATCAACAGATATCGAAAGGGACTTAAGTTGAAATTACAGCATGATGATGGCTACCGTCATTACGGTGAGAAGTACGAGCTAAACCAATGCCGATTCGTGCCGATAAAGTTGATAGAAAGAGTGTGAGTGCAATAGTAGTGTACGTCAATGGAAATATTGTCGGTTGGAGCTGCAAAAAACAGACAAATGTGGTGCTATCAACCGCCGAGTCGGACTTTGTTGCTACAGCATTTGGTGGAAAGGATGCTCAGTTTAAAGTACCTTTTCGTTGAAATTGGAATCTGTGCTAAGGAAAACGCCACTGGTGCTGATCAACGCTAGAGGTGTTATTATGAATCCCACTGATGTCAAGTCAAGGTTTTGATGGATTCGAAAAGGTGCCCTTATGCTTATGTCTAATGATATTCTATTACATAAGAACCAATCATATTCAAGTAGAAATTTCAGTAATCTAAACAAAATTTAGGTTGTTGTAAAATGTAATTTTGGATCATGTAAACTCAGTTGAAAGTTGTCTTTATTACTAGAATTAGACGAAGTGACTACTCAATCTATCTAGCTTAAGTACTATGCTATATGGTCTGTGGTGAGTTTAGTATACCTCGTATGACTTTTTGATGAAGCACCTAGAGTGGGTCCTTTGATCCTCGAAAGGTGAGTGTCTGGTAGCTTAGTCGGTAAGTAACATGATGTCCATGTCAGTGGTTGTGGGTTTGATCTCCAGTTACCGCTTCAACGTGGTACATCAATTACAAGGACACACACAATCCACAAACAGCATCCATCCTCGGATGCTGCGAGGCATGTGCTGCAAATGTCTCGTTTTTTTTTCAACATATTGATTACGCATGTTAATGCTTTGTTGTCTTGGTGTTCGTACAGGCGGCGCTGGAAGTACCTAATATGCGCTGCAAGCGTCGTAAAGACAGCTGCAAGAGCGGAAGCAGCAAGCAGAGGTCGTTGTCCGTCAAACAGGCACTTGTTTTGGTCGCTCCAAATCACATGCAGCGTCGAAGATCGGAGAACGTGCCACGCGTCGCGTACAACGTCAGCATGCTCCTCCCATTCCCTTTGGACGCGCAGTTTGGTCGCTAATGCGATGTTAAGCCAAGTCGGCCTCACGGCGAAGAGTGGCGATACAATCACAATAACTTGGCGCCAGAGCTGCGACGCAAGCACACAGTCGAAGAAAAAATGTTGCTCGGTATCGATCATCTCACAGCCGTCACGAGCGCAGATGCGGATGCGTCGTGACGCTTCCAAGAAGCAGAAGAGTGAGCGAACAGGCAATAGTCGGAACGCGAGGCGGAACCGCAACTCATCGTAGACTGGAAGAAGAATCTCGCACAAGTGTTTGCCGTAGTCAACGAACGCCTTGATGCGTGCTCGTCAACGCGGGTTGAGTGAATTGTCATCGGATGAGGTTTCTTAGGCGTCGGTGGTGTTCAGACGGCACGCAGAAGCGCTGAGTTCGGGATTGACGGGATCAAGTACGTTTGCGTGCCATTCGTACATCGAAGATGCGGGATCATTCGCTGTTTATTGACGTTTGTCGAGTAGTGCACCAGATCCAATCCCCTTATCCGCTCCACGATCTGTGTCGCTTCACGGTACAGTGCGCGCAGCCATTTTAATTTGTACACCTGGTGTGACATGCCAGTGCATGAAGTCGATGTGACGCTGCACAAAATTGTATTGGGTCGGCCACGCTTTACCATTAAGTCGGAAGTAACCAAAAGACCGCAGACCGAAGGCGCGTGAGAGATGTGCAGTCGAAAACTGAGTTGTGGCTCAGGTATCGCACCCAGACATCGACGCCATGCTTCTGCCGTCGCCGATCGCTTGGTGGCTTCGTAGTGCAGCTTGGAGTTTGCGTGGAACCATATCGGTTGTTGAAGACCATATTTTGCAAGATCGTCGGTGGGAAAATCGTGCCACGTGATCTCCCAGTGCATCTTGTACCACCACGTCCACGTCGTGGGCCACCACGGTGATGTCCTTTTCCACTCGAGTAGCTTGCCGTCTCGATGCGGAGAGACTGTTAGAAAGTCCAAAGCGTGCCGTTTGCCGTATTGAGGCAACACCGACGACAAAATATCAGTGCTTGCGGTTGTCCAGTTGCGCTCGTCTGTGACAGATGCGGTCTGCATGAGCTGCAATAGCAGTTTGAGTATCTGTCGCTTGAGCTGCGCGCGTCAAGATCCAGAATATCAAGACCACCAACGCTGCGTCGCTGGTACAGGAACTTGCTAGGGATCATTTGCACGCTGCGCGCGTATCGTTCATGCTTGAGACTCAGAACGAAACGGTTGAGAATCGACTGCCAGCGTTTCACCACTGCTGGTGGGATCGTCACGTGCTGTGTATAGTGACATAGACGCGAAAGAACCATCTTCTGTGCGACAAAAAGTCGACCACGAAGTGAACGCGCACGCCTGTGCCACGCTTTGATGCCGTCGAAAAAGCGCTGGTGAAGACACCCAACGATCGCGTTACCTACTGGTGATTGGCCAAACGAAATGCCAAGGTATTTGACCGTGTTTGAGCGCGCAAGCACTTGGACGCCGGGAAATACCGGGAAATCAACATTGCTGTTCAGCGCCAGCAGCACCGACTTCGTCGAATTGAGACTCGCACCAGAGCCGTCACATTAGTTTTCCACTATCACGAGCTGTGCCTGCAGACCTTCAATCGAGCCTGCAAGAAGCGTCGATTCACCCGCAAAAAATATGCTCGTCGCGGTGTGATCTGCGGACAGGCATACTCCCTGCTCTTCATGTGCTCTCAGCAAATTAACCGTGGGTTCGATCGTCAGCACAAATAGTAGCGCCGATAGAGGGTCACCTTCTTCTCACACGCCACAGTGCTGGATGGATCTTGCCATTAAGCACTGGTTTCGCGTGGGTTTTTGTGTACAGCAGCTTGATCCAGTGGATGAAGCCGTGTCCAAAACCCATTCGTGTCAGTAATCGGAACTTGTACTCCCAGTTCACGCGATCAAACGCCTTTTGAAAGTCGAGAAACAAAGCATATGCTTCTTCGTCGCGATTTTCGATGAGATCTTGCATGTCAGCAAGGAAGCGCACGTGGTGGTGGATCGATCGGCCTTTCACGAACCCCTTCTGGTCAGGATCGATTAAATCAAGCATCACATTTTGTAGCCGATACGTCAGCGCCTTAGACAGCACTTTGACATCGACTGGCACGAGCGCAATTGGGCGGTAGTTTCCTGGTTCAGCGCGAGAACCCTTCTTGTGCAGTAGTACAGCAGCAGACTTGCGTTGTGACATCAAAAGTTCACCGCGAAGACGATCTGAGAACACAACTTGAAGGCATTCACCAAATACGTCTGGTGCCACCTGATAAAACCCAGCAGTCAAGACTTCCATTCCTGGCGATGATGTAGCTCCCAAGTGTCTGATTGCGTTAGCAAGGTCGGCTGCTGTCAAGTCTGCGTCGAGCATGTCACGGTCATTGCCCGAGACGAAGCGTTAGACCTATTCAAGAAGCGAGCGCTGCTTAAGCTCGTCAGGTGCCAGAGCTGTGCCAGATGGGCTTGCACCACCACCTCTCTCAGACCCCCAGTGTTCCAGAAATCGTAACGCAATCTCATACGTATTTGTCGAGACATTTACACTTGGTGTCACGACTTTTTCAATAGAAACGCGTCGCAAACTAGTGTCAAGTGGACGGAAGAAGTGCTTTGTCGACTTTTCGGCATTGTCCACCTGCAAGTCGAACGCAGCGTCTTGGCTATATTCGCTGTATTGGCTCGACCGCAGCATCATTTCTTTGTAGTTGCGCATGGCATCATCAAAGATCTCGCGGTCATCATCATTCGACGACACGCGGTACCGAGCGGCAGACTGATCTAGAAAGACACGTGCATCTTCGACAGCTTGCGTGTCTTGCTGTCGGATCTTCTTCTGTATATTTTGCACTTGTGCCTTGATATCAAATTTCCACTTCTCCCATACTTTTACTAGTTTCTGTGCAATGAGTATGTTTCCCCGTACGAGATCGGCCTCCTTCTTAATCACTGAGACGACAAGCGGGTAGTCAAGCAAATACCTTGGGAACTTCCAGTATCCACGGCCATGAAGCTGCGTATCAGACCGGAACGAAACAATGTGATCAAGATGGTCGTCGGCGTGTTTGAGCAGAAAGTAGTTGGACTTGTCGTAGAATAAATCGCAAAACCGCTCCAACATCAACATATAGTCTAGCCGGTTCTTCAGAGCAAGTGGACCGGTGAACAAGCGTTTGTTATCAGAGTGAATGCACTACGCATCAACAACACCGAGCTTCGCAATCCACTCGAGACACGCCGAGCGATTGGAATCGTAGCTGGGATCTGGAGTCGCGGAGTGGAGTCGCGGGTCGAGCGGCGTGTTCAGATCGCCTAGCACAAAGTGCGAAGCGTCGTCCTCAAACCCATCGGTTGGAAAGTCTTCAAAGAAAGTATTATTTTCGTGGCGGGCGACGGGAGAGTACACATTATGGATGTAGACGGAAGCGTGTCCAACCGTCACCTTGACGACAAGGTACTGTCCTGGCACCGACAAGCGCGATATTTCAGCAGCTGTGTCGAATCCAGGAAAGTTGGAGTGCAACACTGTCACGACGCCAGCACTGCGACCTCGTTTGGGTCGAGCGTGTAGCATGTTTGGGTCGTTGACAAAGACCTTGTGTGTGAAGCTCGCGCTGAGGTGGAACTTGAAAGTTGAAAGGTTCCGTGCGTCGGCAAACTTGGTTTCCTGAACTCACGAAAGCATGTGTTTAGAGATAAGTGGTCAATGAAAAGATGTACATTCAGGTTGATGCCGTTTGAGTTAACGGTCAGAATTATGACAGTGTCCCACACGTGTTGTAAGGCTGAGACAACCTTAGTTGCGACTCGACAAGCCACTGGAAACGGTCGTCACGATGCCGCACTCGGACCTGCATGCTTTCATCACAGACGATCAGGCGCGTAGTAGCCATCAATTTTGCGAAGCGCCTCTAAGTCATCTAGAAGGTGGCATTTCCATTGAACCTCCTTCCACTGCGCCATGCAATGAGCGCCGATCTTTGACCGCAGCAAGAATAGAATCGTGTTGGGGTGAAGGAGGCGCGTTTGGTGCGCTGGGATTAACTTGACCGGGAGACACTTAAAGTACTGGATCCAGTGATCGTTGGTGAACAATAGCGCTGCAGTGCAAGTTCAAAGATTCCGAGCGCCTTCGACGCACGCAAAAGCTCTGTGATTGCGTCTGATTTAGTCCACCATTTTTCACACTCCTTGAACAACTCGTTGCGCGTTGATGGATTCGGCGTTCTCATGATGGGCTTCTGTGCCTTCTACTTCGTCGCGAACGTCGTGTCATCATACGCGTTTGTTGCACAGAGAACACGATTGATGGTGTGTAGCTGCGCTAGATCGCTGACTACGGTACCGTTTCCAGCCATCGCTAGTGAAAAGGCATTGTTGAATGCGAGTGGACAAGTGGTATCCACTTTCATTATGTGATCTGGGTTTGACGCTTTCGCCATGAGCTTGAATATGGTAGCAACCTTGTTATCAGTGGCGTAAAGTTTGTCCGGTAACATATCGAGCATTGCCATAGTCTCGTCATTGATCATCGACTCGGTCACCTCAACGACCGAAGTCGGTTCGGCCGAGCGCACAATCTTGGTGTGGTGGTTTTCAACAAATTACGCCGATTCTACCGCAGTTTTCACTTTGTCAGGACGCTTGACGTTCCTCGGCACAATATGGTGGCTCAGACCAAGCGTTGCGTCAATATTCAAGTCCACGAACTCATGCTCTACTTCCATCGATTGAAGCACATTAAAGTAGTTCTTGGTCGAAATGCTATCGGAGGCTCCGTTCGCTGTTCTCGCAGCAGCACGGTAAAGTCGATGCTGCCACGACTACTCTTCTTCTTGTTGTAGACCGTGGAGAAGCCATTGGTTTTGTCTCCGTGCGCTAAGAGCATGATCGGAGTCTTTCTCGTGCTTTTAGGGCTTCCCGGAGGTGATATCTTGCCTGAAAGTCGTTAAATTTCGATATCGACAGAGTATCGTCTTGCGGGCTCGGGATGATCACGAGTTGTTGGGGCCAGGCTGGCTGCCATACTGAGCACCTTGATGGAGCTGCGCAGTATGCGTCTTGTCATTCTCTACTGCTTGTTTCAGCGAGTTCATGGGCTTTTCGGTCTTTTCTGCTTGGTAAAGCCTTTTCTGATGGATCTGTGCTTGCTTCGCGGACTGCTTTGTTTGTTGTTTATAAAGCCTTGACAGCGGCTTCTGTGATGGTGACTGCTGAGACTTTTTCGGTGTCTGCGTTGTCGCTGGTGGTATTTCTGACCCTTCTTGAGTCATTGTTTGGCGCGGGAAGATCTCTTCAGTCGTGAGCAAGTCGATCCAGTGTAGCTAACGTAATCCGTAAGGGTGTCGCTCAGATCGATATGGCGCATTCTTGCCATGTGCAGGGCGGAGCTTGTTTCCAAACAAGATTTGGTCGCAGACAGACACGTTCAACATCCGTGCAGGTGGGCATGTCCGAGAGAGGAATTAGACACGCCACGTAGCTGACGTGATACGTGCCGACATGTTAACTTCACGGAACGTATCATAGATCTGTTGGCATCCAATGATGTAGAGGCGATGTAGAATCGGGGTGGTGCTTGTGTCCGAGTCGACGTTTGAAATGTCCAAGAAGTACTTACCCGCGAGGACATCGTACTCCTTGAACCTGAAGACTCCACCAAGATGTTCACCATCGTACGTTTTAGCTTCAGACATGACTCCTGCGACTTGATTTTTACGCGCAAATTGCCACCAGGAAGCTTCGAGACTTGTCCAATCTCCTGTTTCTTGCACAGATTCTTAAGCACGTCGTTTCCTGCGACAATCCTGCCAGTGAAGACAAGATCTTTGGTAGCGGTGTTTTGCAAACGTTCTACCTGTATCAATAACCATGTCAAAGCGTGTGCGTGGCAGTTCGTATGGCCGTGCTTGCTCCATGCGAGGGGAGATAAATGACCATTCGCGTCCAGAGGCGTACTGGCGCTCGATCGATTCAATATCACATGCAAGTGGTTTGGGTGTTTCGATGCGACTGCGACGCTCCTTTACATCATCTTCGTCGCGACGAATGGGCTCTTGTTGCTGGAGGAGATGAGCCATCGTCGGACGCGTGTCGATTGGGACAAGTAGTGGCTCTACATGAGCATCAGGAGGCGACTCCATTTGCACGTCTAGATGGTCGGTGGCGGACGAAGCACCTGCAACATTCTTCACAACCTCAGCAGGCTCAATGATAGCGGTGCTGTCGGCAGAAGCGTCTGAATGTGATATGTCGGTTGGTGCGTTCATCGGCTCATCACCGGAGATGTCCACGACGTCGAGAGGGATAGATGGCGGTGGTAATGACGACGTTGGCGAGGCGGGAGATGTCGACACGTCAAGCGTTGAAGCTGTCAAGGCGCTCGTCGACGATCCGAGGGAAGAAACAGGGGCTGAAGCGACAGGAGTTGAAGCAACAGGGGACGAAGTGACAGGAGTTGAAGCGACAGATGGTTTCGAAGCGACAGAGGGGCTGTGGAAAACCGTATTCTCCATCGTAGGTGAGTGGAATAGGCGGCTTGAACTGACTTGAAGGGGGAGGCTACTTTGCAGAGACGACTTGTAGGGTAGCCAGAAAATTGAGAAGTGGATTTTGTAAACTAATATGATTCATTAGGTAATTTAATTGGGCTCACTTAATCGAATAAAGAAGAGGTTTAATTTCATAATTAAATCAGCCAAGTCATTACATAATGATATGTTTGTTTATATTTAGTTACACTTAGTAAACTAAACCATCCATAATATATTACTCTTTATTTTTCCATCTAATGTTAAAGTCTTGTTAAGGTAGGTATTTAGGGACAGTAGCTTTATTAAAGTTAAGATAAACTATTATAACAAAGTTTGAATTTGTTTCTTACCTCCGCGCGCTTTCTCAATAAAGTTGGTACAGAGAAACCCGTAACAATATACCTGTTACACTTGATAGCACTTTATGGTTCCACTGACACATTCTGTTAGTTGTCAAGCAGAGCGTAGTGCGACAGTGTGTGCTTGGTTCGATTGGACCTAGCTGGGAGCCTATATGGGGTATAACGAGGACTTTTCCCATCTTTGTATACACCGGTTCTGCGCGTTGGTGAATATGAACAGTAGCATATGTCCTGATATGAATAAAATACTCGAGTCTAAAGATCATTGACCAATTTTGAAGAAACTCAGTCGTATTGCCGGAGCCATCAGCGCCGCATGTAGAGACCTTTAAAATCGACGTATCCCAGTACAAGGGGAACGGGGAACTTCTCCTAAGACGGATGCTCGAATTATAGACAGCCCTAGAGTCACGAAACATAAGTGTGGTTGAGTTACAGGTACAATTTGCCCTTACTTATCTTGGCGGTCGCGCCAAGACATACACATGAGGGATACAGACTATCTGAACAATCTGCGTTTGAAAAGCTAGACTCAGAGGCTCCGTAATAGGGCAGTGAAGACTTCCACTGCCTGATCAAGTACCCCCTTCGCCGACCAACACCTGATCGACACTCTGCAACTCGTGACCCGCGCAAGTATTTAAGGAGGACTCTTTGAGCCTCCTCGAAAGAATTGAGATGTCGATGAATTTTTAGATCTGCGTCAGGGTAAGTTTGGCTTACAAGTTTACTACAATATTTGCTTTCAAATCTTGTTAGTTATCTTCTGGACGCAGCTACTAAATAAGCTTTGCACTTAGAAGGACTACATAATGGTTCCGTTGAGCAGCATTTCCTCCGCGTCCGCCGTAGATTTCAGGATGATCTTCCAATGCATTCAGGAAAATATTAGTACGCTCAGCATACTGGTAGAAGTCAAAGAGGGAACGAGCTTTCGACTTTAACTTGCAGCGACAGGTGACGCACGGTGGTAATCAGCGGCGAGGGTGTTCACCTTCTCCGTATAGAAACCACGAAAGAAGGCTCAGAATCGATGGATATATCGGTTAATGTTGCTTCAAAAGATGAGAAGAAATTTTGCTGCATAGATGCGCAAAGGTGGGGCACTTCTCCATGAGTGCACGGCACCGCGTCCGTCGAACACAATGAGGGGACGGTTTAGTCAGGTGGAAACGAAATCAACAGGCTCGACCCTCTGTTGGCTCAAAAAATGTGAGCACCCAGTACGGCCGGTCCTCCATACGGGAACTATAACATCGGCTATGTAAGATCAACAGCACCAGAGGGGACAATTTCTCGTCAAAGTGAAGGTTAAACTGCATGGGAGCGATAGAACCGGTGTCACCATGCGTGCATTATATGATATAGGCGCATCAAATGAGTTTATGAGAGCACAAAGGTTAGAGTTTTATACCTGATGGAGGTGAAAACACCCTGTCCGTCCTGTAAGCAACACGAGCAACCGTAACTATGCCAACGCGCGTGGTACGCACACACCTTGAAGAGGATAAAATGTCGTTCGAGGATGAATCTATCGTCCTCGAACTTGATGACAAGTTTAAGTTAACTTGTGCATTCCATGGATCTATTTAAGTTAAGCATAGACCGGCGCTCGACTGGAACAATCTATAGATTACGTCAGGCAATGCTACAGGACTGACAATCCGGTGAGCAATTAAAGGTTATCAGTGGATACACTTGCACCGATCGGACAGAGTAGTGGGTAGCATTATCACCCCAAAAACTGATCCGACAATTTCAACGGACGGTCAAAAGTCCCGTGGGACTTGTTCACACAGCAACAGATCAGCTGCGTGAAGAGGAAGTAGCCGGCAAGTGCGATAGAGACCGACGTGTTGAAGTACTCACGACAAACGGCGGTCGTCGTGGAGAAGACAAAATCACGGTGAGCTACGCATTGGAAGCAGTGGTCACCATAAGTAATAAATTAATAACGCGGCCGGCCGTGCCCCCCGCGAACAAAGTAATACCGCGGCAAACAGGGACCCCGCGGAGATGGAAACGTTACAACGGTAAAGAGCGGCCATCGTGAGGAAGGAATATGTCAGACGAGCTCATCTGACATGATTGGGACGTTCAACGTCTTAATAAAAACACAGGCTTGATTGGTTACCCAGCATCTAACGCTCTTAACCCTCAGGAGCTGGGCTTACACGGGTGGTGGACTTCCAAGTCTTAGTAAGAAGATGTTCGTAATGAACGCGACGTTAAAATTGAACAGATCTGTATCATCGTTGCGAATGATGAAATCGTGGAATATAGATTGACAAAATATCCGTGTTAAAAGACCGTGACATCGAGAACAGTTATATTCTTTTAAAGATAAAACTAAGTTGAGGGCTTTGAGGCGCAAAGTGGGAATCGCTTACAGCCACATCCCCCCATATAGATAGTGGGATGTGGCTGCAAGCGACTCCCAAGCTGAAGTATTCCCAGAAAAGTTTCTTGAGAGCTCCCGAAAATCCAGGAGTGGACATGAGATACACCTCGTTCTAGGCACAAAATATTGCGTCACATGGTAATGGCCTTTTTCGCGAGATCAGGTACTACATATCATTTTTTTGGGGGGTCCTCGGAGCTTAGATCACATGTGGGGAGTTTACTGCACCACACTACAGCCCCAACTTTCGTGTGAAAAGTTGGGATCGTTCTTAATTACGTAAGCTAAAGGCGGATATAGTACCGGCTCAAACACCAATACCAAGAGAAGATGTCATCGTTAATGACATGAGCGGTAGAACCGTCTTTCAGTGCTCTCTATTTGAGGATGGATTTTATCAAAATCTAATTCTTGGAAAAAGATACCCCCCTTATGGCCGTAAGCGCTCCATGCAAAATGCTCTTGTTATACCGCAGGGGTTTGAAAAACGCCCCTGCAACATTCAACAGATGTGTTACACATCGGTTAAGCCCGGTGCAAGAATTAGCACCAAGTTCTTTTGATGACGTATTCATCCATAAAAAGGGTGGACATGATAATAGTGACGCATAATTGGCACTTAAGACCCCTAGTGTTAGAGCTGTAGCGTAAGCATGACCTCGATGCGAACTTAAAGAAATGCATCTTTGGTGTATCTGAGAGACAACGGTTCTTGGGTGCCTTGTGATCGAGAACACGATCGAGAGAAGACCAGAAGGATATTTAATGGCCTCAGACAAACAAAGTCAAGGAACTTCTTAAGTTCTTTGGTTTAACAACATTTATGCATAAATATTCATGCAATTATACAGGCGTAATACGACCTCTTCTGCGAATATTGTTGGATCGCATCGGGATAACAATGTCAAGAAGCTTTTGACGCAATCAAGCAAAGCTTGACTGAAGCACTGGAGCTAGCTATAGCCAATAATAATCGTCCGTTTCACGTCGTTTGCGACGTGAGCAGTTTTGAAATCGTTTGTGCGCTGATGCAACGGGATCACAGTGGTCGTTATCGCGTAATATGTTATTGATTGTGTCAGATACGTCCAGCGGAGCGCAACTATCGGGTGCATGACTGGGAAAGCTTTTTGGCGACATCCTTTTTCTTAGGCGCATATCTTCAAACAGTGGGGTGAATTTTTCACTCACGGAATTTTTTATAAAAAGTTTGGCAAAAGCTTCAACACAGCACACACCGTTCGATGAGCATGAATGCGGCATCTACGTACTCCGTCTTTACTTGGTAGTACGTCAAATCTCGTGGAGTGGAACCGCTCGAGTTTTTAAGCAAGTGACTGCGAAAAAAAGCCTGAAAAAGAATGATGGACGCGCTTAATGCTAACATAGCAGTAGATAAACCCACCTACTGCCTATACAGAGGTAATATGCCGATATCATCCGTCCTATTGACAGGAGCAGAAATATATTCCAAAATTGAAATTTGAAAAAGTTTCTTAATGATGTAAACATCTTAGTTTTAGCCAAAACTACTAAAACTATTAACACTGACTACAAACCTGCTGGATAAGCGGCAGATGAAGTAAATGAAAACATTCAGCTAAACAATCAGCAGACGACTTTATTTTTCACAGCTCCAATATGTAATACGTTATGTAAAGGATGAACTTGTTTAAGTTTGGGATAGTCAGAAGCAGAATGCTGACAAGAATAGACCAAAGAACAGAAGTTCATTCGAACAAGGTTCATTACTGGTGTTATCCACCACAAACCTACTTACACATGCAATAAGCAACCTCCTTACTCGAACGTTTCCGCCTAAGTTCATCGGACCCTTTAAGGTCCAAAGTGTTAAGGAAATTAGATATTCCCGGTGCAATGCGCCTGCACTCGATATACACGAATGTTGGGTGACTCAAGCCTAACGCGTCGACTCACCAAGAAGGCGAGCTTAGTCCCCACTACAAATTTCGTGGCAAGCCAGATCGACCGGAAGTGGCGGATATCCCGACTTTAGTTGTGGTGAGAGCTCGGAAAACTTTCGTGTTCCATATGCTGCCTATTGAAGAGCAAGATTTGTCTTCAACAAATCTTGGTTCTGATCAAGAACAAACCAAAAGGACTTGTCAACCGAGCTAATGTAAGCATAAAAAGAAGCAAAATATCTTGTGAAGGTCAGATTAACACTTCACAAATTTCTTCTCATGGTTCTTCACACCATCAACGGTGGCGTACACTTCGTTCGCCAGCCCCTCTTTTTTGTTAGTCGGAGGAATACCCGCTATAATCCTTAGCGCCTGATCAGAAAGCGTTCAAGCCGAACCGGCTACGAGCAGTGTAACGAGTACTTAGGACACTGACTTAGTTACCTCCAAGAGTTTAATCTGAGAGCAACAGGAGATACAGCGGGCGGACTCCCCAGACCTTTAGGAAGAGTTCGAACGGCAGGTTTCTGATCAAGATCAGAATTAGTGCTGTCAGTAGCACGGCTGGTTTCCACGTTAGCACGTCAATCCAATGTATTCACGCATTCTTCATCGGTGGTGAGCGGTGGTCCGCTCGAACAGCGGGGACACTTTATATGTGCGGGAACTCCACAAGGATTTCCCGCTTCATACAGGTACTGTCACTTTGCCTAAACGAAAATGCTTTAAAATACATTTGCGCAAGGTTTGCACCTTGCGCAGGTAATCTTCTGTTTTAAGTATTTTTGTATATGTTGTAATTCTCAATATTAGTATTCCATGACTAGAAAAGGAATTTCTTATTTTTATTTTCTTCTGTGACGACTTACAGCCACCCAAATAGCGGGCCTGGAAAAAAAGTCAATGAAGTACCGACCTCTATTGTCGGTACTTTGATCAAATTGATGATCAAGGAGGTCTTCACAGTCGTCCAAGACTTAGACATTGAGCAATGTATATGGTTGTGATTACCCCTTTTCCCGGCGCAAGAGCCTAGCCAGTAAATGCTTGTATCGAACACTCAGTTTCGCATACAAGGAATAACTTCTGAGAGCTGCCTCGTCGCAAGCGGAGGACTAGGCGAACCAATACTTGGTGGAGAGTCTTCATTAAGACGACTCCGCGCACGCTACAGAGGTTTTAAAACTCTGTTGTTCTCATTGATCGGCATTACTGTAAATATAGTCGACATATTATATGTCGTAATCATCATATAGGACCTCCTCGATCTGCCTACGAGCAGATCCGGATGCTCTAGCTGCGGCGTACCAACATCTGTAGCATGTCCCTTGACTCGATATTGAAGATGCATTTTTCTGCATCATGTGTTGAAAATCGAGTTTTCAGCTCGTGTTTTAGCGTAAGTCGCTTCATATATTAGTTTTGATTCAGTAGGGTTCCACCGTTGTTGCCGTCTATTCTGACAACCGATAGAGCGTATATGTCGTGTCAGTTTTAGAAATTTCCCATGATCATCAAGTAATACCTTTAATTGGATAATAATAATTTCGTTTAATCATCTTATGTAGAGGGCGATGTAATTACGTAGAAAAAATGATATGTAATTAAAATATTATTGTTCTAATTGGAGCCTTTTTAGGTTGTTCAAAAGGCATATAAGGTTCTTCTAATTCATGTTTAATTTGGATCAGTTGTATTTAACTTCTTAATTAATGAGCCAATTATACTTAGAAATATAAACCATTTTATAAAACATTACTCATAAGTAGATATATTTTGTGTGGACTAAATTTTGGAAATAGGTACTGTTGAATTTATTTAACTATTAGAAACAAATTTTTATTTGTTTCTTTCCGCTTCCTCAACGCAATAATTATAGTGCAATTACCTATGTATATCAAGATCCGATATCTGACTGCAGACTTACTTACAAAGTTGATTAGTGTGAACGAAAATTGGATTGAATTGATGTAAGGTACTTTAGGACGGGTGTTGTTGTTGAAATCCGGATAAAGATTGTCATCCGGACGAGTCTACACACATAGTGCATATTGAGCGGATATTTTGATACTTTATGGAAAGATCCAAGGGTGTGTTACTTTAGGAGATTGGTTGGTTGGTAGCATTAGGATCATCAGTCCTCAAATATATTCGCATTTCATAAGCCTTGCTGTGTCTATTGTCGTGCCTCAGTCCAACCCTTGTACCTTTTCAAACAGGGTTATGAGCCCAACTCACCGTACGACAACTAGACTAGACATTATGAGCTATCGACCACCGTCACAAGTATGGGTCGAGTTCCACACCAAGATGGACGGACTACGCTATGTATGGAATGGGAAAGATTGGAGATCGTACAAGTGGAAAATGACGATACTGTTCCGTGAGCATGGTATTATCGACGTAGTCGAGAAGAAGATCAAGCGTGGGACCTCACGGGTGATGAGCTAAACGAATTTGAGTTGAAAGAGATCAAGATCATGCGCATGATTGGTACAACGATTCCTACAGAGCGGTTACAACAAGTGGATATGTATGTGACTGGGTCTGAGATGTGGGCTGCGTTATGTGAGATCTATGAGAAACGTCAAAATACAATGATCAAACAGAGTGTTATTCTTCGTTTTCAAGCTGAGATGAGGGAACTCAAGTGTCCAGTGAATGGTGATGTAGAAGTTTATCTTTCAAAGCTTTTCCACTACCGTACAGAGATGGCAACGTATGGTTACGAAGTGCAGGATATCGACATGAAGGAAATGTTGATAAATGGTCTACCAAATCAATATGAGTTTGAGCAACTTAGTGCTTCGTCCAAGTACGGTATGCTAAGAAGTGAAAGCGCGGATGTATTACGAGCATTTGCGTCGGAAGCGGCAGTCAGACAAGCACGCTACAACGCAAATAGTGGAAATGGAAGAAATCGATCACGGGGGAACCGTGAAAATGGCCATAAAAACGGTGGAAATAATGGAAACCAGACGCATACACAAGAAGCATCGAATAGGGGGAGCATGAGCATGTCAAATAGGAACCCAACCGCGGGAAAAACGTGTAGAAAGTGTGGCAAGGAAGGCCATTTCTGGAGAAAATGTCCTGATCGTTTTATAAGAAATGGGGAAAACGGAAACCAATCAAGCAATAGTGACGAAAGACGTTTGCCACGTGAAAACTACACCAACCACCAGAAGAAAAATGGGCAAACCGATATTACCGGTTCAGCACCAGGAACAACAAGTGGTATAGTATCGGAGGGTGAATTGACTGTATTGCCGATCACGACACAGTCTTGGTGGTGTTTTGACACAGCCTTTAATACTCATGTCGTTGGTGACAAGAAGTTATTTATCCATATGGAAGATATCTCCTCTGAGATGGTGTAATCGAAGGGTTAAGGTATTGCAGCAAGTACGGTTGCACGAGCAACCGGTATAGGCACTGTACGTTTGATATCCGATGTTGATGGTATGCAAGTTAACCTATACCTGGATGATGCACTCTATGTACCTGGATCAATTCATGGGATATTGTCCCATGGCCAAGCTATAGATCAGGGATTTGACCTGAGAATGAACCAGGAGACCAAAACCTTTGAGATGTTACTCAACTCTGTGGTGGTGATACGGGCTACGAAGAACAATGGTTTGTGAACATTCAACTCATTGAGCCCTTGAGAAGTATCCATCAAAATCCCCGAAAATGCAATCGTTGTGAACTTTGCTGTCACGGATGGTGTGGCCACAATACACCAATGGCATCGACGTTTGATCCATACATCCCATCAATATATACAAATCATGGCGGACAGAGCGATGGTCAAGGAGATGATCCTAACGAAACGAGAAGTACGGCCATGTGACGCATGCCATGTTGGAAAATACGTCAAAAGCGTCGTTTAAAAGCATAGATCGTGGACTCACGGCACCAAATCAAATCGTATACGCGGATCTTATGTTTCCAAGCAAAGATATTAGCTCGAAGTACAAAGCAGTGTTGGTTATTATGGATGGCTGGAGTCGATTCTTGACTGTGTACCTTTTGAAAAATAAGAGCGCATCCACCGTGAACGAAAAGATGAGGCAGTATATATTGTGGGATGAACGTCAAGCTGGTCGTCAAGTTACAAAAATCATTGAAAGGAAATATGAGCCGACAGAGGCTACACGATTTCCTGTGCAACGCGTGCTAACCGATAAAGGCCGCGAGTTTGTGAATAATGATATTGACCATTGGTATGCCGAGAAAGGAATTGAACACCTCAAGGTCGGTCCCAAAGGATCACATTTGAACCCAGTTTAAAGGGCCATTCAGTCACTGGTAGATGCTACGAAAGCATCAATACACGAGTCGGGATTTTCCATTCAATGTGGTGCTACATACTTGTGAACGCAGCTTATGTGAAAAATCGTTAGTACTGCAGACCCATTGAAGGTATTCCATACACATTGTATTTTGGGGTTGATGCGGACATACATCATATTCGGCCAGTGGGTTCGTTGGCGTACATTCATGTAGCCAAGAATCCGCAACGCAAGAAGGAAGATGACAATGCAAGGATTGAATTCATCGTTGGATATGAATAAGATACGGTTGGAGTTCAGGTGTATGAACCTGCTGTCCGTACAATCAAGTTTGTATCAGAGGTTCGTGTGGTAGAAGACGTGATGTACAAAGATCGTCATGAAGTATACCCAAATAATGCAAATATTGGTGAGTGGTTGTTATTCCACCCTGAGGATCCAGATCCTGAACAAGATTCAACACTGGAGGAAGAACCATATGAAGACGATCATGAAAATGAGGATGATAATGACGTGTCAATGTATGAGCCAAGTCAAAGTCTGAGCATGACGAGTGATGATGACAATAGTGAGATAAACTCAAGCTTCACGCATGAATCAGTCGAGATCCAGTCAACAAAGCACACCGTGGACCTCGAGGAGGGAGAGATTGGTGACGTGTCTAAAAGTGATGATGGTGATGTATCGAGGCAAAGTAGTGTTTGGACCAACGAGACCAACAAATCACAAGAAGAGACCAGTGTCGAAAATGAGGGTGATGAAAATGACTTGAAAATGATTTAAATCAATCTATGCACAGCGGTGATGGAACATCGAGAAATGGTGATGAAAATGGAGATGGATACTCTGTTTCTGGAGAATTTGGATCAGTTGATGGAGAAAATCCTGAACAAAAGGTCGTCGACGACCAACAACATGAAGATTCAAGTGACCGAAATGAAAGTGAATCAAGTAAATCAGTAGAAGGTGGCATTCGAGTTCCTATTGGAACAAGAGAACCAAGCGATCCTGAGCGAGTGATTATACCAGAGTACCTCAGAAAACGGAATCAACGTGATGACACTTCCTCTGAGAATGACCGTAATGCTCTGGGAGAACAAGCTAAGGCGCGACGAACTGGCCTGAGGTTGTTGTCCGAACGTCGTAAACCAGCCCGATACCGAAGTGAAGAGTGGATTGCAAATTTTATGACACGTGTGCTGGACAAAAGTGGTAGACCAATCCTCTATTCTGGATTAAAAGTACCGAAAAATCATCGTGAACCAATGCGATCGAAGCATGCAAATTTTTGTCAAATGGCTGAGCTTGTGGAAATGGCAGCATTGGAAGCTAAAGACGTGTTTGAGGAAGTTGATGGGACATAGATTCCAGAGAATGCGCAAGCAGTACGAACTATGTGGGTTTATGCTTTGAAGACTGATCGTGATGGGTATGTAGTGTGTTTCAAAGCGAGACTTGTCTCTCTTGGAAATTATCAAAGCCCAGGCATCGATTTTAAGGAGGTCTTTGCTCCAGTGGCAAGAATGTCATCTTTCCGATTGACATTGGCCAATGCTGCATTGTTGAGACTCAAAGTGTAATGGGGTGCCATTACATAATTGATATTCAAGTTAGAATATCACAGTTGAATTTCAGACGCGTTGTCTGAAATTCAAATAATAGATTATAAGTTATTATAATCTACGAGGGAAAAGTAGATTCGGTATAAATACCGAATCATGCAGGTTAACTAATAGTACAGTTAGTTTAATACTTGATATTATTATATTAGTTAGGTAATTACTATACTGTTAGCCGCTAACCACCCATTTAATAAACACTCTTAATTTTGCGTTCTCAAGCCTAAGCAAATATATATATTTGCTTTTAATATAGGATTAGTTGTCATCAACTAATCCTACCCCTCCCGTATTGCGCGCTTCCTCGCACAACACAGTGTAAGCCTGTAACAGGATCAGTCCTGTTACACCTGGTACACTTTGTGGTCCGTCCTAACGACCACAGTTCCGTTTCGCTAGTTAACTAGCGGAGCGAAGATTAAGAGCCGCTCGGCATCATGTCGCGAGACATGACGCCTGCCGAGCGAAAGAGAACGCTGGAAGTGGTGACGGAACACTTCCCTCACTTCACGTCGCGTAATAAAGACGCGACGGAGGAAATGGTTCGGTCCACGGGGACCGACATCCTTACTTTCCTCCTGGATAAGACCCCGGAGGAAGCGATGGAGTTGGTTCATCGCTTTAGGCGAAACCACCTCGAAACACCATCACGGCCCGCGCAAGAGGCAGCGCGGACGGCACCTGCAACGCATAGCGTTGAAGTGGTAAAGTCGCGAGTAACGCCCTTTACCGGCGAAGGTGTGGTGGAGTCAAGTTCGAAATCGAAAACATTAGCATCGATAACCTGACTACAACCATCGCGCCCAGCCTTCCAACTTTCGGAGGGGGTACTCCGCGGACCACCACTCGAGATCTGGTCCGATCGTCCGCTGCAAGCAGACGACCGGTCGTCATCAGAACCCACTTGGTCCGATTGTTTAGTGTCCATCTCACCTTGTGTACCCGATGGAATGGGCTAGTTACACACTCGGTGGATCGGGATCGCAGATTGGATCGAACCGGTCTTGAATATAGAATACCGATCTTGGTAGGTATCTCTGGGGCGGAACTCTTCACCCCAGACACAAACAGACCAAAAACACTTCCAAGAGATAACTTCCAATAGGTCGATCGTCCAAACTATCAAGACCTGACCAATACGAAATAATAGAGGGTAGACCGACCGTTCCGGTCTAGCCCCTGACCAATACGAAATAAGACCAAAACCGGTCTAGTTTCCAACCAATATTAAAACAAGCCAATATGTCCGCGTAAAGACCCAATATTCTCGTGAAACTCCACAAACGATATCTCCACGCCAAGACAATTCCAGTGAATAGCACGTTCCATACGTACTTGAGTTGAGCTGTTGAGATCGCCAAATCGTACTCCCGTCGAGGGACTTCCGGTGGGCCAAAGTGCGCGTGCGGCGCGCCCAGACCGGGTATAATGGGCGAGAGGGGATAATTCGACCCTCTTCCCCAAACACTCCGCGGCAGGCGGAGGCGACTAGTGTACGAAAAGGGAAGAACGGCGACCCCTAGCTGTGGTGTGAACCAAGACCAGAAGAGGTTTCAGCCACTTATCCGAAAGCTAAAAGATTTCCTTACTTAAAGGTATAACCTCTGTCCTAAAAGGTAAAACCACAACTAAAATACTACTACCCTATAGTCCCGAAATGTACCCCCACAAAAATATGTAAAATACCCAAAGTCGGGTGACTCGCCAAACCTTGCGTTCTTGACACTTCTTGAGTCTGATAGGCTGAAAAGCCCCCCTTGTTTAAACCAATCCGAAATTAGACCAAATGCCTTGACGAAACTTGACCAGAAGTGTGCCAAATTTTGGGCACGCTTCTCCACAGCCGCCCCTGAGTCAGACCGTGTCGCACAACGACAACGGTCTGACCTCGTCCATCAAATTCAGTTAAACCTTGGTCATTCAGAGTTTTCCGACATGGAGCAACCATCTTCTTCATCCGTTCCAGGTACTTGCACTGCTGGACTTGAACTTCTTTTATTTCCTTAACGACCGTTCTTGTAGGCACCTCGCATACCACGTCATCGCATGTCACTTCGCCCGTCCGGTCGGTCCGGTCTGGCAGCCCCCATCGTTCTACTGCACCTCAGACATCGGCAGGGCATCAGACCGGGACCGACGCGCAGTTGCAAGACGCACTTGAAGAGATCGCACGTCTCCAGGAGCAGATTGCTCAACAGGCGACACAACGTAAGCATGCATGTCCGGTCTTCACCTTGGACCTGTTCTAACCTTCGTTTGTCTTCAGCCCGTATACCTCCAGCCCGTATACCTCCTGGTATCAGCAAGGCGATCAATGCCCTGCTTGCCGCCGATCGGCAGTCGAACACGCATGACCTCCAGCTGCGTCAGATTTTGACCGGACTAATAAACGCGCGCAATAGGTTGACCCGCTTGGAGGCTCATCAGCTTCATCTTCGGGAGCAGCTTGTGCTGGTCCAACAGCAGCAATCAGAAGACCTGCTTGACCAGACCACGTTGAGCATTCAAAGCGACGACCTCGAGAGGCGTCTCACTGAGCTCCGAATTTCGATTCAAGACCAGACCGAGGAGGTCCAGTCTTGTTAACGCAAGTCGAACGATTGGACGCAGGCAGCGAACGGTCGTCGGGCGGTATTAAAAGAATGTCATAAGCGCTTGGTTGACCTGTTGCGTCCTCATCGGCATACGGTTGCTGCCTCCAGCGTAGACCGGTCTGCGTCGGCCGCCTTGGTGGACCTACACCGGGACCAAGACCAAGGCCGTTCATTGGCCGAAATTCCCCAGCCGAAAATTCGTCAAAAGTCTAAGAAGCGAACGGACGCGCCGCGTCCCTCGAGGGCGCGGGGCACAGCGCGCGACCCTGAACTCGAAGGGAAGCGTGCGGTGCCTCGTAAGCGAGCCAAGATACAGGCGCCCCTCGTGGGCCCAAGCTTGGACGAGGATGACGACAGTAACATCTCCAAAAATCAAGCGCCCTCGACCTCCGGTGCTGGCTATGCCAAGTATTCAGAGGTCTCGTCCTGGGATGACTCCGGCGAAGAATCCGGTGATTCGGAGTTTGCTGTCCCCATCCCAACCAAGTCGCGAACAAGTCCACATGAAAGTTTTGTTCAAGTTGCATCGACTTCGGAGCAGACCAAGAAGACCGGTCCGCATGGTGGCGTTCCACCACCTCATGCGTCGACAAAGTCAACACCTACGGTCTTGCCTGGGACGTCCAAGCTCCACAAAGATGCTTTGTTGGCCAACGTGGCAATCGACAGTTCTTCCCTTCCGCCACGAACGCGTGAGGATACTTTGCCGTGGTCGCCAGGGCAGATCGGATGTTTACGCCGGTCCACCCTGCCCAAGCAGCTCCTGGCCCGGTATTTCTATCGTCCAGACCATTGGCTTTTCCCGCCGGCGAAGAAAGTTCTTGCCGCGTCGTAATGGCGGCCGGACTTGATCACGTCGGCACAGATCTCCTGCTTGTACGCTGACGAGCCGTGGAAGATTTTCGAGCATCCCAAGCTGGGGTTCATCTTCCACTCGACTCCGTGGGCCAATGCTTTCATGAGTCGGGTGAAATATTTTAACAAGACTCACGCTCAAGCCATCTGGGAGGCATCCCACTATCTGGTGCTTCACCCTGAACGAGTTCGGCAAGACCCTGGCTTGTCGACCATCCAGAACAAGCGCAAGCGGCGTCGGATCAGAGCGGGTGAGGCCTGGCAGTCCCTGTGCCAATATGTTTTGGACGGGATGCTGGCCCACGAGTGCGACGTCGATGTGTTCTTATATCCAGTTGTACTTCATATGCCGCGGCGTCGCGTCGAGAGGACCCGGCTGCTGGCTGACGGTGGCACATGGTACCCCGGTCTTGGGTGCATTACACCGGTTTTGGACATCAAGGATGCTTTGGTCCAACTAGACCAACAAGAACCTTGGCGTAACCAGTACCAGGACCAAGTTGAAAAGCATCCGTCGTTGACCGTCGGCCGTCTGTGGGGTGATGGCGAGTGAGGTCGTAAGTAGTCGACCAGATAACACTTAATATATATCATCGTTCTTTTTCACATGTTCGGTCATCAAATCACTTGAGCTAATTTCACCACTTTCTCCAGAGTTGCACTAGACACGTTATCACCAACCGTTCCACTTACATCGCGAAAAAACAATCCACGTTCGTCACTCCACTATTCCAATTCGTCACATATTCACAATACACAATACACAAGACACAAGACCTTCCACCTCTTCACACCGGTCGGGAAGACCGATGCTACTGCATGTCTTGGTCTTGGTATTGATGGGTCTGCATCACTGCGAAACGGTTCCGACTGACTCGGTCCCGTTCGAATTCTCGTAGTAGTGCTCCACAGTTCAGGTCGGACTCATCTATCCAAGTTGTTTCATCATGGTCCTTCCATCGGACCAGATATTCTCGGTGGGTCCGGCCGAACCTGGTCTTCTTGACCGATCGGACATCTAAGACCTTTTCCACTTCAAATTCGTCCTTCTACAGCGGTCGTTCCCAACTGTCCTCCGGCAGTAATGCTTCATCGAAATCAAGCCGTTCTGCCTCGTCTACTAGACAGGGCATTTTGGGACGATCAGGAAATTCTCGGACCAGTTTTAACTTGGACACATGTACGATCGGGAAGACCTTGTAGTCCGTGCCGGTTGTTACTAGACGGGCAGCGGGTTCACCAATCATCTCGGCAACACGGAAAGGACCGTGCCACATGTGAGCCAGCTTCTTCGCATAGCCCTCCTTCACTTGGTCTAGGTACAACCGTACCCTCGCCCCTGGTTCTATACCGTGGGGTTGGACCTGGTCGTTGTTCCGGTCTGCCCGGTCTTGTGTAGCGTGACGTAACTTTTCGTTGACAATTTCTCTTGCATGCTGGTAATGTTTCTGGACCTGCATGCGCCAACGTCGAGCATCACGATCGCGGGTCCGAGTGCAGCCAATACGTATCACGGCTTCAAGAGTGGACCGGGGGTCCCATCCATACGCAAGATAAAAAGGCGTTTCTCCTCGGACCCGATCGGTCGACGAGTTGAGTGCAAACACCTGCCTTCTGCGTATTCGTCCCAATTGCGCTGGTCTGGATCGGAAACGTACATCTTGATTGCTCTTGTAATAGTTTGTACCATACGTTCTGCCGATCCATTCGCTTGCGGACGATATACCATCGTCGCGCTCTGTTTCTGGCCCAGCATATTGTTAAACGACCGGAACACCTCGGCCATGAAACCGGGTTCTCGGTCGTGTCTGATGACCTCGCTGGCGCCGAACCTTCGGAACACGCATTCTTCGTAACTTTTGGCGATCTGCTCGGCAGACCAGGACGCACTTGCCTTCGCAATAACTAGACCGGTGAACAGGTCTACCCAGATCAACAACTCAGTATTTCCATTTGTTGATTTAGGCAGCGACGGTATGTGGTCCATCGCTATGACCTGGAAAGGGTAGGTAGCTTCGATATTTCCGGGCGATCGCCCCTTGATTACCGGTCTACCCTTTCCGGTCTCGCAATCCGTACAACAACCCACATATTTCTGTACACTTCGGAAAAGACCTCTCCAGTGAAAGTGGGACCTGATCTTGTGATACATTCTGCCTATGCCCTGATGTCCCCCTTCTAGACTCACGTGATAGTGATGAAGGACATCCGGCTGCAGCAACTCGGTGATTACTAATTTCGCCAATCGGTCCCGGTCTGCACTGTCTTAGTCGGCATCGCGGCAGTAATATAGTAAACCATCCTCATCCACTTCGTAACTGTCTGCGATCTTGGGACATTCTTTCGCTTGACCATTCGTCAACTTAGACAATTCACCGCGCAGGTAGGTCTTCAAATTCACAATCCATTCTTCTTCGTCCTGCGCCTTGAGGATCCGTTCTGCCCTTAGTCGTTGCACAACAGATTCACTCAACCGTTCCTTTGGGAACGGTTGGTGGGACTCCCGAGCTTTCGGTCTAGTCGCGACCATCACATGCACCTGGTCCGGAGCGTTCTTGGGTCTGATCACCTCGGGGAGCCTGTTTATATTCATCAATATATCAAGAACGGCCTCCTCGGTGATCGTAGCCCCGGTCTGGTCTCGCATGGCCTTGGTCGCGAGGTAGTCGGCGCTTCTGTTCCAGTCCCGTTTCACGTGCAACAGCTCGTGGTTGGGATGGTCTTTCAATGCCTTCATTACCCGATCATTTAACGACCTCAGCCGTGGAGCCTTGCAGTCGATCTCTCCGGTGATCTGCCTGATCACTAGGTTAGAGTCACCACATATGATTACTCGCCCCTTCTCTTGCGACGACAGCAGGTCCAGACATAGAAGTAGACCTCGGTACTCCGCCTCGTTAACAGTAATATCCGTCGTGAAATCTGCAGCGGCTGCAACTATAGACCATTGTGGCAACTTCCACAATATGGCACTATAGGCGCCGACCTTCTTCTTCACGCTTGCTGATCCGTCAAAACTTAAGACCAAGAGCTCTTCATCATGGTCGACGGTCGGTGGCGGTCTCGAAACCGACTGCCAAGGTTGCTTCCTCGGGGAAATCGCTATCAATGCCTCGTCCACTTCAGACCGAGGGGTGATACCGGCAGCTAATGTGCCCAATATCTCTTCCTCGCCCCTGGTGCACTTAACGACCTCGAGGGTCCACTGCGACAAGACCGCCGACCATCTGCCTAGACGTCCGTCCATTCCATTGGCTGATAATAGCCAGGCCAAAGTAGACCGCCTTGACAGGACATTTATAGGTCGGCCGACCAGCAGGTTGTAACACACATCCAGAATTCGTAGCAACGCCAGAACTTCTTTCTCGACAATTCCATAGTTCACTTCATTTGGCTTCAGCGTTCTGCTCGTGAACGTGACCAGATGGTACACACCATCATGATCTTGTACTAGAGTGGCCGAAATGGCCCACTGACTATCATATACAATAATGGTCGGGACCTTTTCGGGATCGAAATGCTTCAAAATCGGTGCCGTCACCATCTTAGCCTTCAACATACCAAAAGCAAACTTTGCACGCTTCATATGGTCTTCGGCCTCCACTTGCGGACAATCTGCAGCAAGACCAGAGTCGGCGCCCCCATGTAAAGTTGCCCGGTCTTATTCGCGCAACATATGGTAGTCCACTTCCCGGAGCTCATACAACACAGCCGCGTAGATAGCAAAATCTTCGATGAAGCGGCTGTAGTAGTTTAAACTTCCTAGTAAGGACTGCATTGCCTTCAGAGACTTGGGAAACGGGAGGTTGCTTAACGAATCCAGGTCCTTAGGATTAGCCTCTAGACCATTGTTCGAGACCATATGGCCTAAATAGGCGACCTTGGACATACCCCCAAAAACTTTTCACGGCACTGATAGATAGACACGTTCCAGCGGTCGCATGTCTCCAACAATCATTCAACCTTCTCGCACAGATCGTTCCATGACGAGGCAGGTATCAGAATGTCGTCGATGTACGACCGCCTCCCTAGAACGGACGGTTTTCTTTCCCGATCGGGTTCACCCTCTGTAAACACATCATAATTTTCGGCAGGGTCCCGATCGGTCTTGATTTTGAAGTGTCCGTACAGTGCGTTGTCTATCAACCTTTGATAGATCTGGGGTGCGTTCTTCAGACCGATCGGCATACGGTTCCACTCGAAAAGACCAAACGGTGTCACAAATGCGGAAATCTCACGGGCTAGATCAGTCATCGAGACCACCCAAAATCCACTTGCCATGTCCAGCGAACAATACCACAAGGGCTTGTCCAGGTCTTCCAACAAATCATTAATCAGCGGCATCGGGTACACCATAAGTTTAGTTAACCGATTTACCAGCCGATAGTCGATGCACAACCTAATGTCGACGCCGTTCTTCTTGATAACAATTACGATCGGCGAGGGCCATGGAGAGGTCGACGGTATAATAATCTTGGTAGCCAACAGTCCTTTGATAAGATCAGAAAGCTTTTCCCGGTACTGTGGCGACACGCGTCGACATCGCTGAGCAATCGGCTTGGCATCTCCAACGTCAATATCGCAAATCGCACCACGGGCTGCAGGTGGTAAGGCATTGCCCTTTCCGATCAGCAGATATCTTTTCTTCCATATGATATTATTCAACTGCTCGATCTGGTCTGGACTGTTAAGGTCTTGATCACCCACTTGTAAATCATCCATTGTAACTTCGGGAGAGTCGGCAGACACTTCAGGGAGGACTTTCATTTGGCTTTCCAGCTCCTGAATGTACTGTTCCCCGCCTTCATGAGTACAGACTTGTTCATCTTCTGGGGTGATATCACCTAGACCATCTGGGCCGGCTGAACGCCCCTGGTCTTGATCGACGGGCTGTCCTTCACTGATATCGGTCTGATTAGGAATACCGTCATGGTCCGACCTAGCAACTTCATGTTCCCCTTCTTCCGTTTCTTGCTCCGCTGTCGCCTGGTCTTGTGCTGACACCACGTTGACTAGCCTCGGCTCGTCTACTTGATGGTCCACCGTTCCTGGTGACTGCGGCGCCTTTCTTCAGACCAACATCTTTTTTGGGGTGACATAACTTGGTCTTTCCACTAAAGGTGAGGTATCCTCTTCCACCGACCCATCATCGCTGATAAGATCGGTGGTCGATTGGTACGCCAGGTTTTGCCACTCGACATACCGCCTCTACCCAATCGAGACGAACCCCATCTTCCTTGGTACCTTCCCTTCTGCAAACCACATGCCGACAATAGTGTTATTATCCAGTGTCAGCGGCTTGTCACCGATATTGGTAACACGGACAAAATCACGTCGACCAGCACTCTTTACGAAGGTCGAGACCCACCGATCGCCCCTGGTCAACCACAACTTCCTCGAACGAAAACCTTTCTCAACCGGGGTATCGGCAGACCGACCAACTGGGATAGTGAGGTCTTGGTCCCACCGGACCAGATCTGTATACGAACCATCCAGAGGTCTTCGACCAGCCAACTGGACCTGGACCACATCCGGGAGTGTAAGCACTCCATGTGACAGGTCTAGGCGAATACCAGCTGGGACCATGAAATCCATACCTAGTAAAGCGTCCTTACCAGCCAACTTGCCAACCCAAGCGCTGAAAAAGTAGACCAGCGATCCCGACAAAGTAATTTTCACACGCGTTCTTCCTTCGGTCATATAAGAGTTTTCGCCGATACCGACGCATTCTTGTCTCTGGGTGTCGTCTATACGACATACGACCTTACGAGCAAAGGCGGAGTCGATTATCGATGCTTCAGCTCCAGCGTCGAACAACATCGTCGCCTTCTGGTTATTAATCTTGCCACAGGCTTTCGCCTGCTTGAACCATTTATCAGGCGCGTGATACTTCCAGTATCCGCGGGATTCTCCAGGCAGCAAGTCCAACTGCATAACCACCTTAGTCCGGGGGTACTCATCGGTCTTCAGACTGTAGACCGGATGGTCTCGGTCGACGCAAATTGGAATAGAACGTGTATTGTCGGTCTTATCCTCCTTGCCGACATATGCATAGATGTGAACCGTAGAACGCTCGGCTCGATCCAGATTCCAACCTGGAGAGCGTTCTAGTTTAACATCTTTTCTGCGTCCGGCGGCAGCATCCCCGCGTGCTTGCCCGGCGCGTACCACTTGCGCATCATGTTAAAAAAATCTTCAATCTTGCAGTGGCCGGCCTCGTGGATCTCTCCACATGACTTGCATATGAAGAGGCAGTGGTCCGTCGGGTGGCCGCGTCTCTCGCACTTCTTGCACACCATCTTCTTCCAGCAGTTTGGACCATCATGTTTGCTCGACCCACAGTGGGAGAACTTCTGACGAGGTCGGTCTGGATCGGACTTGCTTCCGTTCCTTCCCTTCCGGTCCACCTGGTCGGACTTCGACTTGGTCTTCGGGGCAGGTCCCGCAACATAGACGTAACGATACTGGTATTCATCCGATGACTCCTGGCTGGATGGACTTCCACTTTCCCCTTGTGACCCCGTGCTGTCATCAGCTACAATTGACTTGACCGCTCGGGTCGATCTGGTCCAAGGTCTCTTGACCGGATCGGTCTGGGTCTTGGAACGATAGCGACCTGATCCACCAGCGGTCTTCGCTCTCATACTACGAGACTTTTGTAACGTCCGCAGGGTGTGTTCGACTTCGCCCGCATCCTTAAGACGCAGTAGAGTAAGCTGGTCCGCCAGTTCTTGATCGTCAAGGGTACTAATATAGTGACCCACATGTTCTAAGGCGACACGGTTCGGCGGGTTATTCTCTTTGATTGTTATGCCGGCGAGAAGTGCAGCCACGTTCAACCGATGCAAATACTCGATCGGTGTTTCGTCGGACTGCTTCTGCATATGGTGGTACTTACGGGCGCTTGAAAATCCGGAGTTACAATATTAACCTTCAAACTCCGCACATAACAGGTCCCAGTCAGACCGGACGCCCCGACCCAACTGTTGAATCCAGTTCGCAGACGGTCCTTTTAACAAATCCCGGAAGATTAAACAACGTTCGCTTTTTGGGGTCTGGTCTCGCAGGAACGCAGACTTGACCCGACTGAACCAAGACCGGGCCTGGTCTTCATCAGCATCCTTGCCAGTGAAGTCCTTGAAGTCGGTCGTCGCGTCCATACGGATGCGCGGAATCGCAGCAGATCCAAATTCGTAGGCAGTAGTGGAGGCTAGGTTAGCCTTGCGCACCTTGCCTGCGCCTGTACCATCTGAACCACCATGGTCGTCAAGACCGCCGACCGACTCCATATCACAGTCACTTGTCTTGCTTGGTCTACGCGGTCTTGCCGGTTGCGGCTTGCGCCTTCCCTTACCGGTTGGTTTATCACTTCTAATAGGCTTATCCATAGATGTTATCGATTCCATATCCACATCTTTGCAAACATTGACACCTTGGCAGGTAGACCGGTCTTGGACATGTGGGCGCATAGGTGGTCTAACCCGTTCTTCCATGAAACGTTGCATCATCGTCTCAAACATGGCTTGGACGTTGGCTGGCGTCATGGGCAACGTGTTGATACCCTCCTTTTGAGGAACTGAGGCCTGCGGGGCTTGCTGGAACCCGACTGGCAAACAGCCCCTTGCTGCCGCTTGTCCCTTTTTTGTTCAGACCGGGCATGGTCCACCCCCATGGTCATCCGCTCGACACCGGTCTCCAACTCTGATGAGCTGTTAGAAGCCGGTGGAGACTGGTAGATCGATTCATCATCGGAACCAATGTCAACAAGCTCTGTGGAGGCTTCGGCGACCTTCATTGCCGTGGTGGGAGTTGGGCGGCGAACCGCCCCCACCAGTGGCACCAAACGGTCGTGGAAGTCCGACATCGACGCCTTCAGTCTCCAAGCATCAAATTCAAACAATTTATTGACACCGGCGGGGCTCTGCATTTTAATGCCAACCTCCGCCAACATCGCCACCAAATTCTTGACGAGCAGTAATGGTCGATCACTCTGGATCGGCTCGGTAGTGGGACTGAGAAGACGGTCGGGGATATGGAGGTCCAACACCCAAAAGACCTGGTTTTGGCGAACAAATCGCTTCAATTCAAAAACATAATACATCTTTTCCAGGTCTTGTTCGGTGATAGCCTCATCCCTGACCTTCGACTTTTCTTCGAAGTCGTCTTCGTCGGGTGGCATTCCCAGCCCTTTTCTGGGCACCTTGGGTACCTTGGGGACTTTAGGGAGGTAGACCGGATCGTTCCAGTCAGCCTCCAAGTAATTTTCATCTTTTAGTTTTCCATCAATTTTTTCATTCATACACATAGGATCAGGACCAAGGTCCTGATCCTTTCCG
>CM047582.1:9552213-9643460 GCA_026184515.1 Peronosclerospora sorghi | reverse complement strand
TGTGGTGGAGTCAAGTTCGAAATCGAAAACATTAGCATCGATAACCTGACTACCACCATCGCGCCCAGCCTTCCAACTTTCGGAGGGGGTACTCGCGGACCACCACTCGAGATCTGGTCCGATCGTCCGCTGCAAGCAGACGACCGGTCGTCATCAGAACCCACTTGGTCCGATTGTGTAGTGTCCATCTCACCTTGTGTACCCGATGGAATGGGCTAGTTACACACTCGGTGGATCGGGATCGCAGATTGGATCGAACCGGTCTTGAATATAGAATACCGATCTTGGTAGGTATCTCTGGGGCGGAACTATTCATCCCAGACACAAAAAGACCAAAAACACTTCCAAGAGATAACTTTCAATAGGTCGATCGTCCAAACGATCAAGACCTGACCAATACGAAATAATAGAGGGTAGACCGACCGTTCCGGTCTAGCCCCTGACCAATACGAAATAAGACCAAAACCGGTCTAGTTTCCAACCAATATTAAAACAAGCCAATATGTCCGCGTAAAGACCCAATATGCTCGTGAAACTCCACAAACGATATCTCCACGCCAAGACCAATCCAGTGAATAGCACGTTCCAAACTTACTTGAGTTGAGGTGTTGAGATCGCCAAATCGTACTCCCGTCGAGGGACTTCCGGTGGGCCAAAGTGCGCGTGCGGCGCGTCCAGATCGGGTATAATGGGCGAGAGGGGATAATTCGACCCTCTGCCCCCAAACACTCCGCGGCGGGCGGAGGCGACTAGTGTACGAAAAGGGGAGAACGGCGACCCCTTGCTGCGGTGTAGACCAAGACCAGAAGAGGTTTTTGCCACTTATCCGAAAGCTAAAAGATTTCCTTACTTAAAGGTATAACCTCTGTCCTAAAAGGTAAAACCACAACTAAAATACTACTACCCTATAGTCCAGAAATGTACCCCCACAAAAAATATGTAAAATACCCAAAGTTGGGTGACTCACCAAAAGTTGCGTTCTTGGCACTTCTTGAGTCTGATAGGCTGAAAAGCCCCCCTTGTTTAAACCAATCCGAAATTAGACCAAATGCCTTGACGAAACTTGACCAGAAGTGTGCCAAATTTTGGGCACGCTTCTCCACAAAGGGGGCGAGCCCCTTCGTAGATGGTTGGCAGAGGTGGAAGATGCCATCTCTGCGCAAAATATTGTTGACGAACGTCAACAGGCGTACTTCGCCACAACATGTCTGGGCGGCAGAGCCAGGGCATGGGCGATGAGTCGCAGAGCTACTGATGACTCTGCGTTCCTGACTTATCAGAAATTAAAAGCTGAGCTAAAGCTCAACTTTGAAGCTCCAGAAATGGAGCTAAGTAGTCGGCAGGAGTTCATGGAACTCCGGCAAGGTAAGCTTGACCTTCAAGCTTACGCTCAGAAGACGCAATATTTGCTGTCAAATATTGTGTAAGAGCCGGTGCCCCCTGCTATGCAGGTCACTGGCTTCATGAAGGAACTCAATGATGGTCCCGTCAAACAGAGTCTTTACCGGCACCCGCCAAAGACTCTAAGGGATGCCATTGATATGAGAATCCGTGAAGAGTTCAGCATGCGATCAGCGTAAGCGCATGCTGGGTACAGCCGAAGGGCTCAACAGCCCTTCGCTTTTGACATGCCGCAACAGCATGTCAACAATCAGCAGTCGGGCAGACGAAGTTCACAATTCGTCTCAAGAAACATCCACCCGCGCCAGAGCATGGGCGGTGGAGGTCTAGAGCCGATGGACCTATCGGTTGCGGTTGCTTCGAACTCGAAGCAACCGAAATTTAAGAAGAATATTCGCTGCAATCGATGCGCGAAAGTGGGGCATTTTGCCCATGAGTGTATGGCACCCCGTCCGGTGCCACGCTGTCAGCGGACGGAACCGTCCGCTGCACGGCGACACCAACAGGGACATCACACTGTTGGTGCAAAAAACGTAAATCACCAGTAGGGGTGGGGTGCCCTACTGGGAATGTTATCCCACATGCCGACATAGGGCATGTGAGGGTAATAGCCCCAGACGGGACTATGTCTTGTCAAAAGGTGCAGGGTGATGATAAGCCTCTTATCACCCTGGAGGTTAAGCCGCACGGGAGCGATGTCCCCATGCGAGCTTTGTTTGACACAGGAGCGTCAAACAATTTCGTTAGAACTCAGAGTCTAGCGGTGTTGAGCTTCGTGGAGGTAGAAACCCCACGAAGTATGTTGTCAGTCCGGTTAGCAACAGGTGCAACCGTGACTATTCCAAAGCGTGTGATTAAAACACGCTTCGAGTTGAATGAACTGTCATTAGAGGATGAATTCATCGCCCTGGATTTAGATGACAAGTTCGATGTGATACTTGGAATCCCATGGATGTCCAAGTTTAAACCTTCGATCGACTGGGTTAACCTATCGATCGACTGCGGCGGACCCACAGGATCTGATCACCCTGTGTGTAATCCGGCTGTATCAGAAGATACAACCGCAGCGTCGGACAGTCTGGTGGATAGCGATGGCACCACCAGGTATGTTCCGACACGATCAGCGGAAGGTACCTCCGCTGGTGAGAGTACAGAGGGACTACCACACGCAACGGAAGAGTCGTTGCGTGTTGGAGAGAAACATTCCACGGGTGATAAAGACCACCGTGAGAATGAAGTGATATCCACGGTGGGAAACACCCACCTTGAGAATGCAATAGTATCCACAGTTGGAAACACCCACTGTGCGACCGAAGGTTCCAACACGACGAAATAATTCCGTGTTGATGAGAGTGAACTCACGATCGAGTGCAATAGTGAGAACAACTCCGTTGCGGCCAGTGCCCACCACGTTGCGTTAGCCATGCACACGGGTGATAAAGACCACCGTGTCGCAGAACAGGCGGCCGATCAGACGAGCACATCTGATCGCCAAGAAAATTCCATGGTAGGCAGTGGCCACCATGATGATGAGTATTCGAACACGGTGAATCGTAATCACCGTGTAGCAGTCAATAAGACGAGTGCGTCTGATTGCATGGACAGTTCCGTCGAGACGATCAACGTCTTGACGCAAACGGAGACCGGATTAGCTACCCAGTCTCTGTTGATGGAACACCCTCCGAAAGAAGGTTCGGAGGTGATGGATCTTCCAGCGCTAAGCTGGAAGAAGTTTATGAAGAACTTGCACGATGATCAGATCGAACAGATCTGTATCATCGTTGCAACAGATGATGTAGTGGATATTCGTGAACGAATATCCACATTACAAGTGGAAAACATTGGGAACGAGGTTCCCAATGATCAAATCAAAGTTCAGCGCTTTGAAGCGCAGAGCTGGGAGTCGCTTAAAGCGAACTCCCCATTTTATGAGGTACTTCGGGAATACGCTGACGTATTCCCAGAAGAAGTACCTAGCGAGATCCCTAAGGATAAGGGAACTCTTCATAAAAAAAATGACCTCGTGCCAGGCACGAAGTATTGTGTCACGCGGCAATGGTCGTTGCCGCGTGATCAAGTAAAAGCGATCGACGAGTCTTTCGAAGCTCGCCGTAAAGCAGGCCAAGTGCGGGAGTCTATCTCACCGCACTCTACCCCCACCTTTTGTGTGAAAAAGTCCACAGGTGGGTGGAGAATCGTTCACGCTTACAACAAGCTGAACGCAGCGACGGTACCGGCGCAGACGCCGATACCGCGAAAAGATGTCATCATTGATGGCATGTGCAGGAGCACCATCTTTAGTGCTATCGATCTAAGAGATGGATTATCAAATCCTAATGCGTGAGAAGGATATCCCTCTCACGGCGGTAAGCACCCCAAGAGGCATGCTTTGGGAGTGGCTTGTTATGCCGCAGGGGCTTCGAAATGCCCCTCCTACGTTTAACAGATGCGTAACGCATCTATTACGCCCGGTGCGAGAATTCGCACCGAGTTATTTCGATGAAGTGTTCATCCATAGTAAGGGTGAACACGATAAAAGCGATGTAGATGTCCATAGGGAAAATCTACGTCGAGTGTTAGAGCTTATGCGTAAGCATAAGCTCTATGCAAATCAAAGAAGTGCACCTTTGGTGCACCTGAGATACCCGTTCTTGGATGCTTTGTGGGCAAGCACGGGGTGCGTCCTGATCCAGAAAAGATCAGGGTGATCGTTGAATGGCCTACGCCAAACAACGTTAAGGAACTTCGAAAGTTCCTTGGGTTGGCAACATATTTGCACAAGTATTCGTGCAACTATTCTGGGTTAATACGACCTCTTTCTCAATTGCTTAATAAAAATGTTGAATGGCATTTGGTATCCCATGCCAAGATGCTTTTGATGCAGTCAAGCAAATCTTGACTGAAGCGCCTGTCTTGGCTATAGCCGATAACGAGCGTCCGTTCTACGTCGTTTGCGACGCGAGCGATTTCGCTATCGGCTGTGCTCTGATGCAGCGTGATCACGATGATCGTGATCGCGTAATCTGCTATCAATCGCGTCAGTTGCGCCCAGCCGAGCGCAACTATCCAGTGCATGACAAGGAACTCCTTGCCATGAAGTATGCACTGGCCAAGTTTCGGATCTATCTCTTGGGAGATAGACCGTTTGTGGTTTACACGGACCATGCGTCGCTACGCACGGCCGTGAATTCACCACACATTTCTCAAAGAATGGCTCGATGGCTGTCATTCTTTGCTGAATACAACTGTACGGTTGAATAAAAACCCGGAAAGTTGAACGTGATAGCGGATGCGCTATCACGAAGGCCCGATTACGAGACGAAACCGTCCGTAACCGAAGGTGCCAGTGCAAACGCGATCCGTTGCACTGCTTTGTCGTCGTCAATTATACGACAAGTACGCGAGGCGTACAAAACAGACGAGGAGACACGTCTGTTGATTGATTACTTACGTAATAAATCAAATGAGAAGCGCGACGAACTCCCAGAGTTCCTCCGCGCTTGTGTGAATCGCTATCCACTGCACGATGGTATGCTGCTTTACAGCACAGACCAAAAAGATGAAAGTCGCATCGTCGTTCCAAACGACGATGATCTCAAACATCAAATTATGTTTGAGTATCATGATGCACCGATTTCGGGGCATCAAGGTCGAGAGAAGACATACGCTTCTCTCGCACGTGACTTTTACTGGCGAAACCAGTACAAATGGGTACGGAAATACGTACGCGCTTGCGAGATTTGCCAGCGCGTTAAGCCTGCGCAGTCTGCACAGGCTCCGCTGCAATCTCTGCCGGTTCCGACAGAGTGTTGGAAGTTCATTTCAATGGTCTTCGTATTCGGTCTTCCACCCGACAATAGTCGGAAGACCGGAATAGTGGTCTTTGTAGACCGTTTCAGTAAGATGGTACATCTTACTGCAGTATCAGCGAACGTAACCGCCGCTCAAACAGCGCGGATATTCGTTGATACGGTATTCCGTTTGCACGGAATGCCGGAAGACATTGTCTAGGATCGAGATCCGAGATTTACAGGACGTTTCTGGCAAGAAACGTTCTCATTGTTGGGAACCCAGTTGAAGATTTCAACTTCGGACCATCCGGAAACGGATGGGCAGACGGAACGGGTTAACCGCGTTCTCGGAGACATGTTGCGATCATACGCACATGCCTTTGAACAGTGGAGTGACTATCTGTCACTCACTGAATTCGCGATTAACAATTCGGTGCATGCTTCAACTAAGCATACACCGTTCTACGTGAATGCCTTAAGGCATCCACGAACCCCAGCTTTACTTGGCGGTACGCCAAATCTAAGTGGGGGATGGACCCGCTCAAATTTTGAGCGAGTCAATGCGCAAGTTGCAACTGCAACTTGTGAACAAAACGATGGCCCTTCTACTGATAGTACAGTAGAAGCGGAAGAAGCTTCAAATGAAACTGAAGCTGCATATGATGAATATGTGTCTGCAGTAATGGCTGCAGACAATGAGGGCAACGCACCTACTGCTGATAAAGCAGTAGATGAATTCGTATTACATCGCCAAGCTGTAATACGCTATATAAAAGATGCACTTGCTTCTGCTTTGGATAAGCAGAAGCAAAATGCAGACAAGCAAGGAAGGAAGAACAAAAACTCCTTTCGGAAAGGCGAATTGGTATTATTAAGTACTACTAATTTTCCTATACATGCAATAAGCAACTTCCCTACACGGAAGTTGCTTCCTAAGTACATTGGACCTTTCAAGGTCCAAGAGATTCGGGGGAATGCCTATACTTTAGACATTCCCACAGCAATGCGGCTCCACCCAACATTCTATGTTGGTCGGCTCAAACCGTATCACTCGTCTTCGTCTTACGACGAGACACAGAACCACGGAAGATACCGTGCTTCTCCAAGTCTTCCAAGAGAGACTTGTAATCGGCTTCCAGCCGTTGATGAGCAGATCGGAGAGTCATTACCTCCACCTTTGACTGCTCAAGATCAGCCTTGTGCCGATCGAGCTCTTCCTTACAGAGGGAAAGCTCGATGTACAGAAGATCATTCTTCTGCTGAAGGGCAGTGTGCGCCCCGAGGATGTCGCGGACATTTTCGGGAAGAGACCGATATGTCTTCACAGAGTGAGACATATCGCTGATCAAGGAGGAACAACCCTCCTCGAGTTTGCGGAGCAAAGAACCATGCTCCGCAACAACAACAGCGAGGTAATTCTCAACCTCCGCCGCCCCTGATTGATAATCAGGGGAACAAGCGATATTACCTCGAGCGCTTGATCTCGAAGCGCTCGGTGCCTTCGAAGAAGGGGCAGCGTACCGAGTACTTAATACGCTGGCTGGGTTACCCCCAAGAGTTCGACTCTTGGGACCCGATTGAGGTTCTGAGGGCCGACGCCCCAGACCTTTTAACTGAGTTTGAGAAGGAGTCTCAAACTCATAATGCGAAGTAGCATCAACACTAGGTGTTGATGCATTTAGGGCATCGATTAAGCCCTTAATTTCGGCGGGTACGGAAAAACCACCGTATCCCCGCAACTCCCCCTCTGACAGACGAGGAGCGCCCTGCGGACACCGCGGGCAAACGAGGTGAGAAGGGACACCACAGTTCAACCCTTCTTTGATGCAAGCAAAATGGATGTATTCCATTTTGCCTGTTCGCGAGTGCTTTAAAAACCGCTCGCGCATTACGTGAACTTTGTTCACGTAGTCATCGGGGCTTTTGTTGTAGTTGTCAACAAAAGCGTTCCAACTTTGAGTCGGGGCGTCCTTGTCGTCCCTGTTCTTTCTTGACCCTTTCCGGCTCGAATAATGTCGAACCTGGAAAAAGAGGTCAATAAAGTACAGACGCCTATCGTCTGTACTTCGATCGAATCGACGTGACTGGATATCTTCGCAGTCATCCAGCACGTTGATATCGAACAGCGCATATTGACAGTCCCGCTTACGGTGACCGCCACTGTTGGGGGCAATAGCCCATCCAGGGGTCCAAAACCCCACTTTGTACGTAACATGTGGTTCCGTACGATGATACGCTTCTGTTCAAGCTCTTTTAGCAGGCGGAACACCGCCTGCTTCAACACCACGCGCCGGGGTTAAACCACCCCGACGTGGAGACGTACTTGGTCCAGGTGGGGTTCTGCGTTCCCGCAACCATCTGTGATGATCATTGTCGCTGTCATAGCTGACAGCGACACAAGAGTTATCATCGCTGTTAGGCGATGAGCACCTAGCGAGTTTCGACTCGCTAGATCCTTTCGCGGGGAAAGCTGTGCCCCGATCACTTTGTTCGGAGTCAGAGCTGTCTCCGAACATGTTAGAACCCTTCCTGGCAACACACCATTCGGGGGCTTGTCATCGTGCGAGATGTTGCATTAGCAACATCTCCCTGTTTCTTGCCAGATGCCGCCTTAGCAGCATCTGGCGGTCGAAGACGGTATGTCTTCCGACCTTTGCGTAGTTGACGCTGCTAATGCAGCGTCACTGTTGTCACTCAACACCTCAGCACCTAGTGCTGAGGCGGAGGAAGAAGCTCCTTCGATGTTTTCAGCAGCGCTCTTTAGAGCGCCGCCGAGTGCTTCGACCATCGAGTCGATGGTCAATCAGTTGGTGAATGAGAAATTCCGACCAACAAGTGCCACCTATGATTGGCCAAAATAAGAATTATTATTATTGGCCAACCACCTTAAGTGGGGGGTGATGTAATGGGGTACCATTACATAATTGATATTCAAGTTAGAATATCACAGTTGAATTTCAGACGCGTTGTCTGAAATTCAAATAATAGATTATAAGTTATTATAATCTACGAAGGAAAAGTCGATTCGGTATAAATACCGAATCATGCAGGTTAACTAATAGTACAGTTAGTTTAATACTTGATATTATTATATTAGTTAGGTAATTACTATAATGTTAGCCGCTAACCACCCATTTAATAAACACTCTTAATTTTGCGTTCTCAAGCCTAAGCAAATATATATATTTGCTTTTAATATAGGATTAGTTGTCATCAACTAATCCTACCCCTCCCGTATTGCGCGCTTCCTCGCACAACACAGTGTAAGCCTGTAACAGGATCAGTCCTGTTACACAAAGTGTATGGTGCAAACATTAATACCGCTTATCTTAACGCCAAATTGAAAATATCTCAATATGTGAAGGCGATCGATGGGTTCCCATGCAAAAAAGAAGGGTCATGTGTACAAAGTGAACCGAGCTTTATATGGATTGCGTCAATCAGGACGGGAATGGAATACGAAATTGAACTTTTGGATGCTGAATCGTGGATTCCAACGTAGTGCAACTGAACCTTGTCTGTATTTCATGATTTAGGATGGGTTGATTGCATTGGTGCTAATTTACGTAGATGATGTACTTTGCGCGACAAATGATGAACAATTCAAGATGGATTTATTTGATGATTTGAACCGTGAATACGGCATTAAAGACCAAGGCGAGCTCAAGAATTATCTTGGAGTGGAAGTGGATCAAAATGATGAATCGATTTATATTGGCCAAAAGAAATATGCTCAAGACATCTTCGAAAGATATGGATATAATGATGCCAACAAAAATGGAAATCCAATGGAAACGAATATGCGAATCGCACCGGCAACTGAAAATTATGTGGTCGATACAAGTTTGACTATAGGGGAGCGATTGGATCGCTAATGTATCTGGCTACGAGTACAAGACCCGATCTCGCATATGTACTAGGCCAGTTAAGCAGGTTTGTGAGTAAACCGACAAACAAATACGTGGGCGCGGTGAAAAGAGTACTACGGTACCTTGTAGGAACGATTGATTATGGTATTCGGTACCAGAAGCCAAGCACCAGTGATATTGATGTATCGTCAATGCTTCGGGGATTTTGCGACAGTGATTGGGGTTCGGACCCCGAGACGAGAAAGAGCACCAGTGGATTTGTATTCACAATGTCCGGTGGTGCGATTTCGTGGATGTTGCGTCGACAATCCGTGGTTGCTCAATCCACAGCCGAAGCCGAATACGTCGCAGCGTGTGAAGCGACAATGAAAGCGATAGGTGAATGCAATATCCTACAGAAAATATGGCCAGGAAAAATGATCAAACCATGGATTGGGATTGATAGTCAAGCAGCTCATGAAATGGCCACGAGCCCCACGTATAGTCGACGTACCCGACACATTGAGATGAGATGGCACTACGTGAGAGAGCAAGTTCAACGTGGATCGATTGTGCTTGAGAAGATCAAAAAAGGTGATGAGAATCCCGCTGATGCATTTACTAAGCCGTTGGATAAGCGTCGTCTTGCGACTTTGTGTTCATTGATCGGTGTGGGCCAGATGTATGAAAGTGCGAGGCCATGCCTCGAGGGGAGCGTGTTGAAATCCAGATAAAGATTGTCATCCGGACGAGTCTACACACATAGTGCATATTGAGGGGATATTTTGCTACTTTATGGAAAGATCCAAGAGTGTGTTACTTCAGGGTGTGTTACTTCAGGGTGTGTTACTTCAGTGTGTGTTACTTTAGGAGATTGGTTGTTTGGTAGCATTAGGATCCTCATTCCTCAAATATACTCGCATTGCATAAGCCTTGCTGTGTCTATTGTCGTGCCTCAGTCCAACCCTTGTACCTTTTCAAACAGTTGTAGCTAGCATGAGTTGCGAACGCGTAGTATGACCGTGGTCAAAATTCTTACTGTGGATAAACACGTTAAGATTAATTTGCATTTTGAGTTTTAGATTCCATTTTTGTGTAATACACTTCTATACAGGTCGCTTACAAACGCGCAGTAAGTTTTATCTACACAAACAAATCTATAGTGTAGAAGTTTGTGTTAAATTTGTATGTACCCATGTTCGAAATTTGAGTGAAAATATAATCTTAAAAGATGAAACCTCATTGACTATATATGCATTCGGATAAACAGAAATTGAAGATTAAATTTCGAAGTTTATGAATTTTGAGCTTTCTAATTTTATATAATACACTTTCGGTCTTAAAACGTTACCCTTATTTCACGTGTCTACGCTGTCTTACCTGATCAAAACTTTGAGATCAGGTAGTAAAGACTCCTTTTTTCTACAGGTTACGAGCCCAAGGAAACAGGGGCATCAAGAAGTTTTTCGATAAGTTTGTTTCTTTCGAGTGGAATTCCTCGATTTTTGTCACGTTTTCAGGACTAGTGGGAAGTCTTCTCACTTTCGGAGGGTAAGGGGAGCCACGTTTTCTCTTTTTTTTATTCTGATTGAATTTCATGGATTATGAATGGATAAAGCGATAAAAAAAGAGTGACGACAGTGCAATAGACCAGGGGGTATGGTCCGAAATCCTATCCTTGAGAGCTTAAAAGAAGTCCAGACACGGCTTGTGTGTGTTGAAGAATCTCAAAGGAAAATTTTGGCCGCCGGATCAGCATCTGGGACTCCCGGGTAGCTGCCCAGAACAGCATGTTCCGGCAAACATTAAAAAAACTATGGTCCGTTCGGTCAGCAAATGACCTTAAACGATCTGAATGGAGACTATGGAATAAAGATAGGCGGGACGCAGCGTGGATATGTGGCTAGGCCCCCTTCAGAAGTCCAAGATGCTGCCCCTAATTTAGGTGGAGTTAATATACCGACCAAAAACATGCGTTTTCCTTGTTTCGGACAGGCCGGGTGCACCAAGATACCATATGTGTGGATCAAACGTTCTCGCGTGCTGAGATATACCGGGGCTTGGTGCCGGCTTTAAACAGTGGGCAGATATTATTCATTGAAGCAATATATATTGCCGAAATTACATCTGGGTTTGCCTGGGCAGAACGTTTGAAAGTAAACGGCTTGGGTGAGCATTTGCAATGAACAGACGCCGAATATTTAGGTTTAAATATTGGACACGGTGGCCGATATCACCTTACTTGGATTCCGTTCTGGACCACATCTATAGCCCTTTTAAGGTAAACATTTCTTACCATGAAGCTGCTAATTGTTTTGCATCGGGGAAAGTCCAAGAAGGACATGGACCGAGCATTATCTCTACCTAATATCTCTGGTTCGAGAAAGCGGGTCGAGTGAAAGTTGGTGTAGTTTGCAGCACCCCAGGTAAAAGTCGCAGTTATGCCCAGGTATGGCCCTATGCGTCAAGACTACCTGCGCCACGCAAAAGAATGGATTTCCTGGGCGAAAGAACTAGAAGACGACGTTTTCAGAAGTCTAAACTAAGTAAAAAAAGACGAATGGAAACTAGGTGGTTGAAACCGAGCGGAAGAAAATTTGGTATGGATGTGTTAACGAAGGCACATAAAGAGGAATCGTCTCCAAAAGGGCAAAAAAGCAAATCGGTTACCAAGATAAGACGCCAAGAAATCTAACGACCAACGGTTGCTTTCTCGACGGAGGAAATGGTGGTGAAATTATCGACAGAATCGGGTGTGAGTGATATCTCACAAGAAAATTTATGGATTCTTGACAGCAGTGCAAGCAGGTATCTTGTCTCGAATGAAGATCTCCTGGAAGAGGCTGTCGACTGTGGACCGATTGATGGTTTTACGCTTTCCGATGGTGTAATGTTATCCGCTTCAAAAGTTGGAAGATATGCTGTGTACACCACGAAATAAGTCTGCGCTCATCGAGTTATTTGAGATATATTTTGCCTCAAAACTTGCCAAGAACTTGATATTGCTTGGAAATTGACACGAAAAAGAATGTACTACAAGTGGTAATGGATCCCCTAGTCGAGTGGCACGCTGCTCACTTCGGGTCCGGGGGTCCAAAGTTCGATTCCGGGGCCAAACCGACTAGGTTGGATGAGCTCGCATCACACGTATGAAAAAATATATTACTTAAAGCAGACTGGAAGGTTTTGGCACCAGCTGCTCTGCGAAACTTTGCAAGGCATGGACTTCGCGCAATGTGTCAGACTCATGCATTTTTGTCAAACACGTACGATGCGACTATTTCGGTCAGAGCATATGTTAAAGACTTATTTGTTACTGAAACTACGGTTGAAGTAGTGAACAAATTTTTCAATGTCATGGAAGTTGTCGAGATGAAAGATTTTAGTAAAAACGAAAAAAATGGGCATCATGATAAACGGAAGTCCCAGTGAAAGATACACTATGAACCAAGAGACGACAGTTGTTTGACTTCTGAAGACACACAAATTAACGAAGGCAAACCCAGACAAAACATATGTGCTGAATATGGACGCTATGAAGGAGTTTGAGGAACCAATACCTGTGAATATCGTAAAAGTTTTTCATGTGTCAAGTTGTTTCAGTATTTTTTTGGTTGGAAGTTTGTTAAGGATATCTGGATGCAGTCGTCCAGACATCTCGTTTGCCGTGTATTGCGCCACCAGGCTCGCCTATGATCCCAGTTTGGATGATTACAAGGCTGCAAGCGGGTAGTCAAATACCGAAAAGGAACCAAGCCGTTGAAGATACGTCTGAATCATGATGAAGACCTACCAATGCCTATCCGGATCACTTGCTACCCGGATGTGGACTTCGTAGCGGTCAAGATGGATCGAAAAACTAACGCTGCCGTAGTTTTCGTGAGTGAAGTCGTGATATGCTGGAAGTTCAAGAAGCAAACTTCTGTTGCATTGTCTAGAGTTGAAGCCGAGGTTATGGCAGCGGCCGTGAAGCGCTCGGTTTGAAGGAAACTTTCTATGAAATTGGATTACGCATCAAAGCACCGCTTCTGTTGAAAATTGACCATCAAGCGGCGATCTAGAATGTCTAAAGTGAGGCTATTGCTGGAAGCATAAAATATATCGACATCAAGTTAAAATTTTTGAAAGATTATGTAAAGAAGGGTGTGTTTAAAGCATTATATGTGCCAAATATTGAGATTATTGCCGATTTACTGACGAAGAATAACTCGCAATGAATGCAAGAATTGCGGGAGAAATTTGGATTAGATTGATGGAGTTATAGCTCGCGCCTTCTCAGGAAGAGTGTTGAAGTTTTATGTACCCATGTAGGAAGTTTGGTTGAAAATATAATTTGATGAGATGAAACTGCATTGGCTTTAAATGCATATGGAAGAACTTCAAGATTAAATTTCTAAAGAATTTAAGAACTTTGAACTTCCTAGTTTTATGTGATACCTACTCAAAACCTTATGGTTAGGACTGCGTAAAGACTACCTTTACTCAACAACTTGCCCACACTTGCAAGCGCATACGGATCTACATGTAATCACAAATTTAATGCTTCAACAGTCGTGGTTATTTTGCTGCTTCAAAAACAGGAGCTTTAACCAGAGATAAGAACCTACAAAAGTGGAAAGACTATTTTTAGAGTATTGATATTGCCACCACAACATTTACTATTGCAACCACCGCCCATCAATCAGCGCGATTGCTACTGCCACCACCCGACCACTCCATCGACATACGGTTTGATGCTGAAAAACTTGGAAACCTTTTTTTCGCGTTTGCTTACACCATCCAGTAACTCCGATAACCAATCGCCGAACTCTGTGAGGTCGGTTATCTGGTCTACTTCTCTGATTAACGTTTCAGGAAGTCACAGATACGCACTACTTTAAGCTCTGTTGGTGGCCTAGGCATCTCCGTGGGAAAAAGACAAAAGAAGAATAAAAGGGTAATTCTAAGCAACCTATCTCACCACTGCCAACGAATCCACGAGCCAGCCTTTATTTGCCGCTGATGGAGCTTGACCACTAACTTGTATTCTCTTCACGCGATGATCTTCTTGAGTATGTCCAACGTGTCGGGATGAACGCTGGCTACGCCATCGTGACCAAGCGCTCAGACAAAAGCGCGGTACATTTGAGCTGGGTTGCGACGTTGGTGGCCATTACCGCAAGCGCATTGAGACGAAGGACGGCAAGCGTTTGCGTAAACAGGCTCACGCTTACAAGGCTGTCCATGGACTGAGCATGGACGCTGCGGAGTTGACACATTTTGGCGTCTGAAGCGCGTGGCCGATAAAATTGAACACAGTCACGACCTAGACAAGGACCTGTCTGGCCACCCATAATGTCGGCGCTTAGTCTGTGCAGCAACGAAACAGGTCGAATCAATGGCCTCGGCAGGCGTTGCGCCAAAGCACATAATCACGACATTCCGACGAGAAAAACTCATCGCGGATGTCGGGTGGTGGCAGTAGCAATCGCGCTGATTGGTCAATTCCCTCTTCTCAATATGTACTATCGCTTCTCATTGGCTGCAGTCCGTCATAAATCTACTTTCCTATTACGTGTCGCTCTCTAGGGAAGAAAGAATGGTCACGGGCATCGTTTCGGCCGGCGTTGGTACCATCAAAGCACTGATAAGTTTCTACGGGTCGCTTTTGTACTACTGGGCGCGTCGCGGCAGCTACGTGAACTGTCCATTCTTCTCCGAGGATCTCCATGCAAAGACATACGTGTATTCGATGGCGTCGTTAAATGTACTCTGGAACGAGCCGCACTATCGTCACCCGAGCTTTTACAAAGATCTGGTCACGAACTTGCGCAATATCGCGATACCAGGCACGGGTCTCCCGCTATCAATCGTGAGCTACTCGCGCCTCATCCTCTTCCCCTTCTTGCTCTTTGTGTACCCATGGCTGTGCGCGCTTGGCGCCTTGTTTGAGCTGCCGAAAGCGTCCTCGAGCAAGCAAGGGAGCATCATTGAGCGATTCTTGCGCACGTTTACGCAGATTTTAGTGCGCCCCCAGAACTGGTTTGCGTTCTGGCGTATTAACTGCCAGCTCGTGAGCTTGCACAGTCTCAAAACCCAGTCGCCAGGGTATGGTATGGAAAACAAGTGGGACTTCCTGGTTGAGGCAGAAAAGAATGGTATCGCAGTGTCACCATACCTCAAGACACCCGGCGCACTGGTCATCAAGGATCGCAACGAGGAAGGTGGGTTAGGCATTTTCATCTTTAAGAACGCAGTGAACGGTGGAGATTGGATTATCCAAGAGAAGCTCGAGAACTCGCCGTTCCTCAAAAAGCTGCTACCCGAGGTGTCGCCTTTGTCGACGTTTCGCATCATCACGGCGTCCCGCCACGGGCTGGGAGAGGCCGAAGCCTTGAAGGATGGTGGAAACGGCGTCAAGTCACTCTGCTGCGTGTTTCGTGCCGGTCTACAAGGAGCTTCAACTGACCACAAGTCCATTATGTTCGACGTGGATATGGAGACTGGAAAGATTCTCAAAGGCTCCACCACCACGCACTGGTACCGCGTTGGCCCACATCACGTGCTTCGCGGATGTCTCAGTGTTGGACACGACGTCACGAACCATCCTGATACTGGCGTGCCCATCACGGGTAACGTGGTGAAGGACATCAAAGAGATGAAGGAGCTCGCGGAGGAGGCGCACTACAAGCTCATGAAGGATGTTCCGATCTGTGGCTGGGATGTGGCACTCACCAACTTAGGCGTGCTGCTGTTGGAGGTCAATATCTCGTGCAATTTTTTCCGAGGCACGTTCGATCAACCCTGGTATTTCCAGTTCCTCGACGATTACTTCCGCTATCTTGAGACGCTTCCCACGCCGTCTAAAAAGACCAAGTAGAGATAACTCTTGCCAGGCAAAGGGGCTGGCTGAGTTGCATGGAGACCAGCATGTAAAAATCTACTTTCCAGCTAACCTCGCTCGAGAAGATGTCACTGTGGTGTCGTTCTGACCTCTCCTTGTCACCTCAATAAAATACAAAAGAGCTTTGTCTCCTATTTCGAGCAACTCTCGGATATCGTACGAAAATCACTGGAAGACTCGTCAACCTACTAATTAACTGTGCAAAAGCCCGTTTAGACCCTTAAACTCTCGAACAATCGGAGCATTGTCTCGTACGTAGTTACTCAATGAATGTTCAGCGACATTACCGAATTCATTTTTTTGAACTGTTGGAAGAAGAACCCGCGTGCGGACTTAAATTCTTGTCGGACGCATATGGGTAAATGCAACTTTTCAGCAAATGCATATTGGGTAATTAATACTCGAGTAAAATTGGGTATACCCAAATTTATAAATACATTTAGGGAGTTGATATATTCACTCACTTTTCGGTTAAATTCACTCAGTTGATATATTCACTCACTCCTTCGGTTAAATTCACTGAATATATTCCCCATTTTTTTCATCACTACGTGGCAATTGGGTAATAAAACTCCGTTTTTGGTGTGAAAACTATTCCAAAGCAGAAATGCAACTCTTTCTTTTAGCACCGTATACAGTAGGGATAGACACACTCAATCCCTCACGCGAGTCTATTCCGTCTTGGACGCAATAGGTTCGCGAATCGCGCCCCACCTCGCATCCGTGGCCGCTCGAAGAGCAGCGTGAAAAATTTTACTGCGAAGTCGTCTCGAAGAATCCGATTGGAAAGGCAGGACACGCGCCACCTCCTTTTGAACATTCGGCGCCACCTCCTTTTGAACATTCGGCGCCACTCTCGTCTTGACTATTCGTTTCCTCGGTCGAGACCGGGTCGACCAGGTGCCACCACGACACCCAACCCTTCCGCAAGCGACCGTTTCACAAAAGCCAGCTCATTCGCCGTCGTTTTGACATATGCGGATGCAGTTGCAGCAACTTGTCCGCGAGCTCGAGCGTCATGGGTAAGCCATAGCGATGCCCAAAGAGCGCAATGCGTGCGAGTTCCTCGGGACTAAAGATACGTTCGTCATCGAGCGCGTGGACAGCGCTCTCCTTTCTATTAATCCGTCGAATGCCCTTGGGCGTCTTCCCTTGGACTTGGTTCACCGCCACCGTGACTTGTTCACGAGATCCATTCCAACCGCCTTTTGAAACCCGTGCTCGTAAATGTCCCCGAGAAGGATTTGACCCGTGGATTGCACGGCACGCGCGTGCGCAGGCTCGAGCCGCTCGAGACGCAAGCAGCTCTGGAGCGTGAGGAGGTACGTGTAGCCACTGGGCTGGACAAAGCCGAGCGACCGTAAGATCTCAAACAGTTTAAAGCTCGTAACCGCGCCCGCGAGTTCGTCCCGGGACTGGGCGCAATAGTCCATGGCCACTTCGTAATGCGCGCGCTCGAGCGGAAACGCCATCACTTGCTTCTCAAAGAGACCGCGCAGCGCGCCAAAGTCGCTCGATTCGCCATAGATAAAGAGCAACATCTCGATCGTATGCTGCTGAAAGTACAGTGGCATCTGGTTCAGTGACACGCCGTGGGTTCCATCCAAGTAGAGTTGCAAGATGTTCTTGGCTTCCACGAGATGCTCCGTCTAGACGAGCGCGGTCGTCACGCGAATCACGCGATTCGGATGCACAGCACGTACGCCATGCAGTCGCGCGTACTTGAGCACGAGCGTCGCTGCAAGAACAGCGTCGTCCGACTCACAGAGCGCACAAAAGAGCGACTCAAACACGTCGAGCGCCACGTGGGCGTATGGCGGTTGTATACGCGTTTTGGTGGATCTGACTCGGTTCGAACAGGTCGTGAACATACTCAAAGACTTCCACCGCGAGCTCCAAGTCCTTGCAATACGTGAGTCCTTGTAGCATCTTGTTGTATTTCGTAGGAATCGGGTTTGGCTCCTTCATCGCGACAATTTTATGCCAGCACGCCCGAGAATGTTCGTAACGATTCGCTCCAGCGTAAGCAACCGTGGCACGGCCCAAGCAATACACGGTCGGATGTTTCTCGCCGCTCTCGAGCATCTGCTCAAATTACCGCGTCGCCTGCCAGTGTTTGCCTTTGGACACGAGTAAGTCGATTGCGCACGTGTAGATAAGTTCTTCGGGCGTTAACCCCCGCTGCGCAACAATCGCAAAGCTCTGGAGCGCGTGCGCGAGCTTTCCATAAACCATTTGAGAACGGATGAGTTGATTAAAGGCTTGTCCGTTGTCCTGAATGCCATCTTGTTCTTCCATCTGGATGAGCAGCGTCCGTGCCAAGTCTGGTCGCTGCGCCATGCCCACGGCCCGAAACGGCGTAGTATGTGCCACCACCGTATTGCGTAAGGAAGCCCGCACAGATATTGAAGATCTTCCGCCTGATAAAGTAGGAGGCAGGAATGGTAGTCTCTGACCGCTTCAGTTAGATTTTGAGTCCAAGTGGTATGGGTTCAAGTCCCATTTTTCACCCATTTTATATTCAATTATTTCTTTCTGCTTAATAAGTTTATCAACTGAGTGAATTTAACCGAAAAGTGAGTGAATATGTCAACTCCCTACATTTAGGGGACGCGCTAAACAGCACCAAATGAAAGACTAACCAGCACCAAGTGAGGCTCCAAGCGAGTTTTTAGGAAATACTTTTCCTTTCTGGGCTTTTTGTGCGCGTCTGCATGACAACTTACTGGGCGTTGTAGTAGTCGACATTATATAGCATTGACGTCGAGGCGCAGTGACACGTAAATGATCGATGGCAAAGTTGGAATATCCATGCAGAGGGCCAGCATAAAGGTCTGCTGCGGAATTCGAAGAACTACCTGATGCAATGGGTTGTGGTACATAATCTAGGGACGTGGCATCGGCTTGAGCTCTGGCCCGTTGCTCGTTATCTCTGGCGATGGCGTTTGAGTTGGCTTCCGACGCCAGAACTGGGCAGGTCGGTCTCGTGTGACCAGAAACACCGCATTTTCCGCACGCATAATTTCGTTTCGTTCTGATTTCTTCTCCGGTGGGTAGGCGCTTGGGGGAGTTCTTTCTTTTGGGAACAGGGGGAAGCAGAGGATTGGTAGAAATATTGTTTGGCGGGGTGAATTTCTTACAAAGGAACTAGTGGGGGTCAATGTCAGCAGGATTGACTTGATGTTGTGGACCGTACCCTCTGGACATCAAGTGAAGAAGCTTGTGTCGGCAAATCAATCCGTAGTTCGTCAGGCACAGACCTCCACATTCTTCTTCCTCGTATTCGAACGGTGCTGTAGTCATTTTCTTTGTGAGCTCCGTCTGCGCAGCAAGAAATTACGGTCTCATAATCCGGAACGCGTAGCGTGAGATCTTCGTATACAGGCTTGCAAAGACGTTACAGCGGACGACCGGGGAAAAATGCGCGTCTCTATTACGCATATAACTGATGTTCTCTGCTTGACGTCGGCAAATCATTTTCATAATAGGATATATCGAAAAAAAGCCCAATTGAGACGTCCCAAGAGCTCTTTTGAAGGAGGCATGAACGCTCTCCACCTTTGACGAAGAGATTTGTCCGTAGTGTTTCACGTGATTCAGCCAAGCTGTTACGAACTTGTGTTTGTATGGAATGAGGCAACCATTCTCGATATATTCAGCACAAGCGACGGGAATGTGGTCCTTCATTTCCGTCCAGCCTGCATTGAATAATTCCTTCGTATTTGTATTCAAGACGAGATTCGCCCATCTCTTTTGAAAAGTATGGAAATCCCACTGGGTAGAATTGGGTGGAAGATTTGTCGGGAAATTTCGCATGTGCTGTGCTTTGATGTTCGGTTGAATGTGCCAGTAGCACAAGAGGTGGTGAGCATTTGGTAAAACAGCTTCGCATGCATTCATCAGTGCCTTGTCGGCATCTCTAACTACAACCGATGGTTCAACAATAACCGTCTCTTCTTCAAACGTTTCGAGGATCCACGTCAAGTCCACCTCTTTTTCTGACTTCATGAAGCAGTATCCAAGTGTGTACGTTACATTGGTGTTGGTGGGGCAGATTATATGCAGCATTCCAGCCCCATAATTGTTGGTTCGGTAAGTCTCGTCGATCTGAATAACGGCCGTCTTTTTCTCCTCCGCAACTACTTTTCGCACTGAGCTTGGAATTACAATCAGGTGCGTGATTTCCCCGCCGGGGATTCCATCAACAGTTTTGGTTCGGAAAGTTGCGTTATCTTTGGTCAAATCGCGGACCAGCGCTTCCATCTCTAGGTTGCCGGCTTTTTGTCTTTCCCGATATTGCTGTCGGCGATTCATGATGTCTTTAGCAATCATATTGCAAGAGCCACCAAATTTCTCTGCGAGAGCCTCCAGAATGGTTGAGGTGGGGGCTCGAACCCGTATAAGGTCATGAACGAACGCCTCTTGTTCTACCGTAGGCCTGCGCGCCGTGGGAAAGATTCGAATGTATTCGGCAGGAGGATGATTGTGCTCTCCCGACACCGTGACCACGTAAGATCCTTCGAACTTGTCTATCGACGCTTTCCATGGGCAGTCTCTACGCTTAGTCAATGTATGCCTGACCCCTTTGTGCAGGTGGTACGGTGGTTCCAGGCTTATCCGCACACGCGCAGTGAAGAAGCATGTTCTTCACGTACTCTCTATTGTTGCGCGTGTTATGCTGACCTTCAGCTTTGTCCTTGTTGCTCTTCTTCTTGATCGTTGTGGCAAATCCGTGTTGGTGAGCAATGGTCCGAAAGGCACTGTGTGCATCATTGAGCGTTGAACACTTCATCGTCTCCTGCTTCATGTACTGATGGAGACTAGGTGCAATCGCTGCATTTTCTTCTTGCCCTAATGCCTGCCAACTGTTATTCTCCTGTTCCGTTGTCCCTGCGCTGGATTCCACATAGATCTCGTTTTCTTCATCCTCATCATACATTTCCGTTTGAGCAATAAAAGCGTCAACAAATTACTGTACATTTTCCTCCGAATGGATGTCGATATCCTCGTCATGGCCGTCATCATTTACACCTAAGGAACCTGGGAGTCGGGTGGCTGGTTGAACAATGCTTGTATATTCATTGCCGCCATTTTGACTGGCAAAATAAACAAGTTTTCTCAGCTGATCTATAGTATGACGTATTAAGATTCAATAATTGAGAATATTAACAAAGAAGTTTAAGTAACATACAAGTAAACCGACAACTCAGGAACAAGATAATACAATGGCGGAATAATAGGGATATGCGTATGAGTGAGACTGCTACCTGAACCAAGTCTGTGAGTATTGGAACAGTGCAGAGCTCTTACTTTCGGTCAGAGAAACTCCGACCAGAACTCCGACAACGACAGACAACGAGCTTCAAGTGGCTGTAAAAACTACGTACCCAAACAAGCAAAGTAGGCTATAATTTTATTTTCTTTACAATCACTGCCATGTCCAGTGCCTTGTCCGAAAGCTGGTGCAGACGCGCACAAAAAGCCCAGAAAGGAAAAAGTATTTCCTAAAAACTCGCTTGGAGCCTCACTTGGTGCTGGTTAGTCTTTCATTTGGTGCTGTTTAGCGCGTCCCTACATTTAGCTTGATTAAGTATTAAGCTTAATTCTAATAGGGGAATGTTAAATCGACCCCCCCAATTGTTAATTTGACCCCCCCGCCCATTTCTACACATCGATGTAACAATGCCCTTTTTATATTGTAAATAAGTTAGAGCTAAGGGCACGCCTATTGCCACATACGCTTTGCCTATTGCCACATAAGTTCTGCCTATTGCCACATACAATTTTATATCAGATATGATTTTTGAAAGGGGAGTGATAGGTGTACCTCATCCCCTTGTTACACATACCTCACGTGTGATACGTGTACCTCACTTTTAGAAAAATGAGTGCCACATCTATCACTCCCCTAACGAAAAAAGCGTATTTTATTCAACAAGGTACATCGTCATTACCCAGTCCTCCTAGTAGCATCGGAGATGTGGACGATTTAATCCAACGCCGTTTGTTTGTCAAAGAATATGAGAAATTGGACCTTGACGAGGAAGAAGATGCACCACAGCGACACGTGAACTGGCAACCAGGAGCTATCCCATGATTATGACAATCTGCGGCAGATTGTAAAATGTGGTTCCATCTATTTCGGTGCCGTGGATCTCGAAGCGACAGTGGAATCCGATCAAGAAGATGCAGAGTATTACGACCACCCCTTTATGTCGCTTTGTGGTCATTTACTAGTGGACGCCCGGACCAATGAAGACATGGATCGTATTTTTTCCGACCATCTTGTCACATTTGATGATTTTCGGAAAACTCAGCAAGTCTGTTGGCAAATCCAAATTTACGCTTTTTCGTCAATGGCAAAATTTCCGCGTACAATGCGGAGATGCAAGCGTATCTCGTCTCTCGAGTGATTTTTCCATATTCTCCCCATTTACCGATAAAAACTTCTCGAGACACGAATAGTGAGGAGAAGTCGACGACTTTGTGGGTTTGCAGCGATGACGGAAGGCTCACAGAATAAACGGCGAGTGCTAGGAGTGAGTTAGATGATCACAAGAGGCTTAAGCCCAACCACGAAGAATTAGTGGCCATGGATCTACATAGTGGCATGAATGAGCTGGTCTTTGTCTTGCAGTCACAAGATCCAGTCGAAGAAGTCTCTCGTGTGACCGCAACGCTGTACGTTTGGCCAGTTCATGCGAAAGTGGTGATTGCACATATGGATGGAGCCATCATAAGTTGTGCAACGACAGGAAGGATGTTGAAACGGAGAGGTCCGGATGCAATGCATTCAGGTGCAGTGGACTTTCACGCTAAACTGGCACAAAACGGCTATCATGTCGTCTACGTGACATGCCACGGCCTTGCACAGGCAATGTACTCCGAACACGATTTCGTAGTAACGTTCGAGACAAGGGAGAAGCTTCACTACCAATGGGTCTCGTCTTGCATTCCCCTGAGCGGCTTCTGAGCACTGCGAGTCTTGATGATGCACAAGACGTCAACATGGCGGCGCTTGATGCCTTCCGCTCGCTCTTTCTACGCTGTGTGAACCAATTTTACGCGTCGTTCAGCACGACACAAGCGACTAGTCTTGTATTTACAAAAATGGGTGTGTTTTCCGGGAAAGTGTTTATGGTAGACCCTAACGATGGCAGTTTGCGTCGTCAATCCATTGGGGGATTCCGTGAGTCGTACACAAGTCTACCTGATCACATGGACCGTATGTTCCCGCCTATTTACTCTTTAACGTGTACAGAGCATGAAGCTGTACGTAGCTCCTGTAGCAAAAAGTCGCGAGCTTCGCTGGAGGATGAACACCTCGTGTCCTAGCCGGTTAGGTTAATCAGTTGGTCTCAAGACTTTGCCGATGAAGCGTATAATGACGTTAACTTTTGGCGAATCGAGCCACTTCGTGTCTAAACCGTTGAGCTGTGTGGTGAAGTGTACCACAAATTTGGTCACTTTTGGTCAAGGCAGTTGGTCGAGTTTGCGATTGGTGTGGTGAAGTGTTTGAAATTTCTAGCGAAGTGTATACGGAAGGTATATTCAAAGAGTATACGGTGCTTTGGTCGGCCATAAAGTGAATTATCGGTATTGAAGCCAGTTCAGAAGTAACCAAGAAGTAACAAGGTGAACAGATATTGGAGGTAGATGGAGATCTTCCCAATGCTTATAATATAATCGAATTTTCCCCCTTAGCGACTAGTCGTTTTTAAACCAACCAACCTTTTTGACCTATACAAAAACTAAGTCTAAGTGCATCCCGAGGAACCCTTTAAGTGAACGCGTGCTAAGGCGTAATAAAGGTCCTTTGCGGTACTCTAAGTTAAAGGGTCAGCCTGAAGTGTTACCAGGAAGTGCCCATTTGCAGTGACTTTGTATTAAGGTTCGGACGTGAGTACCAAGAACCTGGGTAGTATAAGCAAGAGGGGTGTATTCTATCGCCTCCTTGTGTTGTTTTTGAGTGGAAGTCTCGAAAATTTAAGTTCCTTCACGACATTGGTCTAAACAAGGGGGTCTTTTTAGCCTATCAGATTCAAGGAGTATCAAGAACGCAGGTCATGGGTGAGTCACCTGACATTGGGTATTTTACATAATTTTGTGTGGGTACATTAGGGACCATAGGGAGGTAGTATTATTGGTTAGTTGCGGATTTCCAAGTAAGAGTCTTTTGGTTGCGGATTTTCCAAGTAAAAGTCTTTTGGTCTAGGAATAAGTGGCAAAAACCTCTTCTGGTCTTGGTCTACACCGCATCAAGGGGTCGCCGTTATTCTTTTCACGTACACTAGTCGCCTCCGCCCGCCGCGGAGTGTTTGGGGGCAGAGGGTTGAATTAACCCCTCTTGCCTATTATACCCGGTCTGGACGCGCTGCACGCGCACTTTGGCCACCGGAAGTCCCTCGACGGGAGTACGATTTGGCGATCTCGACACTTTGACTCAAGTACGTTTGGAACGTGCTATTCACTGGATTGGTCTTTACGTGGAGATACCGTTTGTGGAGTTTCACGGGCATATTGGGTCTTTACGTGGACATATTGGCTTATTGTAACATTGGTTGGAGTTTAGATCGGTTTTGGTCTTCTCTCATATTGGTCAGGGGATAGACCGGTTGATTGGTCTACCCTCTATTATTTCTTATTGGTTAGGTCTAGATCGTTTGGACGATCAACCTATTGGAATTTATCTTTTGGAAGTGTTTCTGGTCTGTACGTACCTGGGGTGAAGAGTTCCGCCTTAGGTACACCTAGCCAGCACGGTCTCATATTCAAGACCGAATCAGATCGATCTGCGATCCCGATCCACCGAGTGTGTAACTAGCCCATTCCATCGGGTACACAAGGTGAGATGAACTTAAGTAAATCGGACCAAGTGTCTTTGGATGATGACCGGTCGTCTGCCAGCAGCGGACGATCGGACCAGATTTCGAATGGAGGTCCGCGGGGTACCCCCCCGTAAGTTGGAAGGCCGGCCACGATGGTGGTGGTCAGGTTGTCGATACAAATGTATTCGATTTCGAATTTGACTCCACCACAGCTGTAGGAATATACTTATGTACTAAATAGCATGTTAGCATGTATGGATAACACTAGTCGCTTTTTTAAGCGACGTATTTTGAATTAGAGGTACCGATAGATACAAAGTCATTCGTTTACTCTGCGATTTTCGTTCTCACCGTCTCTACTCGTTAACTAACCGCCTTCAATGAGAGAAAGTGTGAGAGCGTACGAGTATGTGTCCGTATTGCTGGGAAACTATATATGATACTACAGGTATAATGCGCGTTACATCGATGTGTAGAAATGGGTGGGAGGGTCGATTTAACAAATGGGGGGGTCGAATTAACATTCCCCTTCTAATATAGTCACTTTGTCCTTTTACACAAGACTCACAAGTACACTTTTTGGTACGGAACGTGATTTTTCTCTTGTGGAGTGTGGAGTATCGCGTTTCGCTTACGTTTTATTTGGTGGATTCTTTCTCAGTGGATAATTGGAGTAAATAAAGTATATTTGTCTTTATTACGTTCTTTTTTCGCTGTTACTGCCGCTAAACTGTTGTCGCGCTTGGAGTACGTGGACTGACCGTAAACCAACGCGTTGGATTACTAATGGCAGAAGATAGAAATATCAAACACGAACTTCTCGAATTACCATGGCATGCGTCGCTTGCGCTGGCGTCGTCCAGGGCGTTGCGACTCTGGCTGATCTGTCCAAGATCGTTTGGTCACGTAGGGATAAATCGGTTCATTACTTATCTGTATGATAGAGGCGTTTTCCACCGGCGAAGAATCTTGTGTTCACCAACTCCGAAAGTACGATGGCAATGAGATGGACGGATTAGTACTGCAAGCAAGAATGTCTGGGTGAGCGGGTGGTCTATCGCTTGATTTAGGGGGTACTGTCATTCAAGTGCTGAGTGAGGATATAGAACAACAAGTAGCCAAGGTATTTTGAACGGCCGAGACGGACCCCTTTTCAGCTTGACTACAACTTGTTATTGGACTTGATAGGCGTAGAAGATGCCAACCCATAGTATAATATGATCCAGCAGTCGTTCACCATTTTCAGCACGAACACGCGACACCAGCATTTGAGGAAGCACTTGACAGTGCTAAGGAAAAGAAGTATCAAAACTTTATTAAGAATAAGAAAGGAATGGCTCGATATAATTATCTCTCGAGATCGCTTGTACTATTGAAAGAAGAATTCTTCTCGAGACCGATCAAACCTGAACATATCCATTGCTTCTTGAATGTTGCCCGGCTAGTGAATTGTACTGCTTCGATAACGATGAGGCCAAAAATGGACTGGAGCGTCACCATGTGCTTTACGGCCATGCATTCAATTGTTGAAATCTCAGGTACACCTGACACCTGACATTTGACAGTTTTGGACGCCTCATCGAACAAGCATGTACCGGATTCCGTTTTTACATCTACCTTACGTACGCTACTCGGCTGTTACTTTTACAGTAGCACCTTACACTTTTTTGCGTTTGAATTCGATGTAGGTGACGTCATTAGCCATTGAACTATCAGCCTGGACTTCTCCGGATCAGGGTGAACTCCGTTCTTTCCGACAAACTAGCCAAGGAATGGTTTCTCAGCTGCGTAGCTTTAAGATCTGAAAGGGATATGCTTACCATGTGCTCTAACACCGGCCTTTGTGCTCTTCTACGTCACTTTATCATATTTACCTTTTCTACGGGTGAATATGTCGTCAGAAAAACTTCCCAAATCCCAACGAGCGTAGCAGATGGGTAGCATCTCTGATTAATGTTGCACGGGCGTTCTTGAACCCTTATGGCATATCAAACCACTTCTAAATCATTCCACTTGGAACGGTTACCGACGTGAGAGAGATATCCTTCTCACTCATTACGATTTGGTAAAAGCCATCTCTTAAATCGAACGTTGAGGACGGTGCTCCCGCTCTTGCCATCAACGATGACATCGTTTCTTGGTATCGTCGTTTGGTCCGGTAATGTTGCTGTGTTAAGCTTATTACTTATTACAAACATGAAAGACTCGCCAGCCTCCTTCGGACTTCTTCACAGAACGCGGGTCTAGTTTGAGATGAGGTTGCCCCCGGCAGTTTGCATGCTTTTTAAGATGAGCTACAGCAAAGATCTAACTGTGACGTGCGCACCCGTCGATAGCTTTCACTTGATCACTTTATAATGGTCAATTGCTGAGAGACGCAATATTTTGCGCTTTGTACGAGGGTAGAGTTCCTTCATCTTTGGAGAGCTCGCATGAAACCTTTTTGGGAATACGTACGCTCTAATGAGCACTATATTTTGTTTTATTGTGATGAATGAACTTGTTCCCGATCTCACCTACTTGTAAGTTATATATTTTTATATCAATACACCGTTTGTAGCGATGACGGTGTGGTGGAGTCAAGTTCAAAATCGAACACCGTAGTGCGAGAACCTGACCACCAGCGTGCCCGGACTTCCAACTTACGGGGGGGGGGTACCCCGCGAACCTTTGCCTTCGATTCGATCGGATCGTCCGCTGCTGGAAGACGACCGATCATCAACACAGGACTCCTGGTCCGATTTGTTCTTCATCTCACCTTGTGTACCCGATGGAATGGGCTGGTAACACACTCGGTGGATCGGTGCTGGGAATCGACTTGTGGTCTAAATGTGGGAGACTGTGCTGGGTAGTGTACCCTGGGCGGAACTATTCACCCTGGGTACGGGTAGACCAGTTATACTTGGAGTGAGTATACTCCAAAGGGCAGATCGTTCAACCGATCGTAGAGCCCGACCAATATGAGAATAAAACTCTAATAATCCAATAGGGAGATCCAAATGAGAACGTGATATACTCCACGAACGATATCTCCACGTAACGATCCAAAAGACTTAATAACACGTTCCAAACGTGCGTAACTTGAACTTGAGAAGCCGGCCAAAGTGTACTCCCGTCGAGGGACTTCCGGCGGGCCAAGTGCGTCCGTAACGCGTCCCGGCCGGGTATAATGATCTGGAGGGGATTATTCGACCCTCCGCTCCCAAACACCCTGCGGTTTGCAGAGGAGACTGATGTACGAAGCGAAAAGGCTAGCGACTTCTTGTTGAGTTTAAGTGAGGCCTAAACGGTAAAACCAAAACCAAGCAAAGCCAAAACTAACCTACCTACAGTTCCCAATATGTACACACATGAAAATATGTAAGTATACGCAATCTCATGTGACTTACCAAAATCCGTGTTCTTGACACCTCTTGCACATGATAGGCTTAAAAGCCTCCTGGATTTCCACCAATCCGATCGCCGATAAGCCGATCGGTCTGCTGCTGACAGGAAGCGACCAGAATTCTTGAGTCCGCTTCACCACAGCCGACCCTGAGTCGTGTCGCAGCCGCGCAACGGTAGCGGCCCGATCTCATCATATCCAGATCTTCATATAAGCGGACTTCACCAATGGACAGATCTCCGAGTCCACCTTCACCAGGTACTTGCCTTGCACACCTGATCGTCTTGTAACCTCTCTTGACATTATTTGGTATAGGCGCCCTGCGTTCCTCATCGCCCCATTTCGATTCGCCAACCATATCGGCCCGATATGACAGCCCTCTCATCAATTCAGAGTCCGACACACCGGAAAAGAATCAAATCGAGGCCGATCAGCTCCGGAAAACGGTCCGTGAGTTCCAGTCCCAGTTAGACATCAGGGATTCTTCACTCCTGCAACTGCGGAAGGAGGTGGATACGTTGATCTCCATGTCCACGAAGTTGCAGGAGGTGACTGCTGAAAACGCACATCTCCGGGCCCAGATCTCCCAACAAGCAACGCGAGGTAAGCCGATCGGTCTGTTTTAATCTTGGGTCTGCTCTGACCTTCCTTTGCATCTAGATCAGTTGCCCGCCAATATCGACAAAACGTTCGACGCCTTATTCATGGCTTATTGGCAGTCTCATGATCATCGCGATCATCTACGACCGATCTTGGACGGGCTGATCGGCGCACGGCAAGATCTGTTTCGCTTAGAGGCCTATAGGTCCCGCTTCCTGGAAAAAATCGCGGTGGTCGACCGACAGAGGTTGGAGGACCAGTCCGATCGGAACTTACTCCGCACCCAACATGGTGATCTGGAGAGGCAGATCAGCGCGTTACAGGTCGTGGTCCAGGAACAGATCAGGAAGGTCGAGTGCTTTCAGGCCCGATCGGACGCCTGTACCCAGGAACGAGATCGTCGCTGGGCGGCCGTAAATCGGTGCTACCAACAGCTGACTGACTTGTTGCACCGGCATCCGGCTGCATGCTCTAGCGCTGACCAGTCTGCATCGGCTGTTCTGGTCGATCTGCATCAAGACCGGACCCGACGCCACTGATTGGCCAAAAGTAAGCACCCCGAAAATTCGCAAACTTCCAAGAAGCGTAAGGACGCGTCGAAGGGCTGAAGGGCGCGGGGAATAGCGCTTGACTCCGAACTCGAGGAGAAACGAGCGGTGCCCCAGAAGAAAGCCAAGACGCTGGCGCATCTCTCAAACCCCAGCTCGGATGCAGGTGACAAGTCTATCCCCACCAAATCTCGTGCGCCCTCGCGCCCCCGCGCCGCTCGCACCAAGTGTATAGAGGTCACCTCCGGATAGGACTCGGGGGGCGGATCGAGCGATTCCGAGTTCTTGGTCACTTCTTTATCCAATTCCCGGTCCGATTAACGCCGAGGTTCCACTCCTGCGAAGCCTGCATCGGGGACTAATGAGAGGATCAGCTCCCAGGGTGATGGTGCTGCACCGACGCGTGAGTCGACCGGATCGGTACCTTCGTTCCATCCCGGCACATCTGGGCTGCGCAATCACGCCCGATTGAAAGAGTTGTTGACCGGAGATCGGCCTCTCCCATCGCTGACTTCGGATGCCACTTCGCCATGGTCGTCGTGGCAGATCGGTAGCTTATACCAATCATCCCTGACCAAGCAAATATTAGCCCGATCTCTATCGCTACCGGACTCCTGGCTTTTTCCTCCAGCTCCAAAGGCTCCTGACGCTTCTGCAGGGCGGGTGGACCTGGTCACATCACCACAAATCGCCCGTCTGTATGCAGATGAGCCATGGAAAGTGTTCGTCCGCCCCAAGCTGGGGTCCATGTTTGCGTCGACTGCGTGGATCGACTCGTTCTTAGGTCGAGTGAAGGCCTTCAACGAAATTTACAGCCAAGCGATCTGGGAGTCTACGCACTATCTAGTGCTTCCTCCTGGTCGAGCGCAACATGATCAAGGCATGCTCTCGTTCCAGAAAAACCGAAAAAGGCGCCGGAGTCGGGCAGGAGAGGCCTGGCAGACCTTATGCCAGTTCGTCCTGGGAGGGATGCTGGCCCGCGAGTGCAATATTGACATCTTCTTCTATCCTGTGGTTCTCCATATGGCCAAGCGTCGGGTTGAGAAAGCCGGGGTATTAGCTGAAGACGGCGTCTGGTATCCCGGTCTTCATTGTGACGAGCCGGTCACAGACCGGAAGGACGCTTTGGACCAGATCGATCGGAAGGATCCCTGGCGCAATCAGTACCAGAACCATATCGGAGACCATACGGCACTGACTATCCGCCGTCTGTGGGGTGATAGCGATTATTGATGCAGCAGTTAGCTGACCAGATAATCCATAATACATGTCATCATTCTTTTCCCGTTCCTGACCTTACACATATTCACACCGATCGATATACTGATCGGTGCTACTGTGTGTCTTGATCTTCATCATTATGAGTCGTCATCACTGCAAAGCGATTCCGACTGACTCGTTCTCGCTCGAACTCTCGTAGCATTGTTCCACAATTTAGGTCGAGTTAGTCGATCCAAGTTTCTTCGTCATGATCCTTCCAGCGGACCAGATATTCTCGGTGGTTGCAACCGAAAAAAAAACGGGTCTTCTTGACCGATAGTACATCCAGCACATTTTCCACCTCGAATTCGTCCTCTTCCAATGGCCTTTCCCAACTGTCCTCCGGCAGCAGAGCCTCATCAAAATCGAATCTCTCCGCTTCGTCCACCAGACAGGGCATTTTTAGGCCGATCGGGGAATTCTCTGACCAGCTTCAGCTTGGACACGTGCACGATCGGAAAAATTTTGTAATCCGTGCCGATCGTGATCAGACGGGCAGCATGCTCACCGATCAACTCTGCTATACGGAAAGGACCGTGCCACATGTGAGCCAACTTCTTTGCATAGCCTTCATTGACCCGATCGATGTATAACCATAACTCGCCCCTGGTTCAATACCGTGAGGTCGGACCTGATCGTTATTCCGATCTGCTCGATCTTGTGTGGCCTGACGCAACTTTTTATTGACGACTTCTTTCGCATGCTGGTAATGCTTCTGGACCTTCATACGCCAACGACGGTCATCGCGATCGCGGGTCCGGGTACAGCCGATCGGTATCGCCGCTTCAAGAGTCGATCGAGGGTCCCATCCATACGCCAGATAGAAAGACGTTTCTCTCGGACCCGATCGGTCGAAGAGTTGAGTGCGAATACCAGTCTCTCTGCATACTCATCCCAGTCACAATGGTCTGGATCGGCCACATACATCTTAATCGCTCTTGTTATTGTCTGCACCATGCGTTCAGCCGATCCGTTCGCTTGCGGACGATATGCCATCGTCGCGCTCTGCTTCTGGCCTAGCATTTTATTTAACAATAGGAATACTTCAGCCATAAAACCGGGTTCCCGATCGTGTCTGATAACCTCGCTGGCGCCGAACCTTCTGAACACGCATTCCTCGTAACTCTGGGCGATCTGCTCCGCAGATCGGGATGCATTAGCCTTTGCGATCACGAGACCAGTGAATAGGTCGATCCAGATCAGCAGCTCAGTGTTTCCGCGTGTCGATATGGGTAGCGACGGTATGTGATCCATTGCTATCACCTGGAAAGGGTAAGTAGCCTCGATATTTCCGGGAGATCGGCCCTTGATTATTTGTCTGTCCTTTCCGGTCTCGCAATCTGTGCAACAGCCCACATATTTCTGCACGATCCGAAAAAGTCCTCTCCAGTGAAAGTGGGCCCTGATCTTGTGATATGTCCTGCCTACGCCCTGATGTCCCCCTTCTAGACTCACATGGTAGTGATGAAGGACATCCGGCTGCAGCAACTCGGGGATCACCAGTTTCGCCAGTCGATCTCTATCGGCACTGTCTTGGTCAACATCACGGCAGTAATATAGCAATCCATTGTCATCCACATCGTAACTGTCCGCGATATTGGTACACTCTTTCGCTTGATCATTCGTTAACTTGTACAGTTCACCGCACAGATAGGCTTTCAGGTTGACGATCCACTCTTCTTGTCTGCGCCTTGAGGATCCGTTCCGCTCTTAGCTGCTGTACAACTCACTCACTCATCCATTCCTTTGGGAACGATCGGCGAGACTTATGCGTTCGCTATCTAGTCGCCGCCATCACATGTACCTGATCGGGGCTGTCCTTGGGCTTGATAAACTCCGGGAGACTGTTTATGTCCATAAGTTCATGTAGAACGTCCTCCTCGGTGATCGTCACCCTGATCTGGTCCCGCATGGCTTGGGTCGCGAAGTGGTCAGCACTTCTGTTCCAATACCGTTTGACGTGCAATAGCTCGTGGTTGGGATAGTCTTTCAGCGCCTTCATCACCCGATCATTCAACAACTTCAGCCGTGGTGCTTTACAGTCGATATCCCCGGTGATATGCCTTATCACTAGGTTGGAGTCACCACATATGATGATTCGACATTTCTTCTGTGATGACAGCAGATCGAAACATAGAAGGATCCCCCGATATTCCGCCTCGTTGACCGTTATGTCAGGCGTGAAATCGGCGGCGGCTGCTACTATAGACTATTGTGGTAACTTCCACAGTATGGCACTACAGTAGCCGACCTTTTTCTTCACGCTAGCCGATCCGTCGAAACTCAAGACCAGGGGTTCCTCATCCCGATCGCGATCGGTGGCGGCCGTGGGATTGATTGTCGGGGTTGCTTCCTTGGGGCAATCGCCATCAGGGCTTCATCCACTTCAGACCGAGGGGTGATACTGGCAGCCAATGTGCCCAATATCTCTTCTTCCCCCTTGGTGCACTTGACAACCTCGAGGGACCACTGTGACAGGATCTCTAACCATCTGCTGAGCCGACCGTCCATCCCATTGGATGATAACAGCCAAGCCAATGTCGACTTTCTCGATAGGAACTTTACAGATCGGCCGAACAGAAGGTTGTAGCACACATCCAAAATCCGTAGTAAAGCCAGAACTTCCTTTTCGACGATCCCATAGTTGACTTCGTTCGGCTTCAACGTCCGGCTCGTAAAAGTGACCGGGTGGTACACTCCATCATGTTCTTGCACTAGAGTGGCAGAAATGGCCCACTTACCAGCATACACAATGACGATCGGCATTTTTTTCGGATCGAAGTGCCTGAGAATCGGTGCCGTCGCCATCTTGGCCTTCAGCATACCGAAAGCAACCTGTTCACGCTTCATGTGGTCATCTGCCTCCACCTGCAGAACATCTGCAGGCATATCGGAGTCGCAGCCCTCCCGTAAAGTTGTCCGATCTCCTTCGCGCAACATATGGTAGTCGACTTCCCGGAGCTCGTACAGCACGGCCGAGTAGACCGCGGAGTCTTCAATGAAGCGGCTGTAGTAATTCAGGCTCCCTAGGAAGGACTGCATTGCCTTCAGAGATCTGGGAAACGGGAGGTTGCTCAGTGACTCCAGATCCTTAGGATTAGCCTCCAGCCCACTGATTGATACCATATGACCCAAATAGGCGACCTTGGACATGCCCCAAAAACTCTTCACAGCACTGATCGACAGGTTCCAGCGATCGCACGTCTACAACAACCGTTCAACCTTCTAGCCCAGATCACTCCATGACGAAGCAGGGATAAGTATGTCGTCGATGTACGATCGCCTCCCCAGAACGGACGGTCTACTTTCCCGATCGGGTTCACCCTCTCTGAACACATCATAATTTTCAACAGGGTCCCGATCGGTCTTGATCTTGAAGTGTCCGTACAATGCGTTGTCTATCAGCCTTTGATAGATCTGGGGCGCGTTCTTCAAACCGAACGGCATACGGTTCCACTCGAAAAGACCATACGGCGTAACAAATGCGGAGATCTCGCGAGCCCGATCGGTCATCGAAACCACCCAAAATCCACTTGCCATATCCAGTGAGCAATACCATAGGGTCTTGTCGAGATCTTCTAGCAGATCGCTGATCAGCGGCATCGGGTACACCATAATCTTGGTCAACCGATTTACCAACCGATAATCTATGCACAACCTGATGTCGACGCCGTTCTTCTTGATTACAATCACGATCGGCGAGGCCCACGGAGAGGTCGACGGTTTAATAAACTTGGTAGACAACAGTCCTTTAATAAGATCAGACAGCTTTTCGCGGTACTGTGGCGCCACACGTCGGCATCGCTGGTCGATCGGCTTGGCATCACCAACATCGATGTCACAGATCGTTCCGCGAGCAGCAGGGGGTAAGGCATTGCCTATCCCGATCAGCAGATGATTCTTCTTCCATATGATCTTCTTAAGCTGATCGATCTGGTCGGGGCTGTTGACATACCCATCACCCACTTTTACATCGTCCAAGGTGACTTCGGGCAGATCGGCGGACACTTCAGGGAAGACTGCCACCTGGATCTCCAGCTCCTGAATGTACTGATCCCCGCCCTCATGTATACAAACTTGATCGTCTTCTGGGGCAACATCACCCAAACCGTCCTGATCGGTTGCACACTGCTGTTCCCGATCGGCGGGCTGCTCTTCAATGACATCGATCTGCTTAGGCGCGCCATCATGGTCCGCCCCATCAGTCCCATGTTCCCCTTTTTCTGTTTCTGTTTCCGGCTCCTCTGTCGCCTGTTCTTGTGAAACCACCATGTTGACGAACCTTGGCTCATCGACTTGATGGTCCACCGTGTCCGGCGACTGCGGTGCCATTCTTCGAACGAACATCTTCTTCGGAATTACATAGCTGGGTCGTTCCACCATAGGCGAGGTATCTTCTTCCACCGGTCCATCATCGCTGACCAGATCGGTGGTCGCTTGGTATGCCAAGTTCTGCCACTCGACATACCGTCTCGATCCGATCGAGACGAACCCCGTCTTTCTTGGCACCTTCCCTTCCGCTAGCCACATGCCAACAATAGTATTGTTGCCGAGAGAAAGCGGCTTGTCACCGATATTAGTGAGTCGAACGTAATCAAACCGGCCGGCGCTCTTCAAAAAGGTCGTCACCCACCGGTCGCCCCTGGTCACCCATAACTTCCTTGATCGAAAACCTTTATCGACCGGGGTATCAGCGGATCGGCCGAATGGAATGGTGACATCTTGATCAGACCTGACCAGATCGGTGTGCGATCCGTATAGGGGTCGCCGACCCGCTAACTGGATCTGGACCTCATACGGAAGTGTAAGCACTCCATCAGACATATCAAGGCGAATACCTGCCGGCACCATGAAATCCATGCCTAACAGGGTATTCTGACCGTCCATCTTTCCAACCCAAGCGCTGAAGAAGTAGACCAACGAACCCGATAGGGTTATCTTCACGCGCGTCCTTCCTTCGGTCATGTAAGAACTTTCACCGATTCCGACACATTCTTGTCTCTGAGTGTCGTCTATACGACATCCGACCTTACGAGCAAAGGCGGAGTCGATAATTGAGACTTCGGCCCCAGAGTGAACAACATAGTTGCCTTCTGGTTATTAATCTTACCACAGGCTTTCGCCTGCTTGAACCATTTGTCGGGCGAATGATACTTCCAGTATCCGCGAGACTCCCCAGGCAGCAGATCCAACTGCATGACCACCTTCTATCGGGAATATTCATCGGTCGTGAGATTGTAGACCGGATGATCCCGATCGACGCAATTGAGAACAGAACATGTATTGTCGGTTTTATTCTCCTTGCCGAAATATGCATAGATGCCAAACGTAGATTGCTCGGCTCGACCCAGATTCCAACCTGGCGAGCGTTATATTTTAACATCTACTCCACGTTCGGTGGAAGCATCCCCGCGTACTTACCCAGCACATACCACTTGTGCAGCAGATTGAAAAAAATCTTCAATTTTGCACTGGCCGGACTCGTGGATCTCTCCACATGACTTGCACACGAAGAGGCAGTGTTCGGTGGGGTGGCCGCGTCTTTCGCACTTATTGCACTGTTAACCTCTTCCAGCAGTCCCCACCGTCATACTTGCTCGACCCGCAGTGAGAACACTTCTTGCGAGGTCGGTCCGGGTCGGACTTTGTCCCACTCCTTCCCTTCCGATCTGCCTGGTTAGGCGTCGATCTGGTTCTTGGGGCAGGTTCCGTGATGAAAACGCGGCGATACTGGTCCTCATCCGACTCCCGACTGGACGGGCCGCTGTTTTCCTCTTACGACTCAGTGCTGTCTTCAGTCACAATCGCCTTGACAGCACGGGCCGATCTGGTTCAGGGCCTCTTCACAGGGTCGGTCTGGGTCTTCGATCTGTAGCGACCCGATCCAACGGCGACCTTCACCCTCATACTGCGCGAGTGTTGCAGCGCCCGCAAAGTCTGCTCCACTTCCGTCACATCCTTTAGGCGCAGCAGCGTGAGCTGATCTGCCAGCTCTTGGTCATCAAGGGTACTAATATAGTGACCCGCGTGCTCCATAGCGGCACCGGTCGGCGGGTTGCCTTCCTTGATCACTATTCCGGCGCGAATTGCGGCCATGTTCAGGCGGTGCAAATACTTGATCGGCGTCTTGTCGCCCCGCTTCTGCAATGGTGGTACTTGCGGGCGGTAGAAAATCCGGAGTTGCAGTACTGCCCCTCAAATTCTGAACATAGCAGATCCCAGTCAGATCGGACATCCCGACCCAACTGTTGGATTCAGTTCGCAGCCGGTCCTTTTATCAGGTCTCTGAAGATCAGACACCGTTCCTTTTTTGGTGTCTGATCCCGTAAGAAAGCAGACTTGACCCGACCAAACCACTACCTGGCTTGCTCTTTGTCGTCGTCCTTGCCGGTAAAGTCCTTGAGATCCGTAGTCGCAGCCATACGAATACGTGGGATCGCGGCAGATCCAAGATCAGATGCGGTCGTAGAGGCTAGGTTAGCCTTACGCGTTCTGCCCGCCCCTTCACCGTCTGATCCATAGTGGTCATCCGGATCTCCGACCGACTCCATGTCGTAATCGCTATTCTTGCTTGATTGACGCGGTCGGCTAGATGCGGCTTGCGTCTTTCTTTGCCAACTGGTTTACCACCTCGGATAGCCTTTTCCGCTGATGCAACTGACTCCATATAAACATCCCGGGAAATATTGACATTTTGCCGGGCAGATCTGTAGCCGGTGCGTGTACGCACGGTGCGGCTAGCGCACAGAGGAAGACTCTTCCTTAAAGCGGTAGCTACCGCTACTTAGCCTATACGCCCTTGTAAAGGTCTTAGTAGGAGAGTTCTCCTACTCAGGGCCAAGATTCCCGGGTTGGTTTACTACTTAAGCTTAACGGCTGTATTCCCTTTACGGGATGTAAGTAAAGGGAGGGCTCCCTCTTACCTACTACACTTGCTGCGCGCGCGACCGGTCGAGGTCGCACGTCCGCAAAATAGAGTGAAATTTAAACTGAATATATTTAATATGTAATTCGCCTAAATTAATTTAAACTAATATAAACTATATGTAATACTAAGTAGAATATTCCTAATTCGTACCTAGCTAAAATGTAGTGTAAACACCTGTGTACTGACTGACACGTGGATGTATGACACACCACCACACCAAGGGCCCCTGCCCTGATTGGTTAAAATAACCAAAGGTTCAGAACCTTTCAAACCGGCCAATACTGACCTCAACCGTGGTGTACTCGTGTACACTAACACTAAATGTAACCCAAATGTAACCCCGTTACAAGATCGGGCCTGGGCATGTGGGCGAGGAGGCGATCGGCATGGGTCTCCCATTAAACGCTCCATCATCGCTGTAAACATGGCTCGGACGTTAGCTTGGGTCATGAGCAACGTATTGGTGTCCTCCTTTGGAGGTACTGAAGCCTTGGGGGCTCTTGGGGCCCCGACTGGCATGCAGCCTCTTGCTGCCGCACGTCCTTTTTATTCTCCCATGGGGTATGTCCGGCCCCATGGTCATCCGCTCAGCGCCGACCTCCAACTCCGATGAGTTATTAGAGGCATGTGGAGACTGATACAACGACTTATCGTCGGAGCACACATCGTCGTATGATGCCGTGGTCTCTGCGACCTTCAATGTCGCGGTGGGAGTTGGGGGTGATTTCGTCACATTATACTTTCTGAAACCAACCAACTTGGTTTGGCCCGGGATAGAACCCGGGACCTTCCGGTCCCGCAGTGAGTAGTAAACCACTCGGCCACGGTCGGATTGACGCGGTGGGAGTTGGGCGGCGGACCGCCCCCACCAACGGCACCAATGGTCATGGAGGGTCGACATCGACATCTCCAGCCTCCAAGTATCCAGATCGAACAGTTTCTGTACGCTGGCGAGGTTTCGCACTTTCATGCCGACCTCGGCCAACATCGCCAGAAGGTTCTTCACCAATAGCAACGTCCGATCGCTTTGGATCGGCTCGGTGGTGGGTCCGAGAAGGCGATCGGTGATCTGGGGGTCTATAATTCGCATGAACTGGTCTTTACAAATAAATCGCTTCCACTCGTGGATGTAATACATCCTGGCCAGGTCTTCTTCTTTGATAACCCCATCCCCGACCTGCGACTTTTCTTCCAAGTCGTCTTCCTCGGACGGCATTCAGAGCCTTTGCTTGGGAACCTTGGGAGGGTGGACTGGATCGTCCCGATCAGCCTCCAAGTCGTCTTCACTTTTTATTTTCTTTCGTCAAAATATTCATTCAAATGCATAGGATCAGGACAAAAGTCCTGATACTTTCCGGAACTATAGAAAGACTTGCTATAGTCCCGATCGGCTCCAGTGGGAGCCTTATGGGGAGGAAAAAACTTACTAATCCCGATCTGGTCCTCCAACCGGACAGATCGGACATCGCCATCCTTATCGACAACGAGAACATAAGGCGATAGCGTTCCTTATGTCCTCTCCAGAATGATTCCACATTCAATTCATTGTAATCAATTCTTTGCTGAATATCGCTGCGGTGATATCCACGATCATCAAGTGATCCGGGCACGCGCACCATTGTGGTGGAGTCAAGTTCAAAATCGAACACCGTAGTGCGAGAACCTGACCACCAGCGTGCCCGGACTTCCAACTTACGGGGGGGGGGTACCCCGCGAACCTTTGCCTTCGATTCGATCGGATCGTCCGCTGCTGGAAGACGACCGATCATCAACACAGGACTCCTGGTCCGATTTGTTCTTCATCTCACCTTGTGTACCCGATGGAATGGGCTGGTAACACACTCGGTGGATCGGTGCTGGGAATCGACTTGTGGTCTAAATGTGGGAGACTGTGCTGGGTAGTGTACCCTGGGCGGAACTATTCACCCTGGGTACGGGTAGACCAGTTATACTTGGAGTGAGTATACTCCAAAGGGCAGATCGTTCAACCGATCGTAGAGCCCGACCAATATGAGAATAAAACTCTAATAATCCAATAGGGAGATCCAAATGAGAACGTGATATACTCCACGAACGATATCTCCACGTAACGATCCAAAAGACTTAATAACACGTTCCAAACGTGCGTAACTTGAACTTGAGAAGCCGGCCAAAGTGTACTCCCGTCGAGGGACTTCCGGCGGGCCAAGTGCGTCCGTAACGCGTCCCGGCCGGGTATAATGATCTGGAGGGGATTATTCGACCCTCCGCTCCCAAACACCCTGCGGTTTGCAGAGGAGACTGATGTACGAAGCGAAAAGGCTAGCGACTTCTTGTTGAGTTTAAGTGAGGCCTAAACGGTAAAACCAAAACCAAGCAAAGCCAAAACTAACCTACCTACAGTTCCCAATATGTACACACATGAAAATATGTAAGTATACGCAATCTCATGTGACTTACCAAAATCCGTGTTCTTGACACCTCTTGCACATGATAGGCTTAAAAGCCTCCTGGATTTCCACCAATCCGATCGCCGATAAGCCGATCGGTCTGCTGCTGACAGGAAGCGACCAGAATTCTTGAGTCCGCTTCACCACAGCCGACCCTGAGTCGTGTCGCAGCCGCGCAACGGTAGCGGCCCGATCTCATCATATCCAGATCTTCATATAAGCGGACTTCACCAATGGACAGATCTCCGAGTCCACCTTCACCAGGTACTTGCCTTGCACACCTGATCGTCTTGTAACCTCTCTTGACATTATTTGGTATAGGCGCCCTGCGTTCCTCATCGCCCCATTTCGATTCGCCAACCATATCGGCCCGATATGACAGCCCTCTCATCAATTCAGAGTCCGACACACCGGAAAAGAATCAAATCGAGGCCGATCAGCTCCGGAAAACGGTCCGTGAGTTCCAGTCCCAGTTAGACATCAGGGATTCTTCACTCCTGCAACTGCGGAAGGAGGTGGATACGTTGATCTCCATGTCCACGAAGTTGCAGGAGGTGACTGCTGAAAACGCACATCTCCGGGCCCAGATCTCCCAACAAGCAACGCGAGGTAAGCCGATCGGTCTGTTTTAATCTTGGGTCTGCTCTGACCTTCCTTTGCATCTAGATCAGTTGCCCGCCAATATCGACAAAACGTTCGACGCCTTATTCATGGCTTATTGGCAGTCTCATGATCATCGCGATCATCTACGACCGATCTTGGACGGGCTGATCGGCGCACGGCAAGATCTGTTTCGCTTAGAGGCCTATAGGTCCCGCTTCCTGGAAAAAATCGCGGTGGTCGACCGACAGAGGTTGGAGGACCAGTCCGATCGGAACTTACTCCGCACCCAACATGGTGATCTGGAGAGGCAGATCAGCGCGTTACAGGTCGTGGTCCAGGAACAGATCAGGAAGGTCGAGTGCTTTCAGGCCCGATCGGACGCCTGTACCCAGGAACGAGATCGTCGCTGGGCGGCCGTAAATCGGTGCTACCAACAGCTGACTGACTTGTTGCACCGGCATCCGGCTGCATGCTCTAGCGCTGACCAGTCTGCATCGGCTGTTCTGGTCGATCTGCATCAAGACCGGACCCGACGCCACTGATTGGCCAAAAGTAAGCACCCCGAAAATTCGCAAACTTCCAAGAAGCGTAAGGACGCGTCGAAGGGCTGAAGGGCGCGGGGAATAGCGCTTGACTCCGAACTCGAGGAGAAACGAGCGGTGCCCCAGAAGAAAGCCAAGACGCTGGCGCATCTCTCAAACCCCAGCTCGGATGCAGGTGACAAGTCTATCCCCACCAAATCTCGTGCGCCCTCGCGCCCCCGCGCCGCTCGCACCAAGTGTATAGAGGTCACCTCCGGATAGGACTCGGGGGGCGGATCGAGCGATTCCGAGTTCTTGGTCACTTCTTTATCCAATTCCCGGTCCGATTAACGCCGAGGTTCCACTCCTGCGAAGCCTGCATCGGGGACTAATGAGAGGATCAGCTCCCAGGGTGATGGTGCTGCACCGACGCGTGAGTCGACCGGATCGGTACCTTCGTTCCATCCCGGCACATCTGGGCTGCGCAATCACGCCCGATTGAAAGAGTTGTTGACCGGAGATCGGCCTCTCCCATCGCTGACTTCGGATGCCACTTCGCCATGGTCGTCGTGGCAGATCGGTAGCTTATACCAATCATCCCTGACCAAGCAAATATTAGCCCGATCTCTATCGCTACCGGACTCCTGGCTTTTTCCTCCAGCTCCAAAGGCTCCTGACGCTTCTGCAGGGCGGGTGGACCTGGTCACATCACCACAAATCGCCCGTCTGTATGCAGATGAGCCATGGAAAGTGTTCGTCCGCCCCAAGCTGGGGTCCATGTTTGCGTCGACTGCGTGGATCGACTCGTTCTTAGGTCGAGTGAAGGCCTTCAACGAAATTTACAGCCAAGCGATCTGGGAGTCTACGCACTATCTAGTGCTTCCTCCTGGTCGAGCGCAACATGATCAAGGCATGCTCTCGTTCCAGAAAAACCGAAAAAGGCGCCGGAGTCGGGCAGGAGAGGCCTGGCAGACCTTATGCCAGTTCGTCCTGGGAGGGATGCTGGCCCGCGAGTGCAATATTGACATCTTCTTCTATCCTGTGGTTCTCCATATGGCCAAGCGTCGGGTTGAGAAAGCCGGGGTATTAGCTGAAGACGGCGTCTGGTATCCCGGTCTTCATTGTGACGAGCCGGTCACAGACCGGAAGGACGCTTTGGACCAGATCGATCGGAAGGATCCCTGGCGCAATCAGTACCAGAACCATATCGGAGACCATACGGCACTGACTATCCGCCGTCTGTGGGGTGATAGCGATTATTGATGCAGCAGTTAGCTGACCAGATAATCCATAATACATGTCATCATTCTTTTCCCGTTCCTGACCTTACACATATTCACACCGATCGATATACTGATCGGTGCTACTGTGTGTCTTGATCTTCATCATTATGAGTCGTCATCACTGCAAAGCGATTCCGACTGACTCGTTCTCGCTCGAACTCTCGTAGCATTGTTCCACAATTTAGGTCGAGTTAGTCGATCCAAGTTTCTTCGTCATGATCCTTCCAGCGGACCAGATATTCTCGGTGGTTGCAACCGAAAAAAAAAACGGGTCTTCTTGACCGATAGTACATCCAGCACATTTTCCACCTCGAATTCGTCCTCTTCCAATGGCCTTTCCCAACTGTCCTCCGGCAGCAGAGCCTCATCAAAATCGAATCTCTCCGCTTCGTCCACCAGACAGGGCATTTTTAGGCCGATCGGGGAATTCTCTGACCAGCTTCAGCTTGGACACGTGCACGATCGGAAAAATTTTGTAATCCGTGCCGATCGTGATCAGACGGGCAGCATGCTCACCGATCAACTCTGCTATACGGAAAGGACCGTGCCACATGTGAGCCAACTTCTTTGCATAGCCTTCATTGACCCGATCGATGTATAACCATAACTCGCCCCTGGTTCAATACCGTGAGGTCGGACCTGATCGTTATTCCGATCTGCTCGATCTTGTGTGGCCTGACGCAACTTTTTATTGACGACTTCTTTCGCATGCTGGTAATGCTTCTGGACCTTCATACGCCAACGACGGTCATCGCGATCGCGGGTCCGGGTACAGCCGATCGGTATCGCCGCTTCAAGAGTCGATCGAGGGTCCCATCCATACGCCAGATAGAAAGACGTTTCTCTCGGACCCGATCGGTCGAAGAGTTGAGTGCGAATACCAGTCTCTCTGCATACTCATCCCAGTCACAATGGTCTGGATCGGCCACATACATCTTAATCGCTCTTGTTATTGTCTGCACCATGCGTTCAGCCGATCCGTTCGCTTGCGGACGATATGCCATCGTCGCGCTCTGCTTCTGGCCTAGCATTTTATTTAACAATAGGAATACTTCAGCCATAAAACCGGGTTCCCGATCGTGTCTGATAACCTCGCTGGCGCCGAACCTTCTGAACACGCATTCCTCGTAACTCTGGGCGATCTGCTCCGCAGATCGGGATGCATTAGCCTTTGCGATCACGAGACCAGTGAATAGGTCGATCCAGATCAGCAGCTCAGTGTTTCCGCGTGTCGATATGGGTAGCGACGGTATGTGATCCATTGCTATCACCTGGAAAGGGTAAGTAGCCTCGATATTTCCGGGAGATCGGCCCTTGATTATTTGTCTGTCCTTTCCGGTCTCGCAATCTGTGCAACAGCCCACATATTTCTGCACGATCCGAAAAAGTCCTCTCCAGTGAAAGTGGGCCCTGATCTTGTGATATGTCCTGCCTACGCCCTGATGTCCCCCTTCTAGACTCACATGGTAGTGATGAAGGACATCCGGCTGCAGCAACTCGGGGATCACCAGTTTCGCCAGTCGATCTCTATCGGCACTGTCTTGGTCAACATCACGGCAGTAATATAGCAATCCATTGTCATCCACATCGTAACTGTCCGCGATATTGGTACACTCTTTCGCTTGATCATTCGTTAACTTGTACAGTTCACCGCACAGATAGGCTTTCAGGTTGACGATCCACTCTTCTTGTCTGCGCCTTGAGGATCCGTTCCGCTCTTAGCTGCTGTACAACTCACTCACTCATCCATTCCTTTGGGAACGATCGGCGAGACTTATGCGTTCGCTATCTAGTCGCCGCCATCACATGTACCTGATCGGGGCTGTCCTTGGGCTTGATAAACTCCGGGAGACTGTTTATGTCCATAAGTTCATGTAGAACGTCCTCCTCGGTGATCGTCACCCTGATCTGGTCCCGCATGGCTTGGGTCGCGAAGTGGTCAGCACTTCTGTTCCAATACCGTTTGACGTGCAATAGCTCGTGGTTGGGATAGTCTTTCAGCGCCTTCATCACCCGATCATTCAACAACTTCAGCCGTGGTGCTTTACAGTCGATATCCCCGGTGATATGCCTTATCACTAGGTTGGAGTCACCACATATGATGATTCGACATTTCTTCTGTGATGACAGCAGATCGAAACATAGAAGGATCCCCCGATATTCCGCCTCGTTGACCGTTATGTCAGGCGTGAAATCGGCGGCGGCTGCTACTATAGACTATTGTGGTAACTTCCACAGTATGGCACTACAGTAGCCGACCTTTTTCTTCACGCTAGCCGATCCGTCGAAACTCAAGACCAGGGGTTCCTCATCCCGATCGCGATCGGTGGCGGCCGTGGGATTGATTGTCGGGGTTGCTTCCTTGGGGCAATCGCCATCAGGGCTTCATCCACTTCAGACCGAGGGGTGATACTGGCAGCCAATGTGCCCAATATCTCTTCTTCCCCCTTGGTGCACTTGACAACCTCGAGGGACCACTGTGACAGGATCTCTAACCATCTGCTGAGCCGACCGTCCATCCCATTGGATGATAACAGCCAAGCCAATGTCGACTTTCTCGATAGGAACTTTACAGATCGGCCGAACAGAAGGTTGTAGCACACATCCAAAATCCGTAGTAAAGCCAGAACTTCCTTTTCGACGATCCCATAGTTGACTTCGTTCGGCTTCAACGTCCGGCTCGTAAAAGTGACCGGGTGGTACACTCCATCATGTTCTTGCACTAGAGTGGCAGAAATGGCCCACTTACCAGCATACACAATGACGATCGGCATTTTTTTCGGATCGAAGTGCCTGAGAATCGGTGCCGTCGCCATCTTGGCCTTCAGCATACCGAAAGCAACCTGTTCACGCTTCATGTGGTCATCTGCCTCCACCTGCAGAACATCTGCAGGCATATCGGAGTCGCAGCCCTCCCGTAAAGTTGTCCGATCTCCTTCGCGCAACATATGGTAGTCGACTTCCCGGAGCTCGTACAGCACGGCCGAGTAGACCGCGGAGTCTTCAATGAAGCGGCTGTAGTAATTCAGGCTCCCTAGGAAGGACTGCATTGCCTTCAGAGATCTGGGAAACGGGAGGTTGCTCAGTGACTCCAGATCCTTAGGATTAGCCTCCAGCCCACTGATTGATACCATATGACCCAAATAGGCGACCTTGGACATGCCCCAAAAACTCTTCACAGCACTGATCGACAGGTTCCAGCGATCGCACGTCTACAACAACCGTTCAACCTTCTAGCCCAGATCACTCCATGACGAAGCAGGGATAAGTATGTCGTCGATGTACGATCGCCTCCCCAGAACGGACGGTCTACTTTCCCGATCGGGTTCACCCTCTCTGAACACATCATAATTTTCAACAGGGTCCCGATCGGTCTTGATCTTGAAGTGTCCGTACAATGCGTTGTCTATCAGCCTTTGATAGATCTGGGGCGCGTTCTTCAAACCGAACGGCATACGGTTCCACTCGAAAAGACCATACGGCGTAACAAATGCGGAGATCTCGCGAGCCCGATCGGTCATCGAAACCACCCAAAATCCACTTGCCATATCCAGTGAGCAATACCATAGGGTCTTGTCGAGATCTTCTAGCAGATCGCTGATCAGCGGCATCGGGTACACCATAATCTTGGTCAACCGATTTACCAACCGATAATCTATGCACAACCTGATGTCGACGCCGTTCTTCTTGATTACAATCACGATCGGCGAGGCCCACGGAGAGGTCGACGGTTTAATAAACTTGGTAGACAACAGTCCTTTAATAAGATCAGACAGCTTTTCGCGGTACTGTGGCGCCACACGTCGGCATCGCTGGTCGATCGGCTTGGCATCACCAACATCGATGTCACAGATCGTTCCGCGAGCAGCAGGGGGTAAGGCATTGCCTATCCCGATCAGCAGATGATTCTTCTTCCATATGATCTTCTTAAGCTGATCGATCTGGTCGGGGCTGTTGACATACCCATCACCCACTTTTACATCGTCCAAGGTGACTTCGGGCAGATCGGCGGACACTTCAGGGAAGACTGCCACCTGGATCTCCAGCTCCTGAATGTACTGATCCCCGCCCTCATGTATACAAACTTGATCGTCTTCTGGGGCAACATCACCCAAACCGTCCTGATCGGTTGCACACTGCTGTTCCCGATCGGCGGGCTGCTCTTCAATGACATCGATCTGCTTAGGCGCGCCATCATGGTCCGCCCCATCAGTCCCATGTTCCCCTTTTTCTGTTTCTGTTTCCGGCTCCTCTGTCGCCTGTTCTTGTGAAACCACCATGTTGACGAACCTTGGCTCATCGACTTGATGGTCCACCGTGTCCGGCGACTGCGGTGCCATTCTTCGAACGAACATCTTCTTCGGAATTACATAGCTGGGTCGTTCCACCATAGGCGAGGTATCTTCTTCCACCGGTCCATCATCGCTGACCAGATCGGTGGTCGCTTGGTATGCCAAGTTCTGCCACTCGACATACCGTCTCGATCCGATCGAGACGAACCCCGTCTTTCTTGGCACCTTCCCTTCCGCTAGCCACATGCCAACAATAGTATTGTTGCCGAGAGAAAGCGGCTTGTCACCGATATTAGTGAGTCGAACGTAATCAAACCGGCCGGCGCTCTTCAAAAAGGTCGTCACCCACCGGTCGCCCCTGGTCACCCATAACTTCCTTGATCGAAAACCTTTATCGACCGGGGTATCAGCGGATCGGCCGAATGGAATGGTGACATCTTGATCAGACCTGACCAGATCGGTGTGCGATCCGTATAGGGGTCGCCGACCCGCTAACTGGATCTGGACCTCATACGGAAGTGTAAGCACTCCATCAGACATATCAAGGCGAATACCTGCCGGCACCATGAAATCCATGCCTAACAGGGTATTCTGACCGTCCATCTTTCCAACCCAAGCGCTGAAGAAGTAGACCAACGAACCCGATAGGGTTATCTTCACGCGCGTCCTTCCTTCGGTCATGTAAGAACTTTCACCGATTCCGACACATTCTTGTCTCTGAGTGTCGTCTATACGACATCCGACCTTACGAGCAAAGGCGGAGTCGATAATTGAGACTTCGGCCCCAGAGTGAACAACATAGTTGCCTTCTGGTTATTAATCTTACCACAGGCTTTCGCCTGCTTGAACCATTTGTCGGGCGAATGATACTTCCAGTATCCGCGAGACTCCCCAGGCAGCAGATCCAACTGCATGACCACCTTCTATCGGGAATATTCATCGGTCGTGAGATTGTAGACCGGATGATCCCGATCGACGCAATTGAGAACAGAACATGTATTGTCGGTTTTATTCTCCTTGCCGAAATATGCATAGATGCCAAACGTAGATTGCTCGGCTCGACCCAGATTCCAACCTGGCGAGCGTTATATTTTAACATCTACTCCACGTTCGGTGGAAGCATCCCCGCGTACTTACCCAGCACATACCACTTGTGCAGCAGATTGAAAAAAATCTTCAATTTTGCACTGGCCGGACTCGTGGATCTCTCCACATGACTTGCACACGAAGAGGCAGTGTTCGGTGGGGTGGCCGCGTCTTTCGCACTTATTGCACTGTTAACCTCTTCCAGCAGTCCCCACCGTCATACTTGCTCGACCCGCAGTGAGAACACTTCTTGCGAGGTCGGTCCGGGTCGGACTTTGTCCCACTCCTTCCCTTCCGATCTGCCTGGTTAGGCGTCGATCTGGTTCTTGGGGCAGGTTCCGTGATGAAAACGCGGCGATACTGGTCCTCATCCGACTCCCGACTGGACGGGCCGCTGTTTTCCTCTTACGACTCAGTGCTGTCTTCAGTCACAATCGCCTTGACAGCACGGGCCGATCTGGTTCAGGGCCTCTTCACAGGGTCGGTCTGGGTCTTCGATCTGTAGCGACCCGATCCAACGGCGACCTTCACCCTCATACTGCGCGAGTGTTGCAGCGCCCGCAAAGTCTGCTCCACTTCCGTCACATCCTTTAGGCGCAGCAGCGTGAGCTGATCTGCCAGCTCTTGGTCATCAAGGGTACTAATATAGTGACCCGCGTGCTCCATAGCGGCACCGGTCGGCGGGTTGCCTTCCTTGATCACTATTCCGGCGCGAATTGCGGCCATGTTCAGGCGGTGCAAATACTTGATCGGCGTCTTGTCGCCCCGCTTCTGCAATGGTGGTACTTGCGGGCGGTAGAAAATCCGGAGTTGCAGTACTGCCCCTCAAATTCTGAACATAGCAGATCCCAGTCAGATCGGACATCCCGACCCAACTGTTGGATTCAGTTCGCAGCCGGTCCTTTTATCAGGTCTCTGAAGATCAGACACCGTTCCTTTTTTGGTGTCTGATCCCGTAAGAAAGCAGACTTGACCCGACCAAACCACTACCTGGCTTGCTCTTTGTCGTCGTCCTTGCCGGTAAAGTCCTTGAGATCCGTAGTCGCAGCCATACGAATACGTGGGATCGCGGCAGATCCAAGATCAGATGCGGTCGTAGAGGCTAGGTTAGCCTTACGCGTTCTGCCCGCCCCTTCACCGTCTGATCCATAGTGGTCATCCGGATCTCCGACCGACTCCATGTCGTAATCGCTATTCTTGCTTGATTGACGCGGTCGGCTAGATGCGGCTTGCGTCTTTCTTTGCCAACTGGTTTACCACCTCGGATAGCCTTTTCCGCTGATGCAACTGACTCCATATAAACATCCCGGGAAATATTGACATTTTGCCGGGCAGATCTGTAGCCGGTGCGTGTACGCACGGTGCGGCTAGCGCACAGAGGAAGACTCTTCCTTAAAGCGGTAGCTACCGCTACTTAGCCTATACGCCCTTGTAAAGGTCTTAGTAGGAGAGTTCTCCTACTCAGGGCCAAGATTCCCGGGTTGGTTTACTACTTAAGCTTAACGGCTGTATTCCCTTTACGGGATGTAAGTAAAGGGAGGGCTCCCTCTTACCTACTACACTTGCTGCGCGCGCGACCGGTCGAGGTCGCACGTCCGCAAAATAGAGTGAAATTTAAACTGAATATATTTAATATGTAATTCGCCTAAATTAATTTAAACTAATATAAACTATATGTAATACTAAGTAGAATATTCCTAATTCGTACCTAGCTAAAATGTAGTGTAAACACCTGTGTACTGACTGACACGTGGATGTATGACACACCACCACACCAAGGGCCCCTGCCCTGATTGGTTAAAATAACCAAAGGTTCAGAACCTTTCAAACCGGCCAATACTGACCTCAACCGTGGTGTACTCGTGTACACTAACACTAAATGTAACCCAAATGTAACCCCGTTACAAGATCGGGCCTGGGCATGTGGGCGAGGAGGCGATCGGCATGGGTCTCCCATTAAACGCTCCATCATCGCTGTAAACATGGCTCGGACGTTAGCTTGGGTCATGAGCAACGTATTGGTGTCCTCCTTTGGAGGTACTGAAGCCTTGGGGGCTCTTGGGGCCCCGACTGGCATGCAGCCTCTTGCTGCCGCACGTCCTTTTTATTCTCCCATGGGGTATGTCCGGCCCCATGGTCATCCGCTCAGCGCCGACCTCCAACTCCGATGAGTTATTAGAGGCATGTGGAGACTGATACAACGACTTATCGTCGGAGCACACATCGTCGTATGATGCCGTGGTCTCTGCGACCTTCAATGTCGCGGTGGGAGTTGGGGGTGATTTCGTCACATTATACTTTCTGAAACCAACCAACTTGGTTTGGCCCGGGATAGAACCCGGGACCTTCCGGTCCCGCAGTGAGTAGTAAACCACTCGGCCACGGTCGGATTGACGCGGTGGGAGTTGGGCGGCGGACCGCCCCCACCAACGGCACCAATGGTCATGGAGGGTCGACATCGACATCTCCAGCCTCCAAGTATCCAGATCGAACAGTTTCTGTACGCTGGCGAGGTTTCGCACTTTCATGCCGACCTCGGCCAACATCGCCAGAAGGTTCTTCACCAATAGCAACGTCCGATCGCTTTGGATCGGCTCGGTGGTGGGTCCGAGAAGGCGATCGGTGATCTGGGGGTCTATAATTCGCATGAACTGGTCTTTACAAATAAATCGCTTCCACTCGTGGATGTAATACATCCTGGCCAGGTCTTCTTCTTTGATAACCCCATCCCCGACCTGCGACTTTTCTTCCAAGTCGTCTTCCTCGGACGGCATTCAGAGCCTTTGCTTGGGAACCTTGGGAGGGTGGACTGGATCGTCCCGATCAGCCTCCAAGTCGTCTTCACTTTTTATTTTCTTTCGTCAAAATATTCATTCAAATGCATAGGATCAGGACAAAAGTCCTGATACTTTCCGGAACTATAGAAAGACTTGCTATAGTCCCGATCGGCTCCAGTGGGAGCCTTATGGGGAGGAAAAAACTTACTAATCCCGATCTGGTCCTCCAACCGGACAGATCGGACATCGCCATCCTTATCGACAACGAGAACATAAGGCGATAGCGTTCCTTATGTCCTCTCCAGAATGATTCCACATTCAATTCATTGTAATCAATTCTTTGCTGAATATCGCTGCGGTGATATCCACGATCATCAAGTGATCCGGGCACGCGCACCATTGTGGTGGAGTCAAGTTCAAAATCGAACACCGTAGTGCGAGAACCTGACCACCAGCGTGCCCGGACTTCCAGCTTACGGGGGGGGTACCCCGCGAACCTTTGCCTTCGATTCGATCGGATCGTCCGCTGCTGGCAGACGACCGATCATCAACACAGGACGCCTGGTCCGATTTGTTCTTCATCTCACCTTGTGTACCCGATGGAATGGGCTGGTAACACACTCGGTGGATCGGTGCTGGGAATCGACTTGTGGTCTAAACGTGGGAGACTGTGCTGGGTAGTGTACCCTGGGCGGAACTATTCACCCTGGGTACGGGTAGACCAGTTATACTTGGAGTGAGTATACTCCAAAGGGCAGATCGTTCAACCGATCGTAGAGCCCGACCAATATGAGAATAAAACTCTAATAATCCAATAGGGAGATCCAAATGAGAACGTGATATACTCCACGAACGATATCTCCACGTAACGATCCAAAAGACTTAATAACACGTTCCAAACGTGCGTAACTTGAACTTGAGAAGACGGCCAAAGTGTACTCCCGTCGAGGGACTTCCGGCTGGCCAAGTGCGTCCGTAACGCGTCCCGTCCGGGTATAATGAGCTGGAGGGGATTATTCGACCCTCCGCTCCCAACAATCTGCGGCGTGCAGAGGCGACTGATGTACGAAGCGAAAAAGCTAGCGACTTCTTGTTGAGTTTAAGTGAGGCATAAACGGTAAAACCAAAACCAAGCAAAACCAAAACTAACCTACCTACGGTTCCCAATATGTACACACATGAAAATATGTAAGTACACGCAATCTCATGTGACTTACCAAAATCCGTGTTCTTGACACCTTTTGCACATGATAGTCTTAAAAGCCTCCTGGATTTCCACCAATCCGATCGCCGATAAGCCGATCGGTCTGCTGCTGACCGGAAGCGACCATAATTCTTGAGTCCGCTTTACCACAACGTCCAACGCCCATATTCTTTATGATATACTTTCATCTTATAGTTGATTGCATTACGATGAGAACCCTAACGTGGTCTAATGGTCAGCCAACTTGTTATCGCTTTTTTACGGTGGCGACTGCCTACCCTAGTAGTTCATTATTCTTTGCATCAGACCCTGCGTGACGGGGTATTAATTCATCTTTGCGGAGACCACCAGCTACCGCGGAATTAATTCTTCATTTCTTCCTTCGGGTAGCCACAGACTACCGTGAGTGTGTCTTCTTAACGACAACCGTCGTCTGTTCTGAGTACGCCAACATGGCGGTCTTTATCGCCCATGTCGTCCCCTTCCTCTTTAAGCAGCTGTTGTTCGGCCGCATGACCGGAATTGTCAACGAACGTACTGTGTGTTGTACTTGTCGAATTAAAGCTGGTGGCTCGATCGCTATCTACCAGTCTGTCTGGAAGTGCGAGTGTATCCACTGATACACTTGAATAACTAAAAAAACTGATCAGTCCTGTGAAATCGCCTCACGCAATGAATATCTTGTCCGAGTCGATCACCGCTTTAGGATCGGACATCCATTGATAACATCAAACTCATCATCAAGTTCGAGAGCGATTAATTCATCATCGATGACAGTATGCGTTTCACATACTTTGGCATAGTGACAGTTGCACATGTTTCTAAGCGGAATAACAACATGCTTCGTGGCTTCCACGAAGCTTAATTGCGCTAAAGTTTGTGCTCATAAACTTGGTTGATGCGCCGGTATCAAACAATGCATGCATGGTGACATTTAACCCATGCGCCTTAACATTCAAGGTGATGAGCGTTGTCGTATCACCCTGCATACATGGACAAGAAATTGTCCCGATGTCGGCATGTGCAACAATCCTTCCAGTAGGGCGCCGGTTCCTACGTTTTTTGAACCAACAGGAGGTATCCCCTGTTGATTACGTTCTCCAGCGGACTTGCCCGTACCCTGACTGTGTAGCATCAGACGCGGTGCCACATATTGATAGGCAAGTGCCTCATCTTCACGCATTTATTGCCGTAAAGGTTATTCTTATTATATCTCCCAATTATGTCTGTGTCGAAGCAACTGATACGTCCATATGTTGCCACAATGTCGAGGATGAGGCATGACAAAGGGTCAATACCCTCTCTTTGTTTACCAACCATGAAGTACCTGCTGCTGCACTTTAAAAACGAAGAACACGTTCCCTCACTATTAGGCCCGCATAATGAGATCTTCTTGGATGATTTCGAGGAAGCATCCTGGATACTCGCCGATAAAGATACGGCTTGACGGCACCGTTGTTCAGTTTTATCGTGCGCACACCTACTTGAGTAGCTGTGGATCGTGCTCGCACACAATATTGGATAAAAAATCTGTGCTTTGTGCGAGTAAGCGTATATATCAATTTCACCCTGATGCATATCTAAAAATTCAGATCTACATCTGATTTCGAGAAAGCTCAAAGGTGAGCTTTTAACTCAACATTTAACGCATGTTTTTCAAATGCTGACCAGTCAGCCGGTCAGCGCTCCCATACTCATGCCTTGGATCCACCTCCAAGACATGTAAGAGCGAAGTGTGGGTACGATTGTGGTGGAGCGGCTGGCCAAATTTTGAGGTTTGGACAGTCGTTCCCACAGCGCCCAAACTACCGACTAATGAAGGAGTTCCTCCGGTTGTCCTGTGACAGGCCTATGTCTTTCTCAGCTTGTGTACACGGCATCGAGGCCCTGCGCCACTAGATGGCGCATGGCATCCTCACCCAATATGGGTAACAGCCTTTTTAAAGCTTCCTGTTGGACGGGGGTTAGCTTACCCCAATCGTCCTGATCCATCCCTTGCAGAGGATGTGGATCGCCAACACAGGTGTTGGATTGACTACAAGTGCTACCAGATGTATCCGGAGTGCTACCAGATATAGCCGGTGCGTATACGCATGGTGAGGCTAGCGCACAGAGGAAGACTCTTCCTTAAAGCGGTAGCTACCGCTACTTAGCCGATACGCCCTTGTAAAGGGCTTAAAAGGAGAGTTCTACTACTCGGGGCCAAGATTCCCGGGTTTTTTTACAGTTAGCTTTCGCTAACGCCTTGTAACAAGGCTTCCCTTATAAAGTGAGGTAGCGTAAGTGAGAACTCCCTTACGCTACAATACTCACTGCGCGCGCGACCGGGTGTGGTCGCGCGCCTAGCAGTCTTAAGTATTTTGTACACTGATTTATATTCAATATATGTAATTGGCGTAAATTAATTAAACTAATGTAAACTATATGTAATACTAAGTAGAGCTTATTCAAGTCGTACCAGGCTGCCACGCCTTCACAAAGGTCTCCTTCCCTGATTGGTTAAAACAACCAATAAGTCCGAACCTTTTGGACTGTTCAATATCTGACCTTAACCGTGGTGTACTTATGTACACTAATGTAACCACATGCAACCCGGTTACAGTGATAAAGCCAAGTGTTCTCACCTCTTCCACCATTGGTTCGCATCTTTCCTCTAGAAGTTCGTCTGCTTTAAGCGCCCGTTGGGAACTCTAGGTGGATTTTTGTGAAATCAGTCGATATACACATAGAAAGTGCATATCGACCTCCTTCCTCTTAAGTTTAGGCTAGGAATACAAAATATATTGGGTATTTCCTTAGCGATCTAGGCTTAAGAGGCTCGACGATCAAGTGGTGAAGACGCCGCCACGTGATCAAGTACCCCTTCGCTGATTTCTACTCGATCGATACCGTCGAGCTGCGATCTGCGATCAAGTATCCGCAATCTCGCCAATTCGTACAAGATCAACGAGATCAACCTGCGATCAGCGATCATCGATCATTGATCATCGATCTGCGATCTACCGATACGCATCTCGACAAACCGCACAAGATCAACTAGATTGATCTTCGATCTGCGATCATCGATCTGCGATCTTCGACCCCGAGTTTTTCCCCGGGATCTCGAATCTACGATTTTGCACCTGAAATACACCCGTCGATCTGCTACGAATTCACTCGATCTGCATCGGAATTGCATTGATCTACGTCCCATTCACCTGGAGAGCAACCCACGCCCAAACTGTCTGGCGTGAAAGGGTGAATGCCCTTATCGCCCATGAGGAGAGTCTTCGCGGGAGTTATCCCGCGTCTACGGGGGTGCGCCCCCCGATGTACTTTAAGATAAAGCAATTCACCGGCGAGAAAGGTTAAAACCTTTCTTTGGTGCTTCAAGAAGTTGAAACCGCATTCGCCACCGCGAACGTGATCGAGGATCACCTGCAAGTGGGACTTACACTGACCCATCTTACGGGAAAAACCCGTACATGGGCGTTTACGTGTCAGGATTCGGTCACGACCGTGTTCCCGAACTGGGGAGTCCTTAGTCGAAAGCTTATGAAGATGTATGCAACGCCTGATCTGGTTTTCCAGAATCAGCTGGCGTTCCTAAGGTGCCGTCAGGGCACTAGGGACTTGGAGACGTACATCCAAGAACTTAATACCCTGTTTGAAGGGATGTACGCGAAAGCGTACGGGGACGATGTGTCTATTCCCGTGTTCATGGGAGGCCTGAGAAAGGGCCAGCACGGTCGGAGCTTTTCCGATGCCGACCCCAATCTCTGGGGGAGGCGTTTAAGATGGCGTTTAACACCGAGAGGAACTTTTATTCCTCTAAGGTGGTTCCTGAACCCATGGACCTGAGTCAGGTCGAAGCAGAGGAGAAACCTCCCGCTAAGAGTCACACTGACTCTTTTCCGCAGAGCTTCGAGGCGGAGCTCTTAGCTATGTTGCAGCGGCGTGGGCCGCTAAGGTTCTTCCTGTGTGGAAGCGTGGATCATCTGCGGAAGTGATGTCCACAAAATACCCTTTTTGCCGCCCTCTCCAAAGCCGTCGGGAAACAGCGGCTCCCAGTAGGTGCGGGGCGCCCTACTGGGGGACCCCTCAGTGCTGTTAAGCCCCAGGGTAGGGGACGACAGCACAAAGCCCCGAGGGAAGCGGTGCTTTCTAGCACCGAGTTGGTGTACCAGCCAGATTTGCTGGTAGTCCTTGCGGACGTGAAAGGCTTTGATAAGCCTTGGAGAGTCTTGATATACTCTGGAGCATCTAACAATTATGTCAGACGGACTTCTGTTGAGAAGAGTCGGCTGTATGCCGAGGCCCTAGAGGCACGTTCTCGTGACGTTGTCACGGTCCGTCAGGCGACGGGCGTAAAGGTTTCTGTACCCAAGGTCTCGATTGACCTTAAGCTAGAGTTCGAAGACTTCGACAGCTTAGAACGTTGCCTTGTTATGGATTTGGACTCGAGGTATGACTCATTCTGGGCATGAAGTGGCTGGAACGCTACGAGCCATGGATGGACTGGAAGACTAAGTCCATTGGCTCAACGCACCCGCGATCGAGTGAAGCATTGGCGAGTCATGAACCCACCTTTGCTCGATCGCAAAAGCGATTCTGGCGCGAGATGCCAGAGATTGGGATGTCTGAGATGATCAGTTCCAATGAGGTCAAGGAAGTGCTCCTTGACGAGGGGTATTCGGCGATTAATCCCCGCGCCGATATAGGCGAGACTGGTGAGTCGCCAGTGTTAGAGGTGGATTCCTCTGAGGTTTAAACGCGAGGCGCTTCTTAGAGAAGAGACCCGAAGTTTGTCTCTTCTGCAGGTCGGAATTGATTCTGACCACGCCGTGATTGGCGAACAAGTTGCGACTCCAGTGGTAGGGGTAGAGACACCTGTGGTTAAGCGCGAGGCGCTTCCAAGCGAAGAGACCCGTAGATCGTCTCTTTCGCACGTCGGTATTGATTCCGACCACGCCTTATTAGGTGATACCGGCGAGTCACCGGTGGTTGAGGTAGAGACCTCTGTGGATAGGCGCGATGCGCTTCCAATAGATGGGGCAATTGACTCCCCCCATCTGGGTCTCGGGATGAGTACCGAGGCCATTAGTCATCAGTCCTATCGGATGATGAATAGTGTGACTGGTGTTGTCACAGAAGGCGTAAGACTTGAACAGTTGCCTGGGGGAGGCGAACTGTTGTCGTTGGAGGAGATGTCCTTCAACGAGTTTGGAACTTCTTTGAGAGCAGGTGAAATCGACGAAGTCGTCGTGATGCGTCCGGAAGAGGAGTTGAACTCCTCATCCACGATGGACGAGTCAGTTTGGTGAAAACCAAACAGGCATTGAATGCCCGGAGCGGCCCAAAGATCCTTGCGGATCCTGAGAACCCTTACCATTCCTTACTGAAGGAATTTGGAGATGTCATTAGTGACAACCCGCCGATGGGGTTACCACCGGATCGGGGAGTCCGACATGAAATTGATTTGGTTCCTGGAACAAATACTGCGTCACGAGGCAGTGGCCTCTCCCCAAGGAGCAATGCGACGTCATCGACGCATTCTTTAAGGGGAAAGAAGGGGCAGGGATGGTACGGGAGAGTAAGTCTCCCCATTCATCCCCCACTTTTTGTGTTTGGAAATCGAACGGAAAGTGGCGCATTGTGCATGCGTACAACAAGCTGAATGCAGCTACTGTACCCATGAAAACTCCGATTCATCGGAAGGATGTCCTCCAGAACAAATATGGCAGGCCTTACTGGTACAGTGCCTTGGATCTGGTGGACGGGTATTATCAGGTGCTCATGCGAGCATCCGATATTACGCTTACAGCGGTCAGCACGCCTAGTGGCATGCTGTGGGAGTGGATTGTTATGCGACAAGGGCTTTCAAATGCACCAGCGACTTTTAATCGCTTGGTGTCCCAACTATTCCGCCCTCATAGAAACTACGCCCAGACGTATTTCGACGATATATTCATTCATAGTCGTGCGGAAGGCGACTCGTCTGATGTTCAGACGCATCTGATACACCTTCGATCGGTGCTCGAATGTATGCGAGAGCATAAATTATATGCAAACGCATCCAAATGTATCTTTGGTGCTGAGGAAGTTCCTTTCCTCGGATGCTTCATCGGTAAGGATGGAGTGCGGGCGGATCGCGCGAAGGTGAAAGCCATTGTGGAGTGGCATTCGCCTGTAAATCTTAGCGATTTACGGAAGTGGCTTGGATTAGCCAACTATCTTCACAAGTACAGCGAGAACTACGCTGAAATGGCGAAGCCATTGACCGACCTTCTTAAGAAGGATGTTGATTGGTGTTGGAAAACCGAACACCAAAACGCTTTTGAAGCGGTTAAGGGGAGCTTGTTAAAAGCTCCCTTTCTTGCTCTCCCAGATTCTGGGAAACCATTTAGTGTCGTCTGCGACGCCTCCGATTTCGCAATCGGATGTGCTTTGTTACAAGCAGACAATGCGGGAAGGGAACGCGTAATTGCGTTTGAGTCGAGGCAGCTTAAAGCTGCGGAACGGAATTATCCCGTTCATGACAAGGAGCTACTTGCAATGAAATATGCCTTTGTCAAGTTCAGGGTTCACCTACTTGGCTCAAAGCCGTTCGTGGTTTATACTGACCACGCGTCCTTACGGACAGCGACAAAGTCTCCTCATCTCTCGCAACGGATGGCCCGTTGGCTCTCCTTCTTTGCGGAGTACAACTTTGAGGTTAAGTATAAACCTTGCAAGCAAAACGTGCTTGCAGACGCGTTGTCGCGTCGTCCCGATTACGAGCTCGCTCACGCGACATTCGTCACCACATCTGTTGTGGATCTCATACGCCAGGCGTATGAGAAAGACCCACGATGTACGGCGCTTATCAGCGCGTTGGGTGGAAAGGGTATTGGCTCGTCTGAGCCAACCCTGTCAAGTCGAGCTAAAGCTCGTTTACACCGTTACAGGTACTGTGACGGTATGCTATTTTATAGCACGAGCGCGGAGGACACTCCGCGGGTGTTAGTTCCTCATGATGAGGAACTGAAGTATAGAGTCCTCTTTGAGGCACATGACGCCCCTACCGGGGGTCATTTAGGTCGGGATAAGACCTAAAGCGCTTTAAGCGCTTTGTATTGGTGACCCAACATGTATAAGTGGGTCGGTGCGTATATTCGCACTTGTGAGTTGTGTCAGAGGGTCAAACCCCCTGCATATTCAGCTGCTATAGGAAACACTTGGAAATTTCCAACAGTTCGTGTGGACCAAGTCAACCTATAGCATACAGTTGGAAAGTGCCAATTGTTCGTGTGGGCGAAGTCCTTCTATAAAAATGAAGGTGAGTCTTTGGCGAGCTTAGCCGTTACAACGGAGTGTTGGATATCCATTAGTATGGATTTTATCTTCGGTTTTTTCCGAAGGGCGGTTACACCGGCATTTTGGTCTTTGTAGACCGTTTGAGCAAGATGCTCACCTGGCAGCGGTGCCAGAGTCCATTGATGGACAAGGAACAGCAAAAGTGTTCCTAGACCGTGTCTTTCGACAGCATGGTCTACCCGATTCCCTGATATCGGATCAGGATACCCGTTTTACGGGGCAGTTCTGGGGGGGGGCGCTGTTTAAGGTTCTGGGCACCAAGCCCCTCATGTCCACTGCGGACCATCCGCAGACGAACGGACAGACGGAACACGTTAATCGCGTTGTTGAGTATATTCTCCGGAGATTATGTCCGGATGCTCTACAGAGTTGGAGTGAGATGCTTCCTATGGCCGAATTTGCCATAAACAATTCGGTGCATGTATATACGGGGTTTACCCCGTTTAATGTGAACGGATTAGTAAATCCGCGGGTTACGTTGACGCCACGTGTGTGTGGCCCATAGCTTGAAGGGGGGGAAGATTCCCCGATGTCAGCCCTGTATCTGTGCGAAAGCACATCGATAAGTTTTTATCGACGCGCCTTAGAGTCTTACGACACGTTTGCGATGCCATGGCGGAAAGCCAAGACAAGCAAAAGGTGGTTAGCCGTAAGGTACGGCAGGACGGGGTGGAGCGTCTGACGGCGCGACGCCATCATCGGGGTCAAACCCAGTATTTGGTGAAATGGAAGGGTTATCCACACTCACAGAGTTCGTGGGAGTTCGAGACTCCCCTGCGGCAGGATTGCCGTGACGCTGTTGACGCTTTCGAGCGGGAGAATCCAGTTGTGAGTCAACGACCAAAGAGGAGGGGGAAGCCCCTTCACTCCCAGTAGTTGGGAGTTCTCCGGAGGAAGATGCGGAACCCTCAGTGTGCTCCGGCACCGCAGTGAGGGCACGGAAGCTAGCATAGCGCATGATATAAGGGGGCACGTAACTTCCCCATGGATTTGGCTCTGGCAAACTCCAAGCGCAATGCCCTCTCTATCCGAACGTCACGTTCGGAATAGCTGTTGTACAGCTTTAAAACCTCGGGGAGACGTTTCTCCCCTCCGCCCAAGCGCGGAACTTCTGCTCTGCCTCTTTGGCATCTTCTCCTTGCAGGAGAACGAAGGGAACCTCGTGGAGGATCCCAACAACGGTACCCTGTGCCTGTTTCTCGAGACGCTCTCGATATGAGGTAGCAATGAACTGCTTCTGCGTGAGCAGTTTTTCCCGGAGTTGATTCCGGCGTGTGATGTGTTGCGGCTGTACAGCCGCAAGGCCAGGGGTATAGAAGACTAAACCCTTCTTTACCTCAATCTTGGCCCACTTTGGGAGGTCACGAGGATCTCCAAAACGATATGCCGCCCGTGGAGGGCGCATGGGGGCGTGCAAGGCAGCCTGTAATGCCTGTGCGGCATTTTGAGCCTCTTGAGCTGCGTCCAGCTCATTAGTGGTGATCGCCCTCGGCGATCCGGATATTCCATCCGAGGTTGGTAATAGTTGCGCACGATTTAGCGCATTTTCTCCGCGTGTGGGGAAAGGATTAGGCTGCCTACATCGCCGTTCGGCGTTGTCGGAGCAGTCAGCCTTTGGGGATATATCCCCAAGGGCATCCTCATCCGAGTTATCGGAATAGTTTTCTTCGCGAGGAGAATCCTCAGCACCACTAAAAAAAAGGTGCTCATGGTGGTAAGCCAGAGTTCTGGCAGTTGGAGGTCTCCAACTAAAATTGATTTATTGCGTAAGCAATAGTCTTGATGGGGGAGTATGTAAAAGGGTTACATTATGGTTGCATTAGTATGTGGTGTACGTGAGTACACTACGGTTGGGGTCAGTATTGAAAGGTCCGAAAGGTTTGGACCTATTGGTTATTTTAACCAATCAGGTCAGGAGCCCTTGGTGGAGGCGTGGCAGCCAGCCACGTGTTAGTACACAGGTGGTGTACACTACATTTTAGCTAGGTACGAATTTAGTAAGTTCTACTTAGTATTACATATAGTTAGTTTAAATTAATTTAGGCTAATTACATACTAAATATACATTCAGTTTACAAAAATACTTAAGACTGCTAGGCGCGCGACCACGCCCGGTCGCGCGCGCAGTGAGTATTGTAGCGTAAGGGAGTTCTCACTTACGCTACCTCACTTTATAAGGGAAACCTTGTTACAAGGCGTTAGTGAAAGATAACTGTAAACCACCCCGGGAATCTTGGCCCGAGCAAGAGAGTTATCTCTTGCTAATCCCTTATACAAGGGCGTATCGGCTAAGTAGCGGCGAACGCCGCTTAAAGGAAAGTATTCCTCTGTGCTCTAGCCACACCGTGCGTTTACGCACTGGATACATCTGGTAGCACTACGGCTACAATCACCCTCCCAATAACCTTTCCAAAAAAGGGGCCGCTGACACAGCGGGCGTAGTTGAAGGCGAGTTCTTCTAAACTTCAAGTCTGCCGGTAGGCCAAAACGTGCACTACGTTCTCCCACCCGGGACGTGTGAAGGTGCCTATGCAATGAAAGGGAGGCGCGAAGTTATCACGCAGTCCCAATCGATGATCTAGCTGATCGGACACAAAAGGAGAACCTTTGTTTATTGCTTATATCCTAAAATCAACCAATTACCTAATATCAACCAATCAACTCTACCCATCCTGATATGCTCCATCGACCAACCAACCTGATATATCATCCGTCTGTCGCTTGCCATCGTGTACTTGTACCTTGCGTCGCTTCTGATCCGTATGGCCCGTCCATGTTCGCAACAGTTGGCCCCAAAATCTTCCATGCGCTTTTCCACATTTCCACCCGTGCATGTGACTACGTCTTCCAACAATTTTTTGTCACCAACGAGATGACGACTGGATCCACTATCGAGAACCCACACATCGTCTTCATCGGTATCACTTGAGCTTAGCGCTCCGGACTATTCGGCTCTTGTATCAGTAGTAGCCAAGCCGTACTCTTTCTAAAAACTGTTCTGTGCCTTGCGGTAATCTTACTTTTCGCGCTTCTCAAACCGTTTTGTGCATTATCGGCAGATATGACCTCTTCCACCACAATTGTGGCACGTAATCGCCTTCTTATTTTCCTGCACTGCATTCACACCCATCTTTGGTGCCCTTCTACTTCTTACATGGTCTTCTTCGACCTCCTCAGCCCACGCTACCAACTCATGCGCGTGTAAGATATAATCCGTCCTTGTCGGGTTGTAGCGCATCATCATCGCGTATTCAGGCTCGGAACTGCATATTTCACCACATTTTCCACTATGAGCTTCTCACTTGATCCACTATTGCATGCTAACGCGGTCAGATACAGTAAGTGCTCGTTCTAGGACCTTTTCGCGTCCTTTCTCTAGCGAATAGCTGTGCTGCTTGCTGATTCGATATCGTAACATTATACGCACGCCACATCTGATCCAAGACGTAATGCAAATTCTGCGAGACTTGCCACCATACTCCAATGTTCGAACGAAAATATCTCGATGCGGCGCCATCGAGGTATTCCCCGAGCTTGTTAACCTTGAGCCTCTCGGTCCATCCAAAATCAGACGATATTTCTGCAATTTCTAATGCTTCCATAAGCAAATACGCCCAATCGCGAATCCGGGGCCAAGTCCAGGATAAATTTCTGCTCCATAAAACTTCTGTACTACCAACTTTGGTATCTTGTACGGGCGCGGCGGTATGCCCGGACTTACGTAATTTCCATCCGTTTGCCTATCTTATGCCATACCTGCGTGCATACCAGGGTATTATCGTGGCATCGCCAAACGAAGCGCACCGCCCTTCTCTATACTTCATCCACTGATGAATCGTTCAGCGTGATTTGCTGCCCAAATGGCGCAAAATTCTAGATACTTTCTTGAAAGAGGGTATCACCACCTCTAACGGCGAATCCGTCGCCGTAATCGGAGAAACACTCCGACCCCGACCCTTGTGATCGTTCTTCCTCCATTTGGTTTAACCTGTCATTTATTTTTCCCATCTGTAAGAGCAGCGCCTTCAACGCACCCTTCTGGTCGAAAGATTCTGTGGTGAAGTGCTATTGGAAGTTTTTGACCAGCATGTACCAGTGTACCAGTTGTCAAGTCGTAGCGATCGGGTTGGCTAAAAGGATGGAGTGTTTTGGGCCAATCATGTGCTTGGAGTGTAAGGTACGCAGATTTAAGGTGAGGCACACGGTTTTGCATGTAGTTTACATATTGGATTTTAATTGGATATTAAATATAGTGTTCGTTCTACTTTGGGTTGCATAAGTCGCCGCTCCGCAGTAGTTATTGGTAGAAGAGGGCTAACACGTCCCCTATAGCTCATTTTTTCCCGACCAGGACATAGCTCCAACCGAAGTCCCACGACGGGAAGCAGCTCACTTGGTTCACTGACCCCCTCAAGCTCCACACGTTTGGAACGTGTTATTCTCTCTCGTATTGGCTGGTTCCCCAAATCGCGATCTGTGATCTACCCCAGATTATTGGTTGGGTCAACGCGCCGTTCCGCCCCAAATTTATATTGGCTGGGTCTACGCGCCGTTCCGCCGGTCCGCACCAGAATTTCTATTGGATGGGTCCCTCACTGCTGTGTGCAGTCAAGCCCCAGATTTTCCCCGCATTTGGAGTGACGATTTCCGCTCCATTTGCAGATCGGTTTCATTTGGATTATCTATCGCTGGTTTTCGGTACAAGTACCCCATAAGTGGTACCACCCATATTGGTACTTATCAAGATCCCTACTAAGCGACGGTCCACCGAGTGTGTAACCACCCATACCAATGGGTACACAAGGTGAGATGATTGAAGACAAATCGGACTCGGCGTCCTGCAGTGCTGATCGGTCGCCAGATCGGCACCCAGGCGAAGGTTCGCGGGGTACCTCCCCGGAAGTTGGTCGGCTGAGCGCGATGGTGGTCAAGTTTCGGACACTTCGGTGTTCGATTTCGAACTGGACTCCACCACAATTCACCTTCGTCCATGGTAAGAATGCGTCAAAAACCAAAAAACACACGATAGGAACGTAATCCACACGTAACAATCGACTTCACTCCAAACAATTCCTGGGGACCGTTCTGCGTAATCCACACGACAGAAACGTGAGGCGAGTATACTTGAAACTTAAAACTGAAACTTTATGTGCCCCCGTGTCCCTTGGGCTCATAACCTGTAGGAAGTTGAAACGAGTTGGTTGCTCGTGAAAAATCCAGTTAGTTGTGACAGTATCGGCCGTTAGCGCCTTACCGTCTGGGAAGAAATTATTGTGAAAGAAGCGCGCCCTACTTGATCAGGGTGGGGGCGCACGGGAGTAGGATATAAATGCGTGCTTTAAGGTAAAAAATATACTAATTATAAATGCGTACTTAAGAACCTAGCCTAAAGCTCCTAATAAAAGCAAATATAAAGTTAAAATTCCAAAGTAGCTAAAAATGCATAAATGCATAAGTGACCACTATGGTCGCGCTTCACTTGAAGTTTGTATGAAGTCCCATACCGGAATCACTTGTAAATCCTCAACATCACTAAGTCCAAATCAGGTACCAGCCATACCAACTTCTACTCCAATCCTGTAAAAATTAATACTTGCTCGAATATTTGCCTCATTGAACCATATAATAAGTAATTGCCGCGTACTTCTGACTCAAACTTCCAGATTACCTCACCGCAAAAATCACTGAAGACAAAGGACTCCTCAAAATACCCCAGTATGTACTCACGGATTATGCTAAGAGGCGCCTAGATAGACTAATGTTTTTTCGAACACCAAGCTTAATCTATTCTTCGGTCTTCCGGTGTTCTACCACTTCATACTCCTTCTACCACAGTAACGCCACCGTAAGGTCATACATCGAAGTATAGATATTCCAGAGTATATATTTTTGCTTACAGATAGCGCCGTATCGTCTAACTCCCCAATGCAGAACAGCCAATGATGAGCACGAACCGCACCTTTCAACATGTACATCGATAATGTTGAAGTCAGCGCGTCACATACTCGCGCTGTAATCAAACGTATACCGCTTTGTACTTCATCATTGATACATATGGAAGCTGTACAGTACATTACGTAGTGTTGTAGAAATTCATTAATCGCGCTTTAATAGATCGTAACTTGGACCTTGGTGGCTTTTTAAGCGGTGGATTCTACGGTGTGAGCCGTCATTACTATGTATTGTTTTGTGTTTCCTTTCTAATACATCTCATCCGTACCTTGGTTTAAGTGATGGTACGACTGATGTTGCATGATGTTGTATCAGATACATCATCCAGTCGTACCAAGGAACGTTACATGGGTCGCCTCAACTATGTATTACGTTTGCGTGTGTGTGGCCAGCTCACGAATTATGTTCAACCAACTAGCCATGTTTCATGAAGTTTGGAACGAGGGCATGTAAATTGTACACGACGTTAAGTTCTTTAGATCAAATGCTTAGCATTTACTGGTACTAAGTACGTGCCTTTTTTTCCTTTCCAAGAACATGCGCTAGAGATTCGGGCTGGATTCTTGACGTTCGTCATTCGATCTCATCGTACAGTAAATGATCGAGGTGATGGGTTTGCTCATGAAGTAGCTGAACAGGTTCATGTATTAATCAGCGAAAACTAAAAAAAAGAATAGTGTAAGTGATCCAAAGTATTATGTGCAATTCAATGCTGGCAGATGACGTCTAATGATGGGAAATGATGTTCATGTGGTGCTAACGATGTTCTAGCTCTTGACTGCGCGCTAACAAGAGGTCAATTTTTGATGACAATCATCGATGCTACTCCTTGTGGAGGACAAGGTGTGAATTTGTCTCTTATTTTTTATCACCCCTTCTCTTGCGCTGGCATGGGGTCACTACAGTAGTGGGTCATTGTATAAGATGCTAATCATCGATGCTTTCCAGGACAGTGGCAGTAAAGGCCTCTATACCAAGACGTGAATTTGTCTTTTCTTTTTACTACCCCTTCTCTTGCGCTGGCCTAGGTCGCTACAGTAGTGGGTCCTTATATGAGATGCTGATGCTCAGTCGAAATTTCATCGTCCTGTCGACAATTACAATGTTGGCAACTAACAATTGGTCAACCTAGTCGCCATGGAAGGCTGCAACTTCTGTAGCGACTGCACAACCTAAGCCACAAGCGATGATTATAACGAGATTTGACCCTGTTGTCAGCGTATATGGGACTCAAGTCACATTCGTTAAGTCTCCGAGTGAGACGCACCACGACGCGGATAATTGAATTAAAACCTTCGTGTTCAGCGTAGCACTCCACTGGCGAGTGGATAGCCGTCTGGAAGCTCGAAACTCGGTACCTGACATCAAGCCGATGTCGATCGCGACGAGATCGTCACCGTCGTCAGCATCGCTCAGCAGCACGTTTGACGTTCCCGTGTCTTTAGAACTTCGCATCTTTGAAGGAAAATTCAAAAGTTCCCACGGCCCAAGTCTATTCTACTTTTCACTTTATCCACCATCGGAGCACACACTGCGAGGTGTCGTGCTGTTTTTGCATGGAGCAGGTGATCATTGTCGTCGATATATTGCACTATATGAGCGCTTGTGTGAGCGAGGTTTCGGAGTAATCACATACGACCTTGTAAATCATGGTGCGAGCGACTGCGATTGCCACAAGACAAGAGGACACGTACGAAGCTTTCAAAATCTCGTGGACGATACCAATGCCTATGTCACGTTTGCCAAAAAAATTATTTTTCCGCAAACTAGTCACTCATCACCGCCCTTGATTATATCCGGTATGTCATTTGGATCGCTGGTGGGGCTGCATGTTGTGCTATCTGGTCAGCACAAGTTCTTCGCAGCTTTTTGGGCAGCACCGACAGTAGGCGTTGAGATGACGACAATTTGGAAGGTTCAAGCAGCATTTATCCAACCTCTGGCCCTACTGCTGCCTCGACTACGTCTAGTACCGGGTGTCGATTACGAACTACTTTGGAGAGACCCCGGCTATTTAGAAGACTTTAAAACTGATACTTTAGCAACCATGGATGACATCACGACAAGAACCATGCAGCAAACGCGTTGCGCAATGGACCGCCTGATAAAGGATAAAACTATCCAGCAAGCCGGGAGTGGCTTTTGTGCTCTGAGTATGCTATTTTTGGTTGGCTCGGAAGATCACGTCGCTGATAATGGTGTTTCGAGAAGGTTCTATCATAAAATTGCCAACACGGACAAGGCCTTTAAAGTGTTCGAAGGTGTCTTCCACTGCGTCTTTGACGATCCCGAGCGAGAAACGATCTTTGACTTCCTCTGTCAATGGCTGCAGGAACGCTTTCCAGAACAACCTACAGATCAAACTCCTGTTGTCCACATATACAAGAAGAACAGCGACAAGTTTGCTTGACGCACGTATAACATTAAATTTATCCACTGCTGCTTGCGTTACTATAAAGTAAGAGCCAGTGCCTGATATTCATTCATTCGTACCCGTAGTATTTGATTACGGCCAACATACTACTGTGTACAAGGAGAAGGTTTGCAAAGGACATTAGCTAACATTTGTATGCCAACTCCATTCAATGCAAAACCCTTGTCCAATAACAATGCTTCAATAGCCGTGCGACTTCCGACAGACTTTATCGTAGTTCCCCCACATCAATAGCAAGATACAGTGGGGCGTCTATGCTTGATCCAAAGTTATCGACAATTGTTGAATTCTTTCATTGTCCATCTTTGCGTAGATTTAGAGAAACTTGAGTCGTAGATGACTTTTGATACCTTGAATATACTGATTTCTATTTTTATTAGTTTTATCGCAACAAATAATCCGTTAACGATGTAAACAGCACCTCAAGACATTTGCAGACAGTATGTGAAGATAACCAAGTCAGGGACGTGCTCAGTTGAATGTGTATTGAGACGTGATTATCGATCCTAACTGCAATATGCATAAGAGTTGAAGTTGTAGCGATCCTCCATCTGTCATGTATCCTACACTATTTATCCGTACCTAATAATGGGTACTAAGATTCCTAAGTACACTCACTACCTTATCTCTTAAAGTTTCCAATTTGCCTTCTTCTACGCAAGAGTACAGAAAAAGGCCAACCTTTCTTGCGACCGCGTACAAGCCCCGTTTGTTCGCCGTCCAACTTCGTCTCTACGCTTCCTGCTTCGATCGCCGTTTGACTCCCAGTCAAACCGCCCTCGTCGCACTTCGCCCCAAGACCTCTTCTCGCCCACTTCTTCCGCCTTTACCGGCCTACGACTCAACCCTCGGTCTTCTTTACTGCAACTCTACTTAGTTTACCTGGCTGTTGTCTGATACCTACTGCATATTGCACGTGGTGGAGAGACCGTAAGAACCACCGTTCAAGGGGTTTACTGTCAGTGTTAAACTCTGTTAGAGGACTGCAACCGCGAATCGCCGTGTATTTAGGTACACTTTGCCTTCGCCGGTTCACAGTGAGAACTCTCTTTACTTTGGACTGGTATAGCCTCCTTAGTTAAAGTTTGCACTCTCTCTGCAGCCAGTCACTGCATAAGAGACTAAGTGTAAAAGTCCATACAATGGCGAAACCTCGTGCGACTTCAGGCCGCCCCGCTTTCATGAGGCAGCTCCCCATGGACTCCTTGCTTGAAACAAGTGAGTTGGAGCTTACCTCCAACAATATTGAAGCCCTACGCTCCAACGCGTTAAAATTGGCCCCCACTCCAGCTGCACCCTCTGAGCTGCATAAGATGTGGATCCCATGTCCTGCGGCCCTCATCAAGCAGAAACACTTAGCGGATATACTGGATGAACTGGCCAAGGACGACCAGCCCCTCGTGTGGAAAGAGGCTCGTCAAGCCCGCCTCCTGCAAGACTTCAAGCTCATCCCTAACGCGGGCATCCGATTTACCTGCGTTTCCTATGGAGCTGCTACGAAACTTAGTATGGTGAAACTCAATGCTTTTGGGACACAAATCCAAATTGCTAGGTTCTCGAAGTTTGGCTCTCGCTACTATGTGGACCTCGTTAGTCTACCTGAAGAAGTCACGGACCGCATGATATTCGACTGGTTTGAAAGTAATGGAGCCCCGCCTACATGTGTTCTTCCTACATTTGTGCGGAATGGCCTACCCTCTCGTGAAAGGACCGTTTACTTTGGACAAGACAACGCTCCCACTATACTGGTTCCAAGTGAAGCTCACCCTCTACGCGAAATCGCTTTCCCATCGCCTGATGATGGCATGGTTCCACTGCCCCCCTGCTTCGTGAACCATAGGGTGGCCAAATACAATCGGATCACTCCTCCATCCATTCAGGCTAAGATGGATGAGGAAGCCGCAAAAAAATCAGCTACCACAACCCAGTTAGCTGACGCAACCCATTCAGATGGCGCAACCCAGCCAGATAGCGCAACCCAGTCAGATGGTCCCACTATGGCACCCCATCCCAAGATCACCCCATCCGATGGTGAATCCCAGCCTTTATTCACCTCGTCCCTACGCCAGTCCCTTGCGCAGGATCGTCAGGATGCACCGGTTTCTATGGAAACATCCGATGACCCTATGCCGGATACGGAGATACCCCCAACAACTGACGATGCCGGCAGTGAAGACGAATCTACCCATACTGACTCGTCTTTCACGAAGTTTATCGAAGAAGTGGTAACAACGCCCACTACTCCCATCTCAGCACCTGTATGGGCTAAGGCGGCTACTAACCGCCGAGCCGTGCTTGGGATTACTGGGACAACCTCTGTGGAAGTTAACCCCATAGAATATGAGGTTAACGCGGAAAGAGGCGTAGCCCTAGCGAAATCCATCATACAGGCTAATTACTATAGCCCATTATGGTATGAGGATTTGGACCCGGACTCGCCTCAATGGCATTATGATCTTGAACTTCGTCACTCGGAGGACGCGGAATACTGTCTAGAGAGTCCCCCCATTAAGGTCGATCCAAACGCCTACGACTCTCTCATACAGCCCGAGACCTTCGTCTATGATGTCGAGAAAATGTCTCGCCTCGATCTTTTCACCTACATAAATTACTATCTGGAATCTATAGGCGAAAAGCCTCCTCTAACGCAGTTGGCCATTATTGAAGCCAACCCGGGAGTCATGCTCAAGGCTATTGAAAAGCCCAAGCAATTGGATTCTCTCAAATACACCCGGGCAATATGCCGGGTTGTTGCGGCTATTCCTCGCGGCCAAAATACTGGGGACCTTGCGGCGCCCCAGTATCTCACCACTCAAGGTGACGGCCCGAGTTTGCTGAACCGCCTTCTCAGCTTTTCTTCCGAATCTTCGCCTCAGGCTTTGGAGGCTTTACTGGTGCTCTCCGCTTGGGACGTGGTTGTCCATATTATAGCGCCTACCGTGTACCAAGACCAAGTCAAAGTTCGTGTGTTAATTGATACTAACCCTGAGTATCTCATTAACCTCACGATTCCCCTCCTATCCGATTCCGCACTCTGGCAACTGGCCTTCAGCTCTTTTGCCAAAGACCTAGTGGAATACAAGACTGTACCAGATTTCCTGAAATCCCTGATTCAAGCCGTCCAAACTTTGTCCCCTGCCCAGGCAGGAAATTTCACGCCTCGCCTTCAGTTCTAAGTGGGAACCATAGTCTTTTAAGGCCGTTTCACTCAATGTGAATGGGCTTAATAAACCTAGTCTTTCCCTCTATCAAGACCTCTTTCAGCGCTATCAAGTTATCGCCTTACAAGAAACCAAGCTTTCCAATGAACATTCGCTGGAAACTAACGACTATTTCATCCACGCTGCCGACGCCCACGCTCAAGCCTTTTGGTCCAACCAACCATCCAACTCTTTCGGTATACGCAATGGTGTCGCTCTGCTTTTTACCAGTGCTCACCCTTTTCAAGATCTACAAGACTCTACCTCCATTTATACGGAAGATCCTATACTGTCGAATCGGTACCTGCTGGTTACGGCCAAACTCGGGTCACTCCACCTTTACTTTCACGTGGTATACGGCCCTGTTCAAGCCAGAGACAGATCTGCGTACTTCTCTGCCTTACCAAGACATTTTGACGATTCCGCCCTCCATATCGTTCTCGGCGATTTTAACATGACGTTAGATCCCGCATTCGATCAAGCTACCCCCTCTTCTACTTTTCACGACCTAGGAAGATCTGACCTTTTCGACTGGATGATTTCGCTTGGACTCATCGATTTTTGGCGCCTCGAGAATCCCAGTCTGAAGGAATTTACTGGTCCCCAAGCGAAAAGTCGAATTGATTTTTGTCTCGCATCTGTGAGCTTCTACGATCGGTTCATCACATCTTGCGACCATGCTTTCGGCACAAAATTTGGTGGGAGTGACCATATTCCTGTCGAATTCTCCGCTGCCTCCGATTCTCCCATTACCAAGGACACACTACCGTTCAAGTGCCCCACCTGGCTTCTTGGTTGTGAGTCTGTTCAATCGCGTCTTTCCAACTCCCTACACAAATTAATGGAGTCATTAGACCCCAACGGGAACCCTGGTTGCTTACTCGATGAACACAAGCGTCGGGATCGTATATATTTACGACAAGAATATCTTCGTCAAAAAAACTCTACCACGGCCCAACTTCGATCTCTCTTATGCGAAGCCCAAGCTTGTGAACATCAGTTTGCACTTAACCCCACTAACTCCAATCGCCGCAAGCGAGACGACTCACGACAAGCGTATGCAGATTTTAACACAGCCATTCGAGAGCGCAATATGGTTTCAAAATTTGACTCTGAAGCAACCACTGGTGAAACTTCATCGCGTCATTTCTTCCGGGCACCCGTTTCCGCCGAGCTCAAGCTAACCATCTCGTCCGTCGATACCCCAACTGGTGTCTCCAAGGACATCTCCGTCATTAAATCAACTCACCGAAGATACTGGGGAACCTTGTTCCAGTCTGACTCACGGGACCTCAATGTTGAGCCTCGTCAGTTTGATGAGAACAAACTTCATGAAATTCTTCAACACAGCAACCGGAAGTTGACATCTCACCAATGCTCTATGCTGGACGCGCCTCTCACGGCCAATGACTTCTTCTACGCCATCAAGTTTACAGCTCGAGGGAAGGCCCCAGGTCCTGACGGCCTTCCTACCGAATATTACCAACTCTTTCCATCTGAATGGGCTACGGTACTGGAACTTGTTTATGCTGCTCAATTCCGGAAAGGGCGCATGAGCAAATTCCAACGCCGAGCCTATCTATCCCTTCTCTTCAAGAAAGGCTCCCGTTCTGATCCCCAGAACTACCGACCGCTAACTTTACTTAATCAAGATGCCAAATTTGGCCCAAAGGCTTTAGCCTATCGACTCAACCGCGTTTTACCCGCTATTCTGAATGAAGACCAATATGGATTCGTTCCGGGAAGAGATATCCGCCATGCTCTACGTTATTTCCTGGACTTAACGGAACACTGCAAGTACCGTAACTCACGAGATCCCGCAGGAGCCGTCTGCCTTGACTTTGCCGAAGCCTTTGACAGTGTCAATTGGCAAGCGCTTGATTTGGTACTACAACATTGGGGTTTTGGACCCACCTTCCGACACTGGGTTCGGACTTTCTTCAAGGGAACTCTCGTCCAAGTTATTATCAACAACTCTCGTTCCGACTTTTTCAGCTTGGGAGCCGGAGTTCGTCAAGGTGACCCTCTATCCCCAGGACTCTTTGTGCTCTTTATTGAACCTCTCCTGTGCTACCTGCGAGCCTCCAATGAAGATGTTTCCATCAAGATACGTGGTACATCTCATCACATTGTCAGCTTCGCAGATGATATCACCGGCTTGGTCAATAACTTGAACGCCGTACCCCAATTTCTGTCGAAAGTCCAAGACTTTTGTACTGCCACTGGAATGCGTCTCAACGTGGATAAGACAGTTATCTTTCCCTTTCGACCATGGACGGCTGATGACGCTGACTTACGGGATCGCCTTGCTGGCTGTGGAGTACGTATTCTCGGTAATTCCGAGCACACCACCCTTTTGGGCATCACGGTTGGCCCCATGTGTAGCTCCCAATATCAGCTTCAGCAACTTTTAGTGCGCTTCCAAAAGCTATGAGTCCTTTGGAGATGGCGAGCTCGAACACTTCATGGACGAGTACTTATCCTCAAGACCATGATCCTCTCCATTTTATGGCATTTTCTCGGCACACAAGCTATCTCACGGCAAGACCTACGGCAATTCAACCCGCTTATGCGGAACTTTGTCAATTGCACACCGTCAACCTCCGTGGAAGCTCGCGCACGCAGAAGCCACCTTCCCTACAAATGGCATGCAGTCTCAACTATGGAAGGTGGTTTAGACTTGCCGACTGTGACCATGTCGGTTGAGTTACTGCAAGTCAACCTCATACGACAGTTGATTCGCCACTGCCGGCAACGTCTCTCTTCTCCCCCGAAATGGTTCATCCCGGCTCAAACGGCTTTAGATGAAGCTTTCTCGGGCCAAGGCATCGGTTTAGACTTTCTCTATCTACCGTTATCACACTGGGCGCAGTCCTCAAGATGGCAACAAGTCCCTCTCTATTGGAGAGCTGCAATTGGCACTTGGAGCTCAAAAATTCTCCCCAAGCTTCATAATGACAATCCTGTTTTTACGAAGTTAACCTGGCCTATCTGGCAGAATACTTTCCTTCGATTCACGGCAGAAAAGAAGACGCTATCGTTGCTTCATCGGAAGGCGGCTAATTACCTTAGCCATCAAGGCATCCTACGTCTTTCAAGCTACTGCAGTTGTTTCGGATGGGTCCCTGATACCTCCAACCTTCGTGAATCCTTAACTGGTTCTTCAATCAAACCCGGTCGTTCTATTACAGTCGTCGTGCAAGCTTTGGCGCCGCGTCTCACGGTACCCACTCATTATGGAGAGTTTGCTTTTCATCCCCAGCCGCCTGAATCAATGCTTGCGGCGCTACATGTATGGAGTTTTGACGGAACCGACGTCTGCGCTGTTTCTAATACAGTTATTCGACGGTTGCTCAACTCTCCCAAGATCCCAGAATTACCGCTTGCAAGTCTTGACGCATCCGGAGTCACCATGCGACAGCCACATTGGGACTCCGAGCGCAGATTGCAGCGGGACGTTCTTCCAATTTTTGCTGATTTTCTTTTCCGTCTTCAACACAATGGATTGGGCTTACGTTATAAGTACAACTGGCTCACACTCGATACTAAGTGTGTTCACGGTTGTTCTTTAGTGGAATCCCCGAAACATTTAGTATGGGATTGCTTCCTCGCAAGAAGTCTTTGGAGATTATTCCTTCCGCCTTTCCGGCGTCTCTTTCAAGTGGAAATCAATTGGCTCCACGTTCTCTTTCTACATGAATTGGAAGTGCCAACATTTGCGCATGATATCTTTGGTTCAAGAACGCCGCTACGCCTATTCAATATTGTCCGTTGCTGCTTACTGCGGACTATTTGGATAAACCGGAACAAAGCTATCTTTGATCCACCGGCACTTGGATTTATGGGTATCTACCGCCAATGCCTCACGATGGTTCGACTACATTTCCAACTGCTATTCAACAAGCTGACTCACCCGCGGAAAATCGATCACATCCGCTATCAAGCCCAACTCTTCGCCTTTCGACATGAGTGGCATATTGACGTCGTGGAAAACCCTTACTCATTAGTTGGCTAAACCTCTTGCATCAAGACGCCAAGTCTCTCCGCTTAAGTACGATTTTTGGTGAAAAAAATGATGGTCATCACTAAGACAACTTTTAACTTGTCTTAGAGAATGACCATCTTAATCACGATTTATTTTATCGTGATTGCGAAACCAAGTCGGTTTTTATTGGGGGGAGCGCGTTTTACGGCGCAATTTTCCTAAACTATCGCGTTTCGAGTGTATCTACCAGTCAAGTGATGTTGCCATTCAAGACCTTTTGACGCCAGGGAATAATCCCATTTCGCTAAGAGAAAATGATTGACCCGCACCATATGGGTAGCCTCGTCATACCCAGAGCTACTGGAGACGGCTTTCTCGCATACGGATACAATCGCTGACCATTTCTCACCAAGGTGAGAGTGCGCACATACCGAAGTATGTTGCATATAGGATAGCTAGTCCAGTGGCTTGCGCATGGCTTTCTCCGCTGTCGTCACGACGACTTACCTTAAGCAACTACACTTTGGTTGAACTACTCGACTACTTCGACTACTATGGGTTTCAAGCTACGCTCCTATCACGTGATCAAGGGCGCACCTGATTACCCCTACTACTACATCCCTACTACTACATTGATTAGATTTAGGCCAAGTTTTTTTGGTAAAACAATAACGTAAGTATAATGATACGTATTTTTACCTTATCTCTTAAAAGTACAAAATATCAATGCTATAAATGAAAGAGATAACGTCTAAAATGCCCCTCTTCTTAAAAAAAGGGTCGCCCTACCCGCACCCCCCTCAACCCTAGGGGCACCCCCCACGTGACTTTCGACCAATAGAATTAGCTCCTAGACGAAACATTGACAAGGTATGATTTCATGCACATGCTGCGCATTCCTCCTGGCGCTTACGCCAATTTCCCTAAAATGCTATTATTGATTGACCTAAAGATGAAATAGAGTTATAGATAGGGTCGCCCTACCCGGTCCCCGCCCGGAAGGGGCCTACCAACTCTCTTTTTTATTGTTTCAATTAAAAGAGATTTATGTTAGTAGAATAGTGAATTGAAACCTACAAACTATAAACCATGCATGAATATTGATTGAATCGAGGATGAGTTAAAAATTGAAGTACTTGGTAAGTTGGTAAATCGCTAGTCGTTACTCGATGCAATGTGATTACAGAGTCGCAATGTGCGCCATCTTCGTTACAGAAGACGTCGGCCTCTGATCATATAGGTATGGCTTGAGTCCTATGGCACCACGCCATCTTCATGATTCGTTGAAGAAGCCTCAACACTTTCAGGACTATCCACGACAATCAAATTGGACAAGGCAGCTGGCTGAGGCTCTTCGGTGAAAAAGTCATTCTCGAGTGCATTAGACGCCGTTATGCGCTTCTTCGGGTTCAGATGAAGCATTTAAAATAAAAGATCAACGCCAGCGGCCGAGAGCATCGGAAACTACTCTGCAAGCAGCGGCGGGTTTGATTTTTAAACCTGAGATAAAATGGCAGCTGCGTCGCATCGTCCCATCCGTTCTCAAGTGGAGATCTCAAGGCGGCGAAGATCTTGCTGAGTTGGTCAATATCCGTGGATCCGTCTGCTAAAGGGCGACGCACAGAATTTCATCAAAGATACATCCCACTGCCCACATCTCCACCTCAAGTCCATATCTCTCTTCGCCGAAAAAAATATCAGGTGCTCGATACGCCCTCGTGACAACTTGCACCGACCTTTTAGGTTTACTTATTTCTGCCGCTTCATCGTATTCGCCTGCATTTCCTACTTCTTCCTTCACCTTATCAATCAATGTTGCCATACCAAAATCATCAATCTTGGCGCAATTCTTCGCCTTAGACAGCAGCAAGTTATTAAGCTTCAAATCGCGATGCATGATTCCTCTCGAGTGAAGCTACTCGACACCAAGCAGCAACATTTTTAAATATGCTTTCACCTGCACCAGATCCAAATTTGGGACGCTCTCCTTAGCACTGATTAGCGCTTCCAAATCGCTATCCATGTGCTCCAAAATTAAATAAAGCTTGTCATGGCATTCGATTACCTCTAATAGCTATAGAATTTCAAACCACACAAACAGTAAACAGATCGTCCGGTTGGTATTTTTGCCCTTGTTTATGTGCCATCAGCTGGTGACGAACCTGCACCACGTTGCGCGGCGCCCTGGCACATGGCAAGGATGTCGGCTTCGTGTCGTCTTTGTGTGGGAGCTTTAGGAGCTAATTCTATTGGTCGAAAGTAACGTGGGGGGTGCCCCTAGGGGCGACCCTAAAAAATCCTAAATTTCCCTGTTTTTGCGGTTCCCTCCAATCGCTAAATTTAAGGCGACTATTTAATGAAACATTAGCTTGCCAATCATCTCTAAGTTTGAATGTCGGTATTACAGGGGTATATTAGACGTTATCTCATGTTAGAAAATATATTTGATGCTTTATCTGTAATATCGTCACATTTCAATAGTGCTATCAAAATTTCTTTAGTTAGGATCCCTACGTTACGTAATTCCATGAAAGATGATACCAGCAATGGTGGCAACAGATGCGACGGCAAATCCAATACCGACCAAGCGACTAACTAGCTGCCATTTTGTCTTAAGCAGGTGCTGCTGAATAGCCTTCGACAACTTCTCACTCGCGACAATAGCTCCGCTTTCTTGGCAAAAGCCTACAAACTGCAATCGATTTGCACTCAGAAAGCGCCACCAGTACACGCTTGAAGACTTGAGGATGATCCTTACTACGAACCGATTTGCCTGAAAAACACCACACGTAACCACCACGATGCAATCGAAAGATACACAGCCTTCTCAGTCGCGCACGCGAGATTATGCTGGAGTTTGCCAACTACTTTCTATCTCTCTCCATGCTCTTCGCTTGGAACCCAACGTAGGTGCAACAAATGAAAAACAGTAGGAAATGAAGTCGTGGGCAGTTGTCAACCCATCACAACGACTTTGACTTGGTTTGATGAGATGGTGCGGATGGCGTCGGTAAGAAAGCGGTTTCTGTCCCTTCGTCTTTGAAATTCGCTTCTTCGGACGTTGAGCAAGGTAGAGGATGCACTTTGGCGCTCGATTGAGACAGCATTTCCCAGCCACAGCGCTAAGAATAAAATGAAAAAGGTATAGACCCATATCGCCCCTTTATCAATGTATGAATGCAAGAGACGTCCCTAGCAGATGTAAGATTGATTGAAGAGATAACGTCTAATATGCCCCTGTTTTGGCCCGACTCTAATACCGACATTCAAACTTAGAGATGATTGGCAAGCTAATGTTTCATTAAATAGTCGCCTTAAATTTAGCGATTGGAGGGAACCGCAAAAACAGGGGCATATTAGACGTTATCTCTAAATGAAAATATACATATACCTGGCTTTTGGTACACACTGTAATCTCGACTATTTTCAACAGAAGCGTTGTACAAAAAGTTTGGTATCTGCTACAATTTTTGGTAGTGAGTCTCGCGGTTCCCCGCCGGTCGGTGACCAAGCGCATGATGTGGTGGATAATAAACAACTCAAGGTCGCTGTTGCCACGCCTAACACCAACACCGACAGCCTGGCCTTGATTATACATTTTAAGTGTTTAGATTACAAATGTCTGGACCGCAACGTCTTATAAGGCATGACCAACAATTACTGAGAGCAAGGACACAGTAGAGGTGCGAGGCTACCAGCAAACGCATTGAGTATGAGAAACTGAAACACAGATAGCCAATCCTCTGGTTGAAGATGTGAGCCTGGAATTGAAATAGCGATGTCGGTTTTACAAAAGCATCTACACCCACAGCGAATATCAAGTACCTTCTTTTGAATCATGGAAAATATTTGCAGCAATTGCAATCTCCTCTGATGCAGGCCCGACGGTTATCGATCGGAAGTTGGCATGATGTTTGTAACAGCACAATGTTTAGCATTTATTCACAAGCTATACTTCGCTGTGTGTGTCTGTTCGTAAAGTCCGCCATGCTCATCGGATGACCCTTAGAGAATAGAGTGCCAAACTGTCCTTTCTTAAAATACACCGGACTAACATTAGCTTCTATCACTCCTTCAATTTCTTCGACGAATTTTCTCCAATTTTCCAACTCGCGTGCAAACTCTTCTTTCAATGTTTGTACACTCTTGTTTTTGTGCAGAAGCCAACTTTTGCAATTATTCCTTCTGTTCGATTTGTGACTGCAGCAGAGACCGATGGGTCAAGCTCGCCGACCTTCCTTCTCTTCTTTCTTGACTATGTTTTGTCTGGCTCAACCAGCATTATAATCCATTCGTATTTTGGAGCTGCTGCTTTGTCGCTTCTTTCATTCTAGTATGTTCATGATGCATCCATCGCCTGAGCGTTGCCGGACGCTGCAATTTGTTCACTTCTGCTTGTGCTTTTTTCGCCGTTTTAAATCTGCTTTACGTGCTTGTTGTTCACGTCCTTCAGCAGCACGTATAGCACGAAGATCGTCCAGCTCTTCTTTTTCGTTGGTCACTTTTTTATGCTTAGACCGAAGTTAGCACAGCTTTGTGTCGTCGCAGTGTCTCTTCTTCTTCTTGGCTTTGCATATCTTCTGTCTTTCAATTTGGCACGCAAGTTTGTGCTCGTTGTCTGTGTTCATCTGGCGCATTGCCTCCTCTTTTCTCTTGAGCACATTCTCGATGAATTGTTAATCTATTTCATTAAACGTTTCACGCTTTAGTCTTTGCTTTCGCATTCACTGCCTCCTCGTCTTTTTGACGCTTAATTTCAGCATCGCTTTTTCTCCCTGGGCTATTATATCCATCTCTTTTGACGCTGCAGTCGACGAGCATCAATGGTCAGTGTACCGCTTTTGTTTTCTTGGTTACACTAATGCAAATAAAGCTTGAATGGCGAAATAAACCAGGATTTTTCGAGCTCTTACAAGATAGTGATTCCTTTTCAGCGATTCCCAAGTCTACATGTTAGACGCCGAGTGGGATTTGGTCCAACAAGATCGAGCTCAATACGCTTGAAAAATCCGGTTAGCCAAGTAAATAATGAGAAAGAGAATACCAAGGCCATACGTAAATGGATTTCTCCGCCCCAAAAATCATGATAACACTAACCAAACGACTTTTGAAGCGAGCTACCAGTAATGTAAATTCCCGAGCAATTGGATCTGTTGGAAGGGCGCGCAATTCCTGCAACACCTCGCGTCGCGTGAATTGTTTTTCGACGACTTTTCGATGAAATCATGATGTGGTATACATAACTTATGTTAGAAATACCAACTTACATATATGCATATTAAATGTTTGGGCGCGACTAATTCCACACCCCATTTGACTATTTCCACACCCCACTTTGACTATTTCCACACACACACCCCTTCACTTCATTACTTTCTGGACGCAATAAAACACGCTCAAACACGCTCAAGACTGAAGATGAGCGTCCTACAGACAGCACCCAAGCACTCTGGAAGGTTTTTTGGCGTTTGGAACGTGTCTGACTGGCGATGTTGTGTGCATGCATGGCGCCATGCCCCATGTCACCATGCCCCATGTCACCAGGATGGAGGAAGAACTGCGTCACGCCACCGAGATGCTGCGACATGCTGAAGAGAAGCGGGAGAAATGGAACCAACGTGTCAACACCCTAGCTGCGTTGTTGCGCAGTCACGGAAATGCCCTTCTGGAGCACACCAAAACACCTGCCACCAACTTGCCCATGCAATTCACCTCTGCGACTTTCTCGACCACCGCAGCCTCCGCAACCTCCGAGAGCTCCCCACCGCCACCTTCCGAATGGTTTGACAGTGGTCTCACAAGCGAAGTCGAATCAAGCGATGGTACTTCCGGGGAGAGTGTTTAGGACAACCCCATGAAGGACTCCAGCGACGAGTCCGACGACAGTGTGCCAGCGAGGCATGGTGAGGAGAGTGTTTTTGGTGTTGCCGCGTCGCTCAAACGTGCACCCGCTGATTTTTGCTTGACTCTTCATAGAGTGTTAATGGCAACACCATAGAAGACCCTAGCAACGACAATTTTGTGGAGACGAAAGGTGAACTGGCAGCAAACAAGAATGTACCAGCAACAAATGGTGAGCAGAATGTTTTTTGACGTCGCTGTGTCGCGCCAACGTGCATTGGCTGATTTTTGCTTGACCCTTTTAGGAATGGAACTTTCACTTCTCCCACCACCGATCAGCTTACAAGAGCAAACGTTTTCGTCCCGCAAGGAGATGGAACGGTCGTTCAGCAATTTTGCTGCGACACAAGGATACGTAATCGTATGCAAAACTTCAAAAAAGAAACGAGGTCGATACGTCGTATGCTACCAGTGTGATCGTGGAGGAAAACCAAAAAACAGGATTGGGCTGACTGAGGAGACGCGGAAGCGTGTTGCACGCAGCAAATGCAACGATTGCCCCTTTCGACCCATTGGAAAGGAACACGAAGCACACTGGGACTTCAAAGTGCAAAACGTCAAACACAATCACGATCCGTCCACGCATCAATCGGCACATCCAGTTCACCTTCGTCTTCGGCCAGACATAAGCGAAATCGTGGTAAGCCTCTACGAGTCTGGGGTCACGCCTCGCAATATTCAGTCGCACGTGAAGAAAGGGTGGGATGGAGTCGACATTCCAGTGAAAACAATCCACAATCGATGCCAAAAAGCAATTCAAACAAAGCTTGACGGACGCACGCCCATGGACGCGCTGATTCGCACATTCAGGGACTTGAACGTCACGGTGGAGACAAAAATTGACGCACAACACCAAGTAACGCATTTATTCTGGTCCCCTCATCCGCAATGCGCAAACCTTGCTCGGATATACAATAACGTTATACTTGTTGATGCGACGTACAAGACAAACGGTTCTCGACTTCCGCTGCTTCACGTTGTTGGTTGCACAGCCTGATACACGACATTTTCTGTCGCATTCGTTCATGGAGAGCGAAAACTGAGGAAGCATACAACATTGCGCTCACATTCATTCGGACGTTCTTCCATGCGGACGGTCAGCCTGTTGTTTTTGTTTTTGATCGGTAACTGGCGCTCATCTCGAGCATTTGAGCTGTCTTCCCGAAAGCCCAGATTCTTCTTTGCTATTGGCACATTGAGAAGAATATTATTAAGCATTGCAAACCATTGTTTCGGGTTCAAGAACGGGATGCTGACCTGTCTTCCGATCAGAATGACGAATGGAACTGCTTTATGAAGCAGTGGAAAGCGGTAAGTCCGTAAGAGTTTCGTTCAAACTCAGTGTGTCTGTCAATTTGATATTCTAATTTTCAGCTCTCAAATTAGGTTGTTTACGCTAAAACGGAATCAGAATTTGACGAGCTATGGACGGCATTCCAGACTGCGTATTGCACGGAAGTGATCCAGTACATACAACAAACATGGATCGATCCTCATAAGCATCGATTTTTCCGCGCATGGACTGATCGTTTTCCACACTTTGGGCATGCTGTGACTTCACGTGGGGAAAGTGCTCACCGCATGATCAAACAGTATCTACCTTACAGCATGAACAACATTTTTGTTTACTGCGAGCGGTTGCACCTGGCTGTCAGCAATTCAGTCGCAAATTACAATATTCAACGCCAGCAAGAATGAATGAAGATATGCACCTTTGCTCAGCCGACTCCGAGTGGAAAATTCTTTAGCTACGTTAACTACAAGATCTCGTACTTTGCTCTGCGCAAAATACATCAGCAGGTAAGCAATCACGAATGCAAAGTTGGACAGAGTTGTCGATGACATTTGTGACTGATAATCTGATCCAATTTTGTAATACAGCTGGTGTTTGCACGCCAGCCTTCCATAGATGCCGACGACAATTGCGAGGGCTCGTACAGTCGCATTTGGGGTCTTGCATGCAAACATGCCATCCGCGAAATGTTGGTGGCTCAACGTCCGCTTCATTTGAGCGACGTTCATAGTCAATGGCACATTCACCGCGCATCACCGTCACTTCCGACTGCTTCCCAAGCTTGTAAAGATCAACTTCCGGATCTTCTTGATCAAGTCGCAATCTCGTTCCCGGCTCTAACCGACCATCAGCAGGCTACGGTAGTGAAGGAGCTGGCAAACCTCACTCAGCAAGTGCCAGGGGTGCTGAAAGAACCTCCTTCTGTGCGAGTGAAGGGCCGGCGACGGAAAAAGGAAGACTCGACGCGACGGGAACCCTCCGGTTTTGAATATATCGATCCACAGATCACCAAAAAGAAGAGGAGAAAAGTCACTTGCAGCGCCTGCAAGCAAGTTGGTCATCGTCCTGATTCTCAAAAATGCTCGATGGCGGAGCGCGTGAAGAAAGAGAAGGGCAATTTGGATACTGCAGGCAAGAAAGAAAAGGAGGCAGAACCTCATGAAGCGGAGTGTACGGAGTCCCACTTGCCTGAAAAGGTGGTCACGGAAGCAACACGCGAGCCTCCGCCCAACCTTGTCGAGTTGCCTGTGGATCTTCTGCAGCTGGGAGTCGAATTGTACAAGAACGTTGACGGGGATGGTAACTGTGGGTTCCGAGCATTGGCAGTGACGTTGGGGCTTGGTGAAGACGATTGGGTTATAGTTCGCCAAGAGATGGTTACGCACATGGAGGCGCGGGCCGACTTTTACATGAAAACATTTGGAACCGAACGCTTTACGAACTTGCTTTCCAGCACTGGACAATGCAAGTCTCCTGCTGCAACACAGGACTGGTTCAGCCTTCCATATCACGGAATCATTGCGGCAAAAGCGTATCGTCGACCGCTGGTTGTATTTGAAAACAACGGAGCGTTTGCTGGTACTTCACATATGTACGTTCCGGACACGATGGAAAGCCGGATGCCAATTGCCATCCTCTTCAACGATAGCCACTTCAAAGCTGTAACAAAGCTTGCCAAGGCCTGCCCATTGCCACCGATTATCGAAACCCTCTCGCCAATTCCAGCCACAAATTACGAAATTGCCCATCTGGCATCGTGGCGCACCTGGTTCGCACGACGGCTCGAGTCGTGGCTGGATGCAGCAGAAATTGCCTACCAGCATAGAGAGAAGTACGGCATTCCTGAAGAAGGTCAATCACCCGAGTCTGACATCAAGATCGATAACTAGATACAATGTCAATGTTTTTGTTTTGTTTTGTTTTGTTTTTTCGATCGAAAGTTTGTGAGGGGTGTGGAAATAGTCAAAGTGGGGTGTGGAAATAGTCAGATGGGGTGTGGAAATAGTCGCGCTCTATATGTTTAAGTCTTAATCTTAATACTAATAAAAGGGAATTACTATTTGCACGCCCCAAAATTGCTATTTGCACGCCTCTCTATTTATAGCCGCTTTACATGTTGGAAGGGTACCCAATTTTCTGTACATTTTCTATTTTGGTGCTGTGTGTGCTTTACAAACCTAAAACAGCGAAGCAACGATTTGATATGGCGACTCTATCTCTAATCCACAGGTTCAACAAGAGCTCGACTCGCTGGGTCGTCGTAACAATTGCTTGTAAATTTTCACATAACATCACAGAAGAAGGCCAGCGCACTTTTCCACCACAGTGCGGGTTTCTTTTCCACCGTGTTCAAATGTTGCTTGTTCGGCAAATATCGCATCATCTTGAACCCACGACGACGGTCATAGAAGCTGTAGGAGTATTGTCCCAACTTTCCATCGTCCATTTGCTCCTCTAAAATATATTCACCTGTATTCCTATACTTACCCGACATGCTCCATAAATTGTTGACATACAAACATAAAATGTGCCGTGGTGCCTCCTCTTTCTTTTTAGGAATAATACTAGTGTACATACACATCTCGTCGGACCATACGGAGCACTTCATCGAGACCTTGGATGATTCTGATCCAGCGGAAAACTACGCTCAACTGACCTGAAGAAGTTAATGGTGTGTAGGTTAATTGATATGGGCTAAATTCGTTATAATTACGTGAGAAATAATGAGTGTAATGCATGTAGTCGAAGCGCAAATAATCAACTGCATGTTACGAACAGTAACGTGGACAACAGGGCGAAAAATTTAAACTTCAACTCCAAGCTGTCAAAACTGCTGTTCGGGAACAAAAGACGGACGCGTCCCGCCTTAGCCACAAGCGGAAGCACAAAACAATCCTTTTCTTAGGATCACAACTGCATCACTAACAGGGAAATAATTAAGTCTTGTGGTTATATGTGCGTGAAAAAATGAATACGACCTGCCACTCCATTTGCTCATTTTAGAATTTTTCCACCCGAAGCGAGTCATTCGCCTTCACTACCTCGTACAACAACTCTGTCTCTTACCTTGGCTCCCCAATGGCTGCTGGTGTTGTGGTGAACGTCCATAATAATGACGATGACATCCCGACCGAGGGCTCGCGCACGTACGCTATCATTGTGTGCGCTTTCGCGGCGCTTGGCGGACTTTTCTTAGGTTACGATCAAGGTGTGACCTCCGGAGTGCTTACCATGGACTCGTCTATCAACTACTACTGCGTTGGTTGGAACAATTTCACCTACAAACTGTGCACGTCCCCGTCATCGGACCTACTGGCTGAGTGGACAAACTTCACGGTCTGGTACAACATATCTTACAACCTCGGTTGCCTCGGCGGTGGTTTCGTCGGCGGCTACTATGTTTTTAGGTTTGTAAATCACACACAGCACCAAAATAGATAATGTACAGAAAATTGGGTACATTTCCAGCATGTAAAGCGGCTATAAATAGAGGGGCGTGCAAATAGTAATTCCCCTAATAAAATCACTTTTGAATTTGACTTATATCTATCAAGTGCTTGAATGGAGTTTGAGTACGCCGTGATTACGGGTGGAAGTTCCTCTTATTCTCGTGGATTGTGGATTTTGTTACGGTCTCGTTTCGATTGAAGTGGAGTGACAAGTGATTACGTATAACGTGGAGTTAATAAAGTTCTTTTACGCTCTATTACTGTTTTTACACTTCTCTGCTTTCGTCTTGTTGTGGAATTACGTGCGCAAGTACTACTAGGGTCTGGAACGCGCGTGTAGCAGTACGCCAAGACGTTATGAGTGACGACGAACAGGTTATGAGCCCAAATGTGAGCCGTAAAAGGTCCGATGATGAATTCAAGCCTGCCGACATGATGCGGCTGCTCGGGAACATTGTCGATAGCCTTGATAGGCTCAAAATGTCAAGTAGCAGCGAAGGGCAGGTCAAAAACATCGCACAAAAGGCCAAGGTACACACAAAATGAGTCTGGCCTCCCTTGGAGAGAGTGGTGACGATAAGAGGGGTTTTTCCAAAGGTTTACAAGGCAAGATGAGTTTTGAAAGCATCATCCATGCCGGCAAAGATGACTTCACTCGAGCAGTCAACCCCGGTGCTGTTAACCCGTATGTGCAGCGGCACAACGTGAACCAGCACCAGCAGGCATATGGAATCCAAGGAAATGTGCCGGTCCAAGGGTTCGGAGTGGCGCGCATGCCCTCGCCCAAGGAAAAGAAGCTTGAAATAAAGCCTTTTAAAGGCAAGGAAGTTTATAAAGGACTGGGATAGGGGTTCCAAGCATGGGGGCGAAAGTTTTTACGTCAGATTAGCCTCGCCGAAGCGGCTTGCTGCTTCCAGTGGACTGAAGACGTCAAGTTGAACTACTGGGCCATTTTTTGCGGGCCCAGCAGATTCTTATTACAACCGGCAGGTGGAAGGGTGGTGGTACGAAACACCAGCCCTTTGGTATGTCATGGACAAGATGTTGTCCATTTTTCACGTGCAAGTTACCCCGGCGCAGGGGATGAAACTTTTATGGGAAAGAAAGCGCCTGGAAGGTCGTGGTCGGACCACGTTTTGTACCTGATTGCAATGCGGACGCAGTCGGGTCCAATTGCGAGTCCTTGGTGCTAAATAACGTGATTTATCACGGAGCACCGGAGATGAGGCAGATCCTCATCTCCAATTATGACCACACAAGGCCCGATTATCTGCGGCAAGCAGAAGAGCTGTGCCAGTTTGCACAGGCGGTCGAATTCAATGACCGGCCGATAAAGACTTTTCATGGTGGATCGGTGAATTTGGTGGCCGAAAAGGCCAAAAAGGCAAGCAAGAAACGTGGATGCTTTTTATGCGGCAAAGAAGGGCATTTCAAGAAAAATTGCCCGAAGAAGAAGCCGGTAAAAGAAGATTTTGCCTTAATGATCTACGAGGGAGGTGAAAAAAACAGACACGTGGTTGCTTTACAGCGGCGCAAGCATGCATCTGACGTCTTATTTGACGTGTTTGATTGATTTCAAGACTGTGTCACATCAGTGCTATCAAGCAGAGGGGAAGAAGTTTGAAATTACGAGGAAAGGCACGTTGTTTATATACTTCAAGTGCGGAAACAAAAGTACGCGTTCGAAAGTAAAAAATGTGTATTACGTGGAAGGTGTGACCAGAAACATATTTTCGTATGGTATTTTCGAGGAAGATGGACTTATCCTTTCATATCTGGATGGAAAAAGAACGTTGGTTAGGCGTGATTCCGGCGTAGGAATCGTAAGGGTCGACATGTAAAGCAAGGTCCTAACTGTTGAAGGGATGGTGGATCGACCGAAGAAAGCATACAAGGAAATGGTTATGTCGGTGACCGCTGCAAACGATGCAGATTTTATGATTGATAGAGATGTACAGAGTGAAACGCTTATTCATTTCCACTCTCGGATGGGGAATCTAGCTTACGACACGATTATTGCGTTGTCCAAGGATCCACACTATGGAATAAGGATCACGGACTACACACGTTGACACTGTGGCACGTGTGCGCAAGGCAAACAATAAAAAAACACGCAGTCCAAGAAAGATAGCGACAAAAATGCGCCGATCGATCGTATCAGCGGCGTGATCTTTTCGGACCACAAGGGACCGATTACACCCAGAGATCGGTTGGGGAAAAGGTATCGAGTGAATTTCATAGATTACAAAAGTAACTATGTGAGGATTTTTTTTTGGCCAAGACCAAAGATATGGCGGCGAAAAAGTTTGAGCATTTTTTGACGTTTTTTAACGCAAATTTAATTGCAAGATACACGTCTTAAGAACAGACTGCGGCGCAGAATAAAAGACTGTCGATTACTTTTGCAGAAGTACCGGCATTTCGCGGCAAATTCGCGAGGCTGGTAATTAGGCCAGTAATGGCAAGGCGGAACACATGCATCGTACCGTGATGAATATGGACCGGTGCATGTTGTTCGGAAGTGGATTGAACTTTTTTTTCAGGGGGGATGCAGCCGAATACGCAGCGTACGTGCTGAATAGGACCCCAACAAGCGCGAATTCTAAGAGTATGTCGCCGCTTGAAGTGCTCACAGGCGTGAAGCCTAATATTGGTGAAATTGTGACGTTTGGGTCCCCTTGTACTGTGTACAGAAATCCGGGGACCAACACGCTCGCATCGCGCCCAAATTGGTGTTATAATTGGCAAAAGTGAAGAAACCAAGGGTTTTAAGGTATTCCTCAAGCGCGAGCAGAAAGCCACGGTGACACAGCACGTGAAGAACGTGGAAACGTTGACGGAAGTGCAGAATCGGCAGCTCAAGAACTTGCTGACTGATGTTGACACAAGCGCAGCGCAACAAGAAAGCCAAGGGTTAGAAGGAGCTGCGCGCGCGTCAAGTGAAGAAAAGGTCGATGAAAGCGGCAGCTCTAAAGGTCAAGTTTTTCCGAAGGAAGCGGCAAAAAAGCAGAAGAAGAAGAAGAAGCCGCTTTGGACCACGGACCGGAACGTCACGCGTCACTATACCAAAATGAAGGCAGAAAAAGAGAAAATTGAAGATAATAGCGAAGAAGAGAATCGTCGAGAGGTGAATTCAATCACCGAAGGTGATCCAAGGAATTATCGAGACGCAATTAACCGCAAGGATGCAGACATGTGGATACAAGAGATGAAGGAAAAAAATGAAGCCTTGCAAGCGATTAAAGTCTGGGATGTCGTGAAGAGGCCAGTCGACGTGAAGCCCCTGCATACCAAGTTGGTATTCAAGATCAAGACAGATGCTAATGGCGATTTAGAGCGCTACAAGGCAAGACTAGTGGCCTGCGGAAACGAGCAGCGTTTCGGGGTCGACTACGAGTTGAAATTCGCCGCTGTTATGGAAATGACTACTGTACGCTTTATTCTCACGCTCGCGCGGAAGTTGAAGGTTCAAGAGATGCATGTAGACATCCTCAACGCTTACGTAAAGGCGTTGGAGGATGAGAATGATATTTACTTGTACACACCAAATGGAATGCAAGTCGAACGAGAAAAATTAGACGGATTGCAAGTTGGAAACGTGCAGCAAGTTGTATTAAAGTTAAAGAAGACACTCTACTAATTGAAGCAAGCTGGACGACAGTGGAACCGTTTCTTACATTCAAAATTGGTGGACCATGCTTACGAACATTTTTTACGGATTGATGTTTGTATTTCACGAAGATTGATGGAGATACCGTGGTTGTTGGCATTTACGTCGACGATTTGTTGGTTAATGCGACCAAGGAAGCGTGCGTCAATAATTTCTTCAAGGAATTGGAAGATTTGGAGATTAAAAATCTCGGTCGTGTTACAAAAGTTTTGGGTATGCGGGTCAATTACAATGAAAAGGATGGATATTTGTTAGACCGAGAGGTCATAATTAAGTACCTACTTAAAACGTATCGGATAGAAAATTCAAACGTTGTCAAGGTGCCAATTTGCGAGTAATACGAAAATAAAGCGTTAAAAGATGAAGAACCGCTGAAAAATGGTATTAACGACGGTGAACCGTCGGTGAATGACTTTCAATCGTTGACTGGGAGTTTACTGTGGATTGAACGCTGTTTTAGGCCAGATATCTCCTATTGAGTACATAAGGCCACGCGCAAGACGCATACGCCAACGAAATTCGATTGGACAACAGCGAAAGGGATATTACGGTTTTTGGAAGGAACATCTGGAATGAAATTGCGAATGGAAGTGGATTCTGAATCAAATGCTTAAGGGAGAAATGAAGGGGTGATTTCAGGGTATTCTGATTCTGATTTTGGTGGCTCAAAAGATGACCGAAAATCTACGAGCGGCGGCCTGGTTATGATGGAAAAGAGCATTGTACATTGGGTTTGCAAGCGGCAGTCGTGTGTGTGCTGTCCACGATGGAAGCAGAGCTTTACGCAGCATCGGTGGTCGAGTGCGAGCTGATTGGTTTCAAGGAATTGGCGATGGAAGTTGGAGTGCGGGTGAAGCTCCCGATGACGTTGCGTTGCGACAATCAAGCGGCCGTAAAGTCGATCAGTGGTTATGGTAAAAGTTCAAGAGCGATGCATATTGATATATGAGTGAAGTTTTTGGTTTCGAAAGCTCAAGATAGATTGATTAAACCTGTGTAAGAACCTACGGACACTATGTTGGCTGATGTTTTCACGAAGGGATTGGGTCCAGAGAAGCTGAAGCGCGTGCAGCGAGGACTTATATTGATGGCAGTGAAGATGGAGTTAGCGGATTTCAGCGGAAAGTTGAGAAGAAGTATTGGAAGGGCGCGCATTTCCTGCAACACCTCGCGTCGCGCGAATTGTTTTTCGACGACTTTTCGATGGAATGATGGTGTGGTATACATAACTTATGTTAGACACACCAACTTACATATATGCATATGATTAGTTTAAGTCTTAATCTTAATACTAATAAAATAACTTTTGAATTTGACCTTTATCTATCAAGTGGTTGAGTGTAGTTTGAGTACGCCGTGATTACGGGTGGAAGTTCCTCTTATTCTCGTGGATTGTGGATTTTGTTACGGTCTCGTTTCGATTGAAGTGGAGTGACAAGTGATTACGTATAACGTGGAGTTAATAAAGTTCTTTTACGCTCTATTACTGTTTTTACACTTCTCTGCTTTCGTCTTGTTGTCAAATTACGTGCGCAAGTACTACTAGGGTCTGGAACGCGCGTGTAGCAGTACGCCAAGACGTAATGGGTGAAGATGAACAGTATCGACTCTAATAAACGATAGCTTTTTGATCTGGTTGATCTAGCTGACCACTAAAAGCACTCGATGTCGATTTTTGGTGTAGCCATATTTGTCTTTCTAGTGTAATCTCATGGTGGTAACGGATTAGCTGTAATTACCTGAATACATGATGTTAGAAGATTTAAAGCTTATAAAGCTTGGTGAGCTTAATGAAGTATCATTGGCTTAAATTCTTTTAATTATATTGTCGCGAAGGAGTTGAAAATTATAATAAATCTACTTAATCAACAACACAAAGAGGTAATAAGCTAGTCCTCCTTGCTTTACTTCCCGGGTACTTAATACCTCCGCCCGAACGAACAAATCAATCCAACACACTAGGGACACACTTCCAAAGTTGGTTCCGGGCGGCCCCCAACACTAGCGCGCTTCAAACGGCTTCTGCTCCACTTGCTAGGGCGTTCACTCAACGACTTCCTTGTATTATACTTAGTTTTTGTATTGGATCGATAAAGAAGGTTTTCAAGGCCGCCAGAGATCTGCGTACTTCAAGGAAAATTTGTTTTTTTTAAGTGTTACTAGTTCCTACATCAAAGTCAATCACTTTTTCACCCACTACTTTTTGGTTACTTCAGCGCTGACTTCAATACGTGGCAGTTACCACTGAGTCCCTCTGTAACCTGATTAATCATCCTTGACAGTTATTTCAGAGACCCTCTGTAATATGATTGAGCGAGGTGGCCGTCGCGGGTCGCCTCTGATTGGCTGAAAATATCCAT
>CM047582.1:9536339-9552203 GCA_026184515.1 Peronosclerospora sorghi | reverse complement strand
GTCGCGGGTCGCCTCTGATTGGCTGAAAATATCCATTTATATCTCCATATTCATACCAATCATAAATCAATCAGTTGCGAGGTGGCCGTCGTGAGGTGGCCGTCGCGGGTCGCCTCTGATTGGCTGAAAATATCCATTTATATTTCCACATTCATACCAATGATAAATCAATCAGTTGCGAGGTGGCCGTCGCGGGTCGCCTCTGATTGGATGAAAATATCAATTTATATCTCCGCATTCATACCAATCATAAATCAATCAGTTGCGAGGTGGCCGTAGCGGGTCGCCTCTGATTGGCTGAAAATATCCATTTATATATCCATATTCATACCAATCATAAATCAATCAGTTGCGAGGTGGCCGTTGCGGGTCGCTTCTGATTGGCTGAAAATATTTTTCCAATGTTCCCCCCCCAATTCTAATATTTAACAACACACTCAATCACAAGTGTCAGTCGCGACGAGGGGCGCCAGGGCGCGGGACGTAACAAGTGAACCAGGACATGAAATGAAACCAGCAGCACCGCAAAAAAAAGCCAAGACACAGGCGCAGCTTCTAAGCCCAACGGCGGGTCCAATCACGATGATAAAGGTAACGGTAAGTCATGCTCCCTTGGCTCCCTACACTATTTTGCTTTCTGATTGGAAAATGTTCCTCCCCAATTCAGTTATTTAACAACACACTCAATCGGAAGCGTCAGTCGCGGCGAGGGGCGCTAGGGCGCGGGACGTAACAAGTGAACCAGACCATGAAATGAAACCAGCAGCACCGCAAAACAGAGCCAAGACACAGGCGCAGCTTTTAAGCCCAACGGCGGGTCCAATCACGATGATAAAGGCAACGAAAGGTCGTGCGCCCTCGGATCCCCACACTATCTGGCTCTATATTCTCTTCCTTCGGGTCAATCAAGCCATAATTTCAAGCCATAATTTTCAAGTTATTCGCATGATGAAGGTTCAAGACTTTGATGAGACGCTGTGTGTCCCTCTTGGCACTCATGATGAAGGTTCAACACGATCTTTGTCGCTAAGGATCATTGAATATGGAAGAAGAAGATGGCCACCGATGCTTTCAGCTTTAGACCACAACATCGCGCTAGTATTAAGGGTCTTGGCGTGAAGAATATACCATGGAGTAATAACAGCCGCAGATCATCTTCTTCATGTCATAAATAAAGACTATACTTTCACCACACGTAAATAGAGACTCTACTTCACCACAATATAATATGTTTACTTCTCGTTGTATCAACTAAGACGCAAGACTGCAAAGCACTTCTAGCGGAAGCTCTATAATGAGCCTCCAACGCACGCTATCGTCTGACTTGTAGTGTCAAGCGAACCAACATATTCGCGCAAGTATGTCTGTGCTAACACTCGACGCAGTCTATCACCTCATGCTCTCAACCTTTAAGTAGATCGACCACCTAAACTACACAGACCTTGTTTTATATGCATTTCATCGTGTAAAATGGGTGCTGTTAGAGGATCACACGGTTGCATTGCGTGAGAAAGCGCGCAATATATATGTAGAAGCAAATAAATATTTGTTTCTAATAATTATCCTTATAGTAAATAAAATTAATCATGCCTACTTCTTTATTTGGTCCTACACGAAAATCACCCATGTTCATTAAAGAGTAATATATCATGAATGATTTAGATTTACTAGGTACTTCTAAATCTTAACAAATATAAAGTGTGTAGTATGTTTGCAGATTTATTCATATAATTAAATAACTTCTGGATTCGGTTATGTGAACCAAATCATGGGAGGAAGCTCTCCACCGAGATCGAGTAAGGGTGGCACTTAACAGTAGTATCGATATGACTTCAATCGAGAGTTTTCTGGATTGATCAGGACAACCAAATGTGTGAGAGAGCGACAATTCATGAACCAACAACGAATTCAAAATCCATCTTATAGGTATATTCTTCCACAGAAAACACAATTATTGTCTCCACACAAAACCGTTGTATCCCAAATACGGATAATCTGCGTTTGATACGCTATAGTCCCAAAACATCCCGTCCGGGGACTTCCGGCGAGCGAAGTGTGCCTGTACGCGTCTCTTTCGGCGAGCGGACGCATGAGGGGCCTTAGTTAACCCTCCGTTTTCAATGATGGGTACGACGCAACGATTCTTTTGTTCGGGGATAATGGGCTGATTTTAAAGATTAAAATATGTATACCACTCTAGATCAGGAGACTTACCTAAAGCTTCAAATTCTACTTCTGTCACATGATTGGCCCAAATGCCTTTCGAACGAAACCCGATCGTCCTTATGCCACTAACACTTCCATAGATGATTATATCTGCTTGACATGTAGATAGACTTAGGTTAAGGACGGTTTCCACCCGATATTGTCCGGTCCGCTTCTACTTACCGGGTTTGCGGTCAGCTTAGATCGTCATCCTATTACACCTCTATGCTTTATCCGATATTGATGCTCAATCGGGAAATATTCCGATCGGAAATCATCACTAGCCCGATCGTTAGCCCGTTTTCCACTTCCAACCGAGATAGCCACCATTTTTATCACGTCATATTCCATCAACTTTGGTACTCCATCTAACCGTTTAACCCAGTTAACTGTGATGTCGAAAATTCATTTCTGGAATCCGCAGATTGTCCAACGGGATGTAGTGTGTCCTATTTCTACCAGTAGGTACCTACATACTGCTTCAGCTATATCCAGTCGGGTCTCACAAGTGGACCACTCTCTTGACTTGATCTCATTTCTTATTGCTACACCACAGAGCTCCTTTGTCTTGCTGAAACGCGCAACGAGCGACCAGATCTTGCATTATTTGTCATTTTTTTTAGCGCTGCCTCTGCAATGTATAAGACCATCGACAGTATATCCGGTATAACCTGTAGGAATAAAAAAACAACACACAGTAGTGCTTATGCACAGAGGTCTGAGACTACCTGGCCTGAATGTTCTGACCAGGTAGGACCTCGGAAACCGGAAAACTTGTGTGCGACGTGTGCCATGCGAAGCCGCTCTATCCAAAGGGTCGATTAGAGTTAAAATTGATAAGTGTATTATTATTTAAAGTTGCCTCGAATATAAACATATTAAAAATGTATACGTAGAGGTAACCGCAAATGTACCCACCCATTTCAGCCAATGGGGTTTCATCATCTTGGATAGACGTAGAAGACATAATAGCTTCAAACAATTCCAACATACCGTGTATCACTCATACCGATAACACACAAGCAAATCTCGTAAGCCTGCGTACGCACTTCTAATGATTACTATAGTAAAGTTTGTATGTGATAGAAGCATTTGCCTTCTTGCCTTTGACGCCTGCATCTTGATACGCAAACATTATTTTGTGTGTGTGGTCACTATCGTTGGGAACAACAATGCGACATAATCATCTTGGTCCGTTCTATATAGCAGCGGACCTTTGTGCAATCGATGCTGATGTATACTTGCGCAAAGAATTGGAAGTTCTTCGCGTTTCTATGCTAATTGATTGTTCACGTTGTCAATCATCGACGAGTCTCATCGCTCTACCATATTCTTCTTGTACTTGCCGTGCAAGTGTGGTGAATTGACGACCGTGCCTAACATTGGTTTATACCGCAAACGGTCTATATACTTCAGTGCAGAACCGATTAAAATCAGCGTCGGAAACGACATGAAACGGGCGATTATTATAGGCAATAGATAGCACCACTGATTCATCCAATCTTCTCTTGACTAAGTCGGGTGCTTCTTGACATTGTTATGCCAATGAATTTCAACGTCTTTCTTTAATATTTGCAAAAATGTAGCATTATTTCTGCATATTTTTATGCATATTTATGAAAATATGTTGTTAAATCATGGAAATTACGAATTCCTTGACGTCACTATCCATTCAACTACCACCCTGTACTTCTCTGGACCAAGGTGAACTCCATTGTTTCCGACAAACTATCCAATAAATGGTTTATCATGTGCATAGCTTTAAGTTCTGAAAGGGCTATGCTTACATGTGCTCTAACACTGGTCTTTGTGCTCTTCTACGTCATTTTTATCATATTCACCCTTGCTATGGATGGTTATGTCGTTAAAATAATTTCCCAAATTACCACCGAGCGTAGCAGATGTGTACCACATCTGTTTAATCTTGCATGAACGTTCTTGAACCCTTATGGCATATCAAACCCCTTCGAAAGAATTCCTCCTGGAGTGGTTACCGCCGTGAGAGATATCCTTCTCACGCATTACGATTTGATAAAATCCATCTCTTAAATCTAGCATCGAGGAAGGTGCTCCCGCTCTTGCCATCAAAGATGACATCTTAACTTGGCATCGTCGTTTGAGCCGGTATACTGCTCTGTTCAGCTTATTACAAGCATGAATGACTCGCCAGCCTCCTTTGGATTTCTTCAGAGGCCGCGGGTCTAGTTTGAGATGAGGTTACCTCCCGCAAATTGCCTGCTTTACGACGAGCTCCAAAGAAGCTCTAATCGTGACGTGGGACCCGTCGATAGCTTTCACTAATCACACTATAATGGTCAACTACCGGGTGATGCAATAGAAACGAGGTCCCAGTTCCTTCAACTTTGAGGAGCTCGCATGAAGTTTTTTCTGGGAATACGTCAGGATGTCGTTTAATCGACTCACATCATCGCTGTTGAGAGCGCTTAACTTTGGTTTCATCATAAGGAATGAACTCGTTCCCGTGTCACGTACTTGCAACGTAGATAATTATTTATCGATACATCGTTTGAAGCAATGACGGTAATCGCCTAAGTTCGTTATGAACCCCTTTCATCTTAGAGCTGGCTGCATTGCGATGAGTGCCGTAACGTTTTCTGAAGGCCAGATAACTTGTTATCGCTTCCTTACGGTGGCGACCGCCTACCGTAGTATTTTCGTATTCTTCACGTTGGTCCCTGCGTGACGGGGTATAAGTTTTTTCTTTGCGGTGATCACTGGCTACCGCAGTATTAATTATTCATTTCTTCCTCAGGTGGCCACTGATTACTGAGTGTGTATTCCTCACGCCAACCGTCGTCTGTCATGAGTACGTGAACATGGCAGTATTTATCGCCCATGTCGATCTTTCCTCTTTAAGAAGCTGTTGTGAAGCTTCGTGACTGGACTTGTCAAAGAACATACCGTGTGTTGTACTTTTAGAATTAAAGCTGGTAGCGCAATCGCTACCCACCGGTCTGTCTGACAGTGCGAGTGTATCCACTGATACACTTGAATTACTCAAGAGCTGATCAGTCCCTTGGAATTGCCGCACGCAATGAATAGCGTGTCCGAGTCGATTGCAGTTTAGGCTTGGACATCCATTGATAACATCAAACTCATCATTAAGTTCGAGAGCGATGAATTCATCCTCGATGACAGTGTGCGTTTCACAGACTTTGGCATAGTCACAGTTGCACCTGTTGCTAAGCGGACGGATAATATGCTTCGTGACTTCCACGAAGTTTAATGACGCTAAAGTTTGATATCTCACAAATTTGATTGATGCGCCGATATCAAACAATGCACGCATGTTGAAATCGAAGCCATGCGCCTTAATAACATTCAGGATGATGATCTATGTCGTATCATCTTGCACTAATTGACAAGATATTGTCCCATCGTACTCACATGCCCGATGTCGGGATGTGAACAAACCCTTCCGGTAGGGCCCGTCTCTACTAATTGTTCACGTTTTCTTAACCAACGGGAGTTCTCCCCTGTTAATTACGTTATCCAGCATACTTGACCGTCCGCTGACTGCGTAGTGTCAGATGCGGTGCCATCCACCCACGAGCAAATTCCTCATCTTTTGGCATATATTGCAGCAAAGGTTCCTCTAATTATAACTACAAAAAACACCAGCCCTTTGATTACCCCTGCACATTAAAGTCGAAGGGCCCGTTCTGCCTCCAGTATACTTAGTTGATGCCCTTACACGAAAATATTCCTAAATACTTTGGAAGATAGAACCTTGGGATTCTTCGGCTGATGTTTATAGAGATATTGCATGTCGTAACCGTCCATTCAGTTCCTTTATGAGTACAGTCACTTGCGTTGCCGAGTCCGGTGGCACATTACAATCGCTGATAACAAATAGTGTGCCTTCTGCGAGTAGATTGTCTACCAAGCATACCCTGACGCAGATCTAAGTATTAAATATCGATATCTGAACTCATGCAGGAGGATCAGAGATGAACTTCAAGAGTAGAGAGTTAGCCAGTCCGCTCCTCCATGCCCATGCCTCGGACTGAATTATTTCGAAATCTATGATTTATATTTTGCTTGTCTAGGCGTTTAGCCTCGAGCATTGTTCTCATGTCACCCTGCCGATACGGATCGGCGCGTTGAGAATGGGGAAATCCCTCCTGTGTGACACCATATGGCCTCTCGGTTAGGGTTATCCTAGTAAACTACTCTCTGTCCCCGTACGCTCTAGACAGAGCGTGACAGTGGTTGAATTCGTCACATTATAATTTCTCAAACGAACCAACTTGGTTTGGCCCGGGATCGAGCCTGGGACCTTCTGGTCCTGTAGTAAGGAGTGAACCACTCGACCACGGTCGGAATCGGAGAGTGACAGTTGTGCAGGTGCTGCCAGATGTAAAGGCTGGCTTTCACGGGCTTACATGTATTGTGTGAGGAAACGCTAAATATGGGTGGGAAACATTTAAATTTTGTTTTAATAGTCAGTCTTAAATTTAAAAAAAGATTTAACTATTCCTATTTTTATTAGGTTCTACACTAAAAACATATGTGCTCGTCGGTAGATCAAAGAGTGGAATATATTTGAGAGTTTAAATTTAAGTAGTGTAACTAAATCTAAACAAATGTACAAAGATGTAATACTAACCGATTTAAATGTGTAATTTAGTCCCTTTTATATTCAGTAAATCGTACGGAATCAAATTCACAATGGATTATATTCCAATTTTTTTCTTTTTTCCAGCAAAAACAATGATATTTCAAGTTAAACTCATTGGTTGGTGTGTAATCATGGCTGACGTGCCCTTCTATGGCTGTATCAGTTGTATACCTAGATCACCGTCGATCTAAGATCGATACCTTAAATAGATTGATCATATCCATTATGATTACATCCAATTCAGGCCAAGATCACCACTTTTATCCGTACTGCGCTTAATTTCATCACCTTTTTCGATCTACTGAGGGACCTTGGTGTTATTATCCGTAGCGTCATTTCTCCAATCCAAGAATATGAGGGCGTCCTTGTTACCAACAGGTGTTGACCCTGATCTTATTTTAACCAATAATCTTCCGTGATGTGGACCACATTATCCAGCAGATCCTTTATTTTCCATGCCTTACCACAGCCTCCCTCGCATATGGTCGCAGTAGCACGAAGATTGCGGTCTGATCTCAATCAACATTCAACATTAACCTCAATTTTTAATGAGTCTCTTTCCTCGATCTGGTACGTCAAATGCCAATCGGTCTGGTCTGTTAGTCCACATATTGATTACTGTTTGTTCTGTGCACGCCGTGGTTACATGTTAGGTATCTGCATTCGCGTTCCAACCGCATTATTTTGAGATAAACCTCCTGTTATAGTGAAAGATAGTGATCAAAGCGCTCGATAAGATGCATGAAGGCTAAAGTGGTCACCGATCTAGATTCGGCACGAATGCTAATCCGCCTTCCCCGTCAGTTGCGGATCTAGATCGTATCCGTGACGCTCCTTTTTGTAGCCGGTGCGTAAACGCACGGTGCGGCTAGCGCACAGAGGAAGCAATTTCCTTTAAGCGGCGTTTGCCGCTACTTAGCCGATACGCCCTTGTATAAGGGTTTAGCAAGAGATCACTCTCTTGCTCGGGGCCAATATTGCCGGTGTGATTTACAGTTATCTTTCGCTAACGCCTTGTAACAAAGCTTCCCTTATAAAGGGAGGTAGCGTAAGGGAGAACTCCCTTACGCTACAATACTCACTTCGCGCGCGACCGGGCGTGGTAGCGCGCCTAGCAGTCTTAAGTATTTTTGTAAATTGAATGTATATTTAGTATGTAATTAGCCTAAATTAATTTAAACTAACTATATGTAATACTAAGTAGAGCTTACTAAATTCGTACCTAGCTAAAATGTAGTGTACACCACCTGTGTACTAACACGTGGCTGGCTGCCACGCCTCCACCAAGGGCTCCTGACCTGATTGGTTAAAATAACCAATAGGTCCAAACCTTTCGGACCTTTCAATACTGACCCCAACCGTAGTGTACTCACGTACATCACATACTAATGCAACCATAATGTAACCCTGTTACATACTCCCCCATCAAGACTATTGCTTACGCAATAAATCAATTTTAGTTGGAGACCTCCAACTGCCAGAACACTGGCTTACCACCATGAGCACCTTTTTTTAGTGGAGCTGAGGATTCTCCTCGCGAAGAAAACTATTCCGATAACTCGGATGAGGATGCCCTTGGGGATATATCCCCAAGGGCTGACTGCTCCGACAAGGCCGAACGGCGATGTAGGCAGCCTAATCCTTTCCCCACACGCGGAGAAAATGCGCTAAATCGTGCGCAACTATTACCAACCTCGGATGGAATATCCGGATCGCCGAAGGCGATCACCACTAATGAGCTGGACGCAGCTCAAGAGGCTCAAAATGACGCACAGGCATTACAGGCTGCCTTGCACGCCCCCATGCGCCCTCCACGGGCGGCATATCGTTTTGGAGATCCTCGTGACCTCCCAAAGTGGGCCAAGATTGAGGTAAAGAAGGGTTTAGTCTTCTATACCCCTGGCCTTGCGGCTGTACAGCCGCAACACATCACACGCCGGAATCAACTCCGGGAAAAACTGCTCACGCAGAAGCAGTTCATTGCTACCTCATATCGAGAGCGTCTCGAGAAACAGGCACAGGGTACCGTTGTTGGGATCCTCCACGAGGTTCCCTTCGTTCTCCTGCAAGTAGAAGATGCCAAAGAGGCAGAGCAGAAGTTCCGCGCTTGGGCGGAGGGGAGAAACGTCTCCCCGAGGTTTTAAAGCTGTACAAAAGCTATTCCGAACGTGACGTTCGGATAGAGAGGGCATTGCGCTTGGAGTTTGCCAGAGCCAAAGCCATGGGGAAGTTACGTGTCCCTTATCGCATGCGCTATGCTAGAGCCCGTGCCCTCACTGTGGTGCCGGAGGACAGTGCGGGTTCCGCATCTTCCTCCGGAGAACTCCCAACTACTGGGAGTGAAGGGGCTTACCCCTCCTCTTTGGTCGTTGACTCACAGCTGGATTCTCCCGCTCGAAAGCGTCAACAGCGGCACGGCAATCATGACGCAGGGGAGTCTCGAACTCCCACGAACTCTGTGAATGTGGATAACCCTTCCACTTCACCAAATACTGGGTTTGACCCCGATGATGGCGTCGCGCCATCAGACGCTCCACCCCGTCCTGCCGTACCTTACGGCTAGCCACCTTTTGCTTGTCTTGGCTTTCCGCCATGGCATCGCAAACGTGTCGTAAGACACTAAGGCGCGTCGATAAAAACTTATCGATGTGATTTCGCCCAGATACAGGGATGACATCGGGGAATCCTCCACCCTCAAGCCCTGGTCCACACTCACGTGGCGTCAACGTAACCCGCGGATTTACTAATCCGTTCACATTAAACGGGGTAAACCCCGTATATACATGCACCGAATTGTTTATGGCAAATTCGGCCATAGGAAGAATCTCACTCCAACTCTTTGGGGCATCCGGACATAAGCTCCGGAGAATATCCTCAACAACTCGATTAACGCGTTCCGTCTGACTTGGTCCACACTAACGGTTGGAAATTTTCAACTGTTTCCTATAGCAGCTGAATGTGCAGAGGGTTTGACCCTCTGACACAACTCACAAGTGCGAATATACGAAACGACCTACTTGTACATTTTTGGGCCACCAATACAAAGCGCTTAAAGCGCTGTAGGTCTTATACCGACCTAAATGACCCCCGGTAGGGGCGTCATGTGCTTCAAAGAGGGCTCTATACTTCAGTTCCTCATCATGAGGAACTATCACCCGCGGAGTGTCCTCCGCGCTCGTGCTATAAAATAGCACACCGCCACAGTACCTGTAACGGTGTAAACAAGCTTTAGCTCGACTTGACAGGGTTGGCTCAGACGATCCAAGACCCTTTTCACCTAACGCGCTAAATATCGCCGTACACTGTGGGTCTTTCTCATACGCCAGGCGTATGAGATCCACCACAGATGTGGTGACGAATGTCGCGTGAGCGAGCTCGTAATAGGGACGACGCGATAACGCGTCTGCAAGCAAGTTTTGCTTGCCAGGTTTATACTTAACCTCAAAGTTGTACTCCGCAAAGAAGGAGAGCCAACGGTCCATCCGTTGCGAGAGATAAGAAGACATTGTCGCTGTCCGTAAGGACGCGTGGTCAGTATAAACCACGAACGGCTTTGAGCCGAGTAGGTGAACCCTGAACTTGACAAAGGCATACTTCTTGCAAGTAGCTCCTTGTCATGAACGGGATAATTCCGTTCTGCAGCTTTAAGCTTCCTCGACTCAAACGCAATCACGCGTTCCCTTCCTGCATCATCTGCTTGTAACAAAGCACATCCGATTGCGAAATCGGAGGCGTCGCAGACGACACTAATGGTTTCCCAAAATCTGGGAGAGCAAGAACGGGAGCTTTCAACAAGCTCCCCTTTACCACTTCAAAAGCGTTTTGGTGTTTGGTTTCCCAACACCAATCAACGTCCTTCTTAAGAAGGTCGGTTAATGGCTTCGCCATTTCAGCGTAGTTCTCGCTGTACTTGTGGAGATAATTGGCTAATCCAAGCCACTTTTGTAAATCTCTAAGATTTACAGGCGAAGGCCACTCCACAATGACTTTCACCTTCGCGGGGTCCACCCGCACTCCATCCTTACCGATGAAGCATCCGATGAAGGAATTTTCTCAGCACCAAATATACATTTGGATGCGTTTGCATAGAGGTTATGCTCTCGCATACATTCGAGAACAGCTCGAAGGTGTATAAGGTGCGTCTGAACATCATACGAGTCGACTTCCGCGCGACTATGAACGAATATATCGTCGAAGTACGTCTGAGCGTACTTTCTATGAGGGCGGAAGAGTTGAGTCACCAAGCGATTGAAAGTCGCTGGTGCATTTGAAAGCCCTTGTCGCATAACAATCCACTCCCACAGCATGCCACTAGGCGTGCTGACCGCTGTAAGAGGAATATCGGATGCTCGCATGAGCACCTGATAATACCCGTCCACCAGATCCAAGGCACTGTACCAGTAGAGTCTGCCATAGTGTTCTGGAGACATCCTTCCGAGGAATCGGAGTTTGCATGGGTACAGTAGCTGCATTCAGCTTGTTGTACGCATGCATAATGCGCCACTTTCCGTTCGGTTTACGAACACAAAAAGTGGGAGAGGAGTGGGGAGGCTTGCTCTCCCGCACCATCCCTGCCTCTTCTTTCCCCTTGAAGAATGCGTCGATGACGTCGCATTGTTCCTTGAGGAGAGGCCACTGCCTAGTGACGCAGTATTTGGTTCCAGAAACCAATTCAATTTCATGTCGGACTCCCCGATCCGGTGGTAACCCCATCGGCGGGTTGTCACTAATGACATCTCCAAATTCCTTTAATAACAAATGGTAAGGATCCTCAAGATCCGCGAGGATCCTGAGGCCGCTTCGGGCATTCAATGCCTGTTTGGTTTGCACGAAAACGGAATCGTCCATCGTGGATGAGGAGTTGAACTCCTCTTCCGGACGCAAGACGACGACCTCGTCGATTTCATCTGCTTTCAAAGCATTCTCAAACTCGTTGAAGGACATCTCCTCCAACGACAACAGTTCGCCTACCCCGGGCAACCGTTCCAGGCTTACGCCTTCTGTGACAACACCAGTCACACTATTCAGAATCCGATAGGACTGCTGACTACTGGCCTCGGGACTCATCCCTACACCCAGGTGGGGGGAGTCAATTTCCCATCTATTGGAAGCGCCACGCGCCTATCCACAGAGGTCTCTACCTCTACCACCGGTGACTCGCCGGTCTCACCTACAACGGCGTAGTCGGAATCATTTCGACGTGCGAAAGAGACAAATTTCGGGTCTCTTCGCTTGGAAGCGCCTCGCGCTTAACCACAGGGGTCTTTACCCCTACCACTGGAGTCGCCTCAAAGGAATCGACCTCTTCCACTGGCGACTCACCAGTCTCGCCTATAACGGCGTGGTCGGATCATTTCCGACGTGCGAAAGAGACGAAATACGGGTCTCTTCGCTTGGAAGCGCCTCGCGCTTAACCACAGGGGTCTCTACCCCTACCACTGGAGTCGCAACTTGTTCGCCGAACACGGCGTGGCCGGAATCAACTCCGACCTGCAGAAGAGACAAACTTCGGGTCTATTCTCTAGGAAGCGCTTCGCACTTAACCTCAGAGGAATCCACCTCTAACACTGGCGACTCACCAGTCTCGCCTATATCGGCGCGGGGATTAATCGCCGAATCCCCCTCGTCAAGGAGCACTTCCTTGACCTCATTGGGACTGATCATCTCAGACATCCCAATCTCTGGCATCTCACGCCAGAATCGCTTTTGCGATCGGGCAAAGGTGGGTTCATGACTCGCCAATGCTTCACCCGACCGCGGGTGCGTTGAGCCAATGGATTTAGACTTCCAGTCTATCCATGGCTCGTTGCGTTCCAGCCACTTCATTCCCAGAATGAGGTCATACCTCGAGTCCAACTCCAGGACTAGGCAACGTTCTAAGCTGTCGAAGTCTGCAAACTTCAGCTTAAGGTCAATCGAGACCTTGGGTACAGAAACCTTTACGCCCGTCGCCTGACGGACCGTGACAACGTCACGAGAACGTTCCTCTAGGGCCTCGGCATACAGCCGACTCTTCTCCACAGAAGCCCGTCTGACATAATTGTCAGACGCTCCAGAGTCTATCAAGACTCTCCAAGGCTTATCAAAGCCTTTCACGTCCGCAAGGACTACCAGCAAACCTGGCTGGTACACCAACTCGGTGCTAGAAAGCACCGCTTCCCTCGGGGATTTGTGCTGTCGTCCCCTACCCTGGGGCTTAACAGCACTGAGGGGTCTCCCAGTAGGGCGCCCCGCACCTACTGGGAGCCGCTGTTTCCCGAAGGCTTGGGAGAGGGCGGCAAAAAGGGTATTTTGTGGACATCATTCCCGCAGATGATCCACGCTTCCACACAGGAAGAACCTTAGCGTCCCACGCCGCTGCAACATAGCTAAGAGCTCCGCCTCGAAGCTCTGCTAAAAAGAGTCAGTGTGACTCTTAGCGGGAGGTTTCCCCTCCAGTTTGACCTGACTCAGGTCCATGTGTTCAGGAACCACCTTAGAGGAACGAAAGTTCCTCTCGGCGTTAAATGCCATCTTAAACTCCTCCCCCAGAGATTGGGGTCGGCATAGGAAAATCTCCGACCGTGCTGGCCCTTTTCTCAGGCCTCCCATGAACACGGGAATGGATACATCGTCCGAATACGCTTTCGCGTACATCCCTGCCAACAGGGTCTTAAGTTTTTGGATGTACGTTTCCAAGTCCCTAGTGCCCTGACGGCACCTTAGGAACGCCAGCTGATTCTGGAAAACTGTGGTGAAGTGGCTGGAGTCTATGTTTACGTGTATACAAGTATCCATACGGAGTGCACGGTATTTTGGCCGTCCATGAAGCAAGTTTTTGGTATTGAATCCAGTGCTGAAGTAACTAAGAATTAACAAGGGAAACAAGGCACTTGAAGTAGATATAGGACTCTTAATATTTTAATTATAATCAAATTTCCCCCCTTTAGAAGAGTCGTCTTTCCAACCAACCAAATCTTTCCAACCTATACAAAAATTAAGTCTAAGTACATCCCCAGGAAAACCTTTAAGTGAACGCGTGTTAAGGCGTGATAAAGATCCTTTGCGATTACCTAAGCTAAGGGTCAGCCTGAGTGGTACAAGGAAGTGTCCATTTTCAGTAATTTTGTATTAAGGTTCGGACGTAAGTACCAAGAACCTGGGAAGTATAAGCAAGAGAGGTGTATTCTATCGCTTCCTTGTGTTGTTTTTGAAGAAACCTCGAAAATTTAAGTTCCTTCACGACAACCGGTGCCGCGAACGGGGACTTCACGTCGACTTAATACAATTTCACACACAAATGGCTTTAGTGTCTACTGAGGGAGAGAAAGAGCTGGTCTTTACTTAACAGCGCTCTCAGGAGGACCATGAAATAACATACACTTTCTCTGATGCCTGTGCAAGAATGGCACGGTATCAACGGCATGTATTGAAGTTACCTGGAGGCTCACATAGTTGGTTTTCACTATATGATATTTGCAAGGTGGCAAAAGCTGCCCCTAACTTTAAAGTTAAGGAAGACCTTACTTCCTTTGGAGGATTGAAAGAGTCAATTGAAGCTATAGAAACGCTGCTTCGAAATTGTGGCTATGCGTTTGTACGACGGGAATAATTTGATAATGCATGTGACTTCAATCTGGATCGTACAGCGAAAGATATTGGTCTGATGGTGTCACTATTATTAGCGGAGAACCAGTGGGAAACATCCTTGATGTTTTACCGGAAAGAGGCTACGGATATCAGCCCAGTTATTACATTGTGGCAGACACCACTCACACACCGGTGAAAGATTCTAAACCACCGGGCATGCAGGAGTTGTGTAATGACGATGAGTTGGAAGATGCCATGGATTGGAGACCAAAGCATGGCCGTCGAGTAAGGAAGAAGTTGGAATTTTCCTCGGATGAGGACGAGATCATGTCACCACCACGATCAGTGTCGCAACAGCAGAATCCAGTGGTGGAAAGTTTAGTCCAATTGATGCAAGATGGACACTTAAGTTTGGAGGAATTAGCGAAAGTCACCGCGTCTTTATCTGCTAGTCGCACGCCGGCTACTACGAGAGGGACGACTAGTGCACCCTACCAAAGAGCGACGATGCCAACGAAGGCATATCCCAACCCGCCAAAAGCATCAAGATATGGCATGTCGAGTGGGAAACAAAACACATGGACGTCATCTGGACATCCTGTAACATCCATTATCCAGAATAAAGAGATCAAGATATTTGACGGAAATAAACAAGACGCTGGTAGTGCAAGGGCATGGGTGACAAGATTTTTGCATGTAGCGAACATTTCACGTTGGGATGACGATCAACGGCTAGGGATTTTTGTGGATAGCTTGACGAACACAGCATCTTGGTGGTACGAACAATTGGCGGATACGGTGAAGTATGATTGGGATGCAGTAATAGATTTGTTTCAACGGAAGTTTTGCGCGGACAAAGTGTTGCCTCGGGTCATGTATTCCAAATTGACACAGAAACACGACGAGATAGAGACTACATATCTATACTGGATAAATGCCGCGGCATTACGAGCTGGAATGGATTTCCGAGATGTCTATAACACCTCATTGTTGGAAGAGCACATCCAGCAATTCTTTGATACCATTCATGATCGTTTCATACAAACTCAATATCAGCATATGACGTTCAATAACATTGAGGAATTGGAAAGGGTGCTAACGAAGCATGAGGCACGTTTGACAAGGCCTGGAAAGAAAATGACTGCACGCAAGAGTGACGAAGCGGTATATGAAGATGTACAACCTAGCGTACATGTGATGGGCGGAGAAGTACATACCATGCAGCGGGCACGGTCTAATTATGAAGACAGAGGTGCACGAACGAGTGCGTCTAATAACAATGATGGGGGCGTGGTGTGTGAACATTGCAATCTAAGAGGACACGATAAAGACAAATGTTGGAAATTGCAAACGTGTGAGCATTGTAAAACAGTCGGTCATGATGTGAGGTATTGTCGGAAATTCATAGAAGATATGGCCGAGATGCGGAGCAAGTTGAAGTCCGGGTA
>CM047582.1:9515135-9526339 GCA_026184515.1 Peronosclerospora sorghi | reverse complement strand
CCTGGGAAGTATAAGCAAGAGAGGTGTATTCTATCGCTTCCTTGTGTTGTTTTTGAGTGGAAACCTCGAAAATTTAAGTTCCTTCACGACACACCATCAGCTGGAGTATACTTCAAGGGGCGGCTCCGGGCAAAGTGCGAGATCGACGGGTCCAGGAAAATGTCAAGATCGCATACTCCGCCGATCACTCTCCGCAACACGAACTCCACCAGCTTCTTCCATAATGCTCCGGCACACTCCTACGCTGACTTCGACTCTCGTATGTAATCATGGAAGAAGATGTCACTCTCCCTGAGGTCTCGATCTATCGGTAGATGATGAGTCGACTCCCAGATCGCTTGTGCGTGATGATCCATGAATGTCTGGTACTTTGCTTCGAAGTCAGCAAACCAGCCGACCGTGCGGAAAGAAATGGGTGGCAGAATCTGTTTGCAGAACTCCCAGGGGTTTCGTGCATACAGTAACTCCACTTCAGAGCATGTGATCATGTGACTACACCACTGATCAGTCGAAGGGGCGTCCATAGCAACTGGAAACAACCATCCCACGGGGCGTGTCAAGTAATCACAGATCACGCGTGCTGAGATGTTATCCAGATCAAAGCCGTTAAGTTGAGCTGGGGTCCACGGCAAGATGTCCACACCTTGCGCACCATTAGGCACCAAGATCAGCGATCTGGATGCACCCGTGCGAGGGAAGAGAAAACCATCAGAGTCTTGATCGAGCGAATCTTCACTCTCGAGCTCGCTGATTGCAGGGATGGACAAATTCTGCGTCCTGACCGATGGAGAAGTGTTAAAACCGCCTTGATCATCATCCGGCTGATCGGGACTGGAAAGATCGTGCCCCATACCTTGGACTGGCTGAATGGTAGAAGCTTTGAACGGACGATCATCATCCGAAGATCCACTCTCCTCAGGAATAGGAGGAACCCGACGTTTCCGCTTGGACAGAGGAGTATATAGCGATCGCCGAGAACGTTTCTTGAGCGAAGCAGTTGTCCGGATGAAGGAATTTTCTGATGAATAGCCCTGAATATCAGCAGGCGCGCTTGAGGCCTGATCAGGATCTGCACAAGGAGCGCCTGTACTCGGGTCGATATGCATGTGTAACGCCGCACCAGTCAAAACAGATTTGACGTAAGAACGTTGTGATCGCAATCGCGTTGCTTCGCTCTGATCGCGTTGCAACTCGTCGCGTAGTTTGTCACGATCTGCTGATACCAACTAGAGATCACGTAACTGAGAAGCCTGGTGGGTGAGGCGGCGCCGTGCCGTCGATACCTCATTGAGGCGTGCAGATAGCTTTTCAACCGTGGCCTTGGCAGCGACAAATTCATTATCTTGACAAGATTATCTTCACTGTCTGCCCGGACGCGATCTCGTTGGTCCTTGCGCTTACTTGCCTTAGATGCCAGCTTGATCACCTTCTTGGTCAAGTGCTTGTTTTTGGAGATGGCATGATCACGCTCTTTTTGCATCATGCCCAAGTTGTCGGATTTGATCGAGCATTGCTAGATCTTGGAGTGCCGGCGCCCGTGCGATCTCGATATTGGCCTTGAGGAGCTCTTCCTCAAGGCGCGAGATCTCCTGAGCTTGAGATCGATAGCCTCCGATTGGACTGATAGCTGATATAGATCTCGGTCATGAACACACTCCAGATCACGGATCCGATCATGTTGCTCTAATATGGTTCCCTCGGAAGACTTCAGTCTGGCCTGGAGCTCGTTGACAGTCGCAATGATGTGATCACGCAAAGGCGCAGCTTTTTCGCAGAACCACTTGACCTGCTGCTCACGATCAGCAAGTTTTCTGGCAACGCGTGCGTTTGACTTCTGAAGCATCCTGACAGAGTCTTCAAGCACCTACAGCGAGTCAGTCAGAATGTCGATCTCCTCTAGTTGCGTGAAGGCTCGGTTGTTCATCGAGATCAGCTCGTCAGCCTTAGATCGATCAAGGGATTAGTTGGCATCCATGATCAACTTGTGGAAAATGTACTAATGGAAATGGATGATCACGACGGACATGATCGATGATGACCTGATGGGTGAGAGGGATGATCGATGCTTGGCAACGACCAGATCGAACCACGCCACAACCGCTGTACGGCTGGGACGAGGCTCAGGGGCGGCTATGGAGAAGCGCATAGAAGATTTTTGGGCCAACTGCCATGAACATGGACGGGCCATCCGGAGCCAAAGCGACGCAGAGTACAGGTACATGATGGTAAGCGACAGGCGAGTGATATATCAGGTTGATTGGTCGATGATATGCATATCAGGATGGGTAGAGTTGATTGGTCGATACTGGGTAATTGGTTGATTTTAGGATATAAGGAAAAATAAAGTTCTTTTGTTGCGTCCGATCAACTATATCATCGATTGGGACGGCGTGATAACTTCGCGCCTCCCTTTCATTACATACGCACCTTTACACGTCCCGGGCGGGAGCACGTAGTGCACCTTTTTGGCCCACCGGCAGACCTAAAGTTCCGGAGAACTCGTGCTAAACTCCGCCCGATGTGTCAGCGGCCCTTTTTGGAAAGTCTACTGGGAGGGTGATGGAGCCAAGTGTTCTCACCTCTTCCCTCATTGGTTTACACCTATCCTCTAGAAGTTCGGCTGCTTTAAGCGCCCCTTGGGAACTCTAGGTGGATTTTTATAAAATCCGTCGATCTGCACATAGAAAGTGCATATCGACCACCTTCCTCTTAAGTTTGGGCTAGGAATACAAATATATATTGGTAATTTACTTAGTGATCTAGGCTGAAGAGGCTCGACAATCAAGTGGTAAAGACCTCCGCCACGTGATCAAGCACCCCTTCACTGATAACCACTAGGTCGACAGCGTCGATATGCGATCATCGATCTGCGATTTGCGATCTACAGGTCCACAATCTCGCCAATTCGCACTAGACCAACCGGGTCGATCTGCGATCTGCGATCTCCGACCCCCAGTTTTTCCCCGGGATCTCGAATCTGCGATTTTCCACCAGATCTACCACTGTCGATCTGCTACGAATCCGCTCGATCTGCATCGGAATTGCACTGATCTACGTCCCCAGTCACCTGGAGAGCGACCCACGCCCAAACCGTCGGGTACACAAGATGACCAAGACATAGGCCTGTCACAGGACAACCGGAGGACACCCTTCGTTAGTCAGTAGTCCGGGAGCTGTGGGAACGACTGTCCAAGCCTCAAAATTTGGCCAGCCGCTCCACCACAGATTCATCAACATTCTGGTAGTGTAGAGACAAGCGTGCTGATTCTCCAAGCCATCGATTGGCTCGTTCAACAAGACCATTCTGATGAGGGGACTAGGGAGCACTAGTCTTTTGTATTATTCCAGGTGAGGAATAAAATTTCTTGAACTTCTTCTGCATAATTCACTACCACTGTTCGTGCGAAGGATTTTGGTCCTACAACTAAGGTGCGCTTCCATTAAGGCCGTGTATTCCTTGAACCTTTCGAACGCCTTACTCTTGACTTTTAGCAAGTATTCATTGATGTACCGTGACCAATCATCAACTAAGACAAGCGCATATCGAGCACCAGCCTTTGCCTTGACCCTCATGGGACCCATCAAATCGACATGAATCAACTCCAAAAGACCCGATGACTCCACCACACTGTTGGATGTATGCCAATACGTAGACAGATTCATCTTCCCGTCCTTGTGGTGGGTGTATACCCACCACAAGGACCTTCTTGTCGTGTCGATGGTGGAAGTAGTGGGATACCCACAGCGACTCGACTCAATGCCGACACACGATCAAAACCTACGTGGCCCATTCTAGCATGCCATGTTGCAAGGTAATCATTAAGCGCAATGACCGCATTCACCTCAACTTCGTTCTGGCATATTGACGCCAAGTTGAGCACATACAATTTACCCGTCGACGTCCTTGAGCAATCACACTACCATTGTGGATTATAGAGTACCCATTTGGTGTGAAGTTAACATCGACACCCTTTCCCGTCAATACATGGACAGAAAGTAATCGCTGGCCAAGACCATGGATATAAAGTACGTCTGTCGCAACAACTGGTCGACCCCTCTCGAGCAAAAGATGGACCGATCCAGTACCCCCACCGGCAGACGTTGTCCGCTGACCATCAATACATTCAGACCGCCGCCAATAGGACAAACCTCTGCAAAGTTGTCACGATCAAATGCCATATGCGAACTCTCCCTACTGTAAAGCAGCCACGCATCATAGGATCCATCGAGCTTGACACCGAGAATACAAATGGTTCACTCTTCTTATTGGTAAATTGATCACGTTTATGACCAACACACCGCATAATATCAACGACCCGAGAATCCTTGCTTGCCATTTCCACCATGTTCATTACCACGGCGCTTACGCGAACACAAACCATTGTTTCGATGACCTCGACGACCACGTGACTGAGTATTGTTACTCAGCGACCTTACACGCGCTTCCTGCTTCTCGCGCTTTTGGATCGTGTCGTACTCGCGTCGTAGCACCTCCGTTACCTCCTAAAGGCTCGTATTGCCTCGTGCTTCAATAATTTTCACCATTCCATCATAATCTGACGACAAACTTCCGAGTAAGATCACCACTTGTTTATCTTCTTTGATAGCGTCGCCAACCGCAGCAAGACGCATACACAATCATCAAACTTGAGGAGATGGTCCATAATTTTGTCTCCAGTCCCCATCCCATATTCATGCAGTTGATTGCGAAGAGTCACTTTATTTTTGTGCAGAATACGTTTTACATGAAAATCACGCAAGATAATCCCTGCCTCGGCGGCATACTGCACATGGCGTATCATCGATTGGTACGTTGGCCCGACCAAACTAACCAATACATCCAGCGCCTTAAGATCATCGACCTTCCACTGATCAATGGCCGGACCCGTCGTATTCTCCTCCTTCAACTCAAGATGACCATAGAGACCCTTCTTGTCGAGTTTCATACGAGCACAAAATTCCCACAGAAAGTAGTTATCATCCGTAAAATGTCGCTGTGATTGGTTATCATGGTCTTGGACATTGTGCTCATAACCTAAAAAGGCTATACAGGAAGATGACTTGCTTGGAGAAGGAGCTTGTTCACTAGAAGGTAAAAGTGGAAGTGAGCATTTACTAGAAACTAGAAATGCTACAAATATGCATACCTACTAGAATCTTTGTAAATCCAGCTTAGCTGAAAAAGAGATTGCTTAGAAGGGGAGCCAGTGTAATCAACAGGACCTATTCATGCACCGTGCCTTACAGAAATGATGGCCGCGGCTACGGCGGTAGGTATTATCGGTTTCTTATCGTCACATATCATGCACCTTCTTGATACCCTTAAGACACGTACAGGGGCGTCATTTTTTTCCAAAATTGACGACGACGGCAAACAGGAAACAAGCAAGCGGCGTTCATTAAGTTCTTATACGAATGTATTCAATTTAAAGCAGCCGAGGCATCTAACATTAAGTTCTTATACTTTTATGCAAAGACGTTGCTGGATAAGCTTGTGGCGCCAAAGGATAGGAATCCCATCGGGATGCTCACAAATCTTGTTTTTGGCTACCTGAGCGAATTGTGTCATCTGCCCTTCACGATCTCGATGGAGCTTGTGAGTATGCGGATGCAGACAGACTCTGGGTTTGATTATACTTTGCAGATCATGCGCAATAGTGTGCATGCACTATTGATTGGTGTTCGGAATGTCTAGGGAGCGCTTGCGCCAGTGGTCCCTCTTACTTTATACGCGATGTAACATCGACGCGATAGTTTGCTGCCTTGTATTAGCTAAAATTTCCTGCCCATGCTCCATATCCTTCATGGCACGCAGCTTTTCTTCTGTTTGGATTGTATCAGCTCCTTGGCGCCAATGTAAGGGTAGAGAATAAGTGTTGCAATGGACCGTGCGAAGTCCCCGATTACAAAAGCTTCTTGTAATAATTAAAGATCAAACCACAAGCGGTTAACACTACAACCAACACCTTAATCCATATTGACGCTTATGTTTACCGCGCCAAGTGAATAGGAATCTTGTTTGAGCTTGCGCAGATACGCGTTTTTAAGACGTTTGAATACCCTATACTGGATCGCCGGTTGCAGACACAGCAGAAAATAGGCTCCCAGCCCCTTGTAGAGTCCTCCTACGCCACTTTCCTTAACGATATAGCGCATGATCTGCAAATATTATCAGACCCAGAGTCTGTCTGAATCCGCGTACTCACAAGTTCCATCGCGATTGTGTGGGGCAGATGACACAATTCGCTCAGGTAGCCAATACCAAGATTTGTGAGCGTCGCGGTGGGGTTCCCGCCCTTTAGCGCCACAAACCGAGCCAGCAACATCTATGCATAAAAAATTTAGAATTTGCAGGTAGATGACTCGGATGGTTTAAATTGAATACCTTCGCATAAGAGCTTAATGAACGCCGCTTGCTTGTTGCCTGTTTGCCGTCGTCGTCAATTTCGGGATAAATTGACGCCCCTGACTGAATACGTCTCTTAAGGGTATCGAGAGGTACATTATACTTGACGATAGGAAACCGCAAATACCTGCCGCCGTAGCCGCGTTGACCATCTCCATTGGTCATTGTTGTATCTTGTACGATACACCCTATCTCAGTATGAAAAATATTTTAGCCAATCATAATAAATCACTAATCCTGGATTTCCGTGCGAATAAGAATTCCCTTATTTAATTCTAGAATACCATCTCTATCATTGGAACATATTCAATTATTGGTGTGTTAGGTAAAAACATTTAATATAGCTTCAAAAAAATATAAGTACGTCTAATATACTGAATGAAATAGCAACAACTTGAAGTCGGCTAAAAAAAATTATTTTGCGAGACCAACTCTGGAAGTATCGAGCCTCTACCGTCGGCAACACCCATTTGAATGGAAGCTGTTATTCGTGCATGTGGTAGGAGATAAAAACGTGAAAGTATATTAAGAGCAGTCTCCCTACAGTGTTATGGCATGTCGTTCAATTTGTGAACCTAATGAAATAGTGATAACAGCAACTACGCACGTTCATAGACATCATTATTTCATTAAAATGTTCGTTACAGATACTACAGGATGATACGACGCAAGCTTAACCACGCAATGACCCCACTTGTTCAACGCCATCCTGCAATGACGAGAAACCCTGCTGAACGGCACCCCCATCTCTCACAAACCGTGCATCCTGCTGGTTAGCCGCCCCATCTTGTACCAACGCATCAGCCTGTTGAGCAGCCTTCATCACGCTTCCATCAGTAACGTACGTTACGTGCGCTGCCACGTTGAAGCCGGCACCACACACTGGATCTCCCATATTACAAAACTCGATGGCCTTGGATCCATAGATCGAGCTCGATCTTTCTATCGTTTGACCCATCATCTTGAGAGGGTTCCCGAACGTCACAATCGCCTTGATTCGAGGTGCTAAAGCCTCCGGAATGGTCGCACCAGTACCAAGCATCGTCCTGATGCCAATAGAAATATCCGTGACGCTGGCGCCTTAAGAGTATCCGCCGAGCACGAAGACAGTATCGGGACAGCTTTCATCCACGGATATGACGTGGTTTGTCATGTCGGTGGCCCCCGGTCCAGCACTCATTTGTTCAAGAGACGCGAGATAATTGACTGCGTAGGATGAGACGCTCATTCCAGGAAGGTTTGAAGTGATGCCGCGAACAGCGGTTCGCCACATATACCAAGGCCAGGCATCTCACCAGTTCCACGAGCGAAAACAACGTGAACGTCGGAGCATTGCGCTTTGACGAAGTTATCGAGGTTGTTAAAAATTAGCAGGATAGCTCCAACAATCATTGGGAATGATGAAGAAAACACCATTGTACTAAGGTTTCAAGGTTGCTAAAGAGTTGATTGGATGCGGCAAAATGCAGAATGAGTGAGCAACATCCAAAAGTGCATTCAACAACAGGGATTTTGTCTTTATTGAGAAACTTTTACATGCTCGCACGTATAGATGCACACAAGTTCTTAGTATGTCCGTAATCACGACCCACTAATACTTTTGTGTTTCCAACGCCCCGTTCGTCACCGGATACGCTAATGAGTGACGACACGCAGCTGGTTAGCAACATTTGATCAACGTATGAGAAAATCGGGCCGATGACTATAGCGCTGACATATGTTCATGTTGTGGACGACTATCTTCAATTGGCTTCAAGTTTGAAGAAAAATCAAACACCAGAACCCACTGAATCCTATCCGCCTTGTGCCCTATAGCGCTACTAACCGAATGCATTGTGAAGACTCCAGGACTGGCCGACCATGAGAAACGTTTCACGATTAACACGCGCCAACTCGTGCGAATCTCCCAACAAAAATGCGTGGATGGCAAAATCTACCAGCGAACACTGGAAATACTAATCTGTCTCCTATATTCTTTCGCATTTTCACGATCGTTGTCCGCTCGTTTCTCTTTTTCTATAATTCTTTAAAGAGAGTTCTTAAAAGACTGCAAAGTTATGGTCATGTTGAAATTACGTGTAGCCATTTTGGCTCTAACGTCTTTTCATGGAGTTGAAACCCCATTGGCTGAAATATGTATCTATATTTTCAGGTTAGAACTCAAGTTTAACTTTCTAGTACTGTTATATTTGAGTTAAGTAACACCACATAATATACTTTTCGTTTTTACTGTTAAAAGACAGATCGACCTGAACATCCTCTGCGTGGCATACGCCGCGCACAAGCACCTCGTAACGCAAGATCCTACCTGGTCCAAACTGTCAGACCAAGTAGTTTAAGATATGTGCGTCAAGCACAAGCGTACCGGATGTTGTAAGTTTTCAGCATTCATACTTGCGTAGATGATTAAACACTAGTATTATTAAACACTAGTATATTTAAAAAAATCTGGATTATATAACCAAAAAAAATCTCCTCCTTAAACACTAGTATTATCAAAAAGATCTGGATTATATAACCAAAAACCTCCTCCTATAAAACCTAAGATTAAATCCCTGAGAAAAGGATTTCGACGTACTTTCTTCATTAAAGAAAAAGATAATAGGGGGTGTCAATCTTTTCCATATAGCATGTTATATGGGTGAAGTTTATATCACCCATACGAAGTTTATATTCCCGAATATGACATTTTTATATGCAATATGATATAACCCACCTCGTGGGTTATATCCAATATGAATCATATTCATATCAAACCATATACCACTTTGGTGCTTTCCCCCACACTACAAATTAATTAATTATCACAGACTCACAGTTCGGTGAAAGGTTACGAGATCGAGGAGAGGAGTAGACTTGACCGAGTGGGAGATTGCAAATTGCAGAGTGAATTGATCGGGACTTACTTCGCTGCTGCTGCCTCTAAGCCGATTGTGTCCTACGCTACCGTAAACATGTCCTACCAACTGTAAATATATGTATAGATAAGCAGACTTTCGTGGGTACTTCAACAAAGTTGATGGGTGGAACTGTATTCAACCCAGATCCAGATGAGGAATCTTCCCAGCCGGAGAATCTTCCACAGGGTGAGAATATTCCACAGTTTCAACTTCAACTCAAGGATGTTGTGATCCATTGTACCCATAATAAGTGCAACCCCAACTGCCATGCCTCGCGTTTCAGCAAGACGTTCTGCTATTACTCAACTTGAGTTTGTAGGCTTATTTTCCTTCTTGAACGACGACTAGTCTTCGTTTGAGGATGCTAGGGAGTTACTATCTCTGATTTTAAGCTCGCGTTACATATAAGACGCGGTGCCACAACCACGATCGCATGATTTCTTGTTGAACTACCTCATGAGCTTATGGGCGTGATTGTAAGGAGGACAAAAGGAACAGCGGGAGGTCTTCCCCTAAACTAGGGATGAAGTTAGAGAGGTTTTGTTGTCGAGTGTAGAGTGGATGAGAAATTTTCTATATGAACATTAGCCGGTAAGCAATATGACAAGGGTACCTCAAGTTTGACGCACTTCATATCAACAGGACGTCAATTTATATGCGGTGTGGCAGGTGGGTTGATATACGCTTTATATAAATATTCACAAATGCTAAAATTGGCACCCCCTAATATGAGTTAGTGGAGAGTGAGCAACTAGCTCAGTTGTCAAAAAGTGTAACAGGGTTACATTCTGGTTACATTAGTATGTGGTGTACGTGAGTACACTACGGTTGGGGTCAGTATTTACCGGTCCGAAAGGTTTGGACCTATTGGTTATATTAACAAATCAGGGCAGGAGCCCTTGGTGGAGGCGTGGCAGCCAGCCACGTGTTAGTACACAGGTGGTGTACACTACATTTTAGCTAGGTACGAATTTAGTAAGTTCTACTTAGTATTACATATAGTTAGTTTAAATTAGTTTAGGCTAATCACATATTAAATATACATTCAGTTTACAAAAATACTTGAGACTACTAGGCGCGCGACCACGCCCGGTCGCGCGCGAAGTGAGTACTGTAGCGTAAGGGAGTTCTCCATTACGCTACCTCCCTTTATAAGGGAAGCCTTGTTACAAGGCGTCAGCGAAAGCTAACTGTAAACCACCCCGGGAATCTTGGCCCCGATCAAGAGAGTGATCTCTTGCTAAGCCCTTATACAAGGACGTATCGGCTAAATAGCGGCGAACGCCGCTTTAAGGAAAGCCTTCCTCTGTGCGCTAGCCGCACCGTGCGTATATGCACCGGCTACATCTGGTAGCACTTGTAGCCAATCCAACACCTGTGTTGGTGATCAACATCCTCTGCAAGGGATGGATTAGGACGATTGGGGTAAGCTAACCCCCGTCCAACAGGAAGCCTTTAAAAGGCTGTTACCCGTGAAAGGGTGAATGCCCTTATCGCCCATGAGGCGAGTATTCGCGGGAGTTATACCGCGTCTACAGGGGTGCGCCCCCCGATGTCCTTTAAGATAAAGGAATTCACCGGCGAGAAAGTTGAAAACCTTTATGTGTGGCTTCGAGAGGTTGAAACCGCATTCGCCACCGCGAACGTTATCGAGGATCACCTGCAAGTGGAACTTGCACTGACCCATATTACGGGCAAAGCCCGTACATGGGCGTTTACGTGTCAGGATTCGGTCACGACCGTGTTCCCGAACTGGGGAGTCCTTAAGCGAAATCTTATGGACATGTATGCAACGCCTGATCTGGTTTTGTCGTGAAGGAACTTAAATTTTCGAGGTTTCCACTCTAAAACACACAAGGAAGCGATAGAATACACCTCTCTTGCTTATACTTCCCAGG
>CM047582.1:9472010-9495135 GCA_026184515.1 Peronosclerospora sorghi | reverse complement strand
TACCCGGACTTCAACTTGCTCCGCATCTCGGCCATATCTTCTATGAACTTCCGACAATACCTCACATCATGACCGACTGTTTTACGATGCTCACACGTTTGCAATTTCCAACATTTGTCTTTATCGTGTCCTCTTCGATTGCAATGTTCACACACCACGCCCCAATCATTGTTATTAGACGCACTCGTTCGTGCACCTCTGTCTTCATAATTAGACCGTGCCCGCTGCATGGTATGTACTTCTCCGCCCATCACATGTACGCTAGGTTGTACATCTTCATATACCGCTTCGTCACTCTTGCGTGCAGTCATTTTCTTTCCAGGCCTTGTCAAACGTGCCTCATGCTTCGTTAGCACCCTTTTCAATTCCTCAATGTTATTGAACGTCATATGCTGATATTGAGTTTGTATGAAACGATCATGAATGGTATCAAAGAATTGCTGGATGTGATCTTCCAACAATGAGGTGTTATAGACATCTCGGAAATCCATTCCAGCTCGTAATGCCGCGGCATTTAGCCGGTATAGATATGTAGTCGCTAGCTCGTCGTGTTTCTGTGTCAATTTGGAATACATGCCCCGTGGCAACACTTTGTCCGCGCAAAACTTCCGTTGAAACAAATCTATTACTGCATCCCAATCATACATCACCGTATCCGCCAATTGTTAGTATCACCAAGATGCTGTGTTCGTCAAGCTATCCACAAACATCCCTAGCCGTTGATCGTCATCCCAACGTGAAATGTTTGCTACATGCAAAAATCTTGTCACCCATGCCCTTGCACTCCCAGCGTATTGTTTATTTCCGTCAAATATCTTGATCTCTTTATTCTTGATAATGGATGTTACAGGATGTCCAGATGACGTCCATGTGTTTTGTTTCCCACTAGACATGCCATACCTTTATGCTTTTGGAGGGTTGGGATATTCCTTCGTTGGCACCGTCGCTCTTTGGTAGGGTGCACTAGTCGTCCCTCTCGTAGTAGCCGGCGTGCGACTAGCTGATAAAGACGCGGTGACTTTCGCTAATTCCTTCAAACTTAAGTGTCCATCTTGCATCAATTGGAATAAACTTTCCACCACTGGATTCTGCTGTTGCGACACTGATCGTGGTGGTGACATGATCGCGTCCTCATCCGAGGAAAATTCCAACTTCTTCCTTACTCGACGGTCATGCTTTGGTCTCCAATCCGTGGCATCTTCCAACTCATCGTCATTACACAACTCCTGTATGCCCGGTGGTTTAGACTCTTTCACCGGTGTGTGAGTGTTGTCTGCCACAATGTAATAACTTGGGCTGATAACCGTAGCCTCTTTCCGGTAAAACATCAAGGATGTTTCCCACTGGTTCTCTGCTAATAATAGTGACACCATCAGACCAATATCTTTTGCGGTACGATCCAGATTGAAGTCACATGCATTATCAAATTATTCCCGTCGTACAAACTCATACCCACAATTTCGAAGCAGCGTTTTTTTCTATAGCTTCAATTGACTCTTTCAATCCTCCAAAGGAAGTAAGGTCTTCCTTAACTTTAAAGTTAGGGGCAGCTTTTGCCACCTTGCAAATCTCATATAATGAAAACCAACTATGTGAGTCCCCAGGTAACTTCAATACATGCCGTTTATACCGTGCCATTCTTGCACAGGCATCATAGAGAGTGTATGTTATCTCATGGTCCTCCTGAGAGCGCTGCAAAGTAAAGACCAGCTCTTTCTCTCCCTCAGTAGACACTAAAGCCATTTTGTGTGTGAAATTGTATTAAGTAGACGTTTGTTTCCCGGGTCGCGGCACCAGTTTTCGAGAAGGAACTTAAATTTTCGAGGTTTCCACTCAAAAACAACACAAGGAAGCGATAGAATACACCTCTCTTGCTTATACTTCCCAGGTTCTTGGTACTTACGTCCGAACCTTAATACCATATCACTGAAAATGGACACTTCCTTGTAACACTCAGGCTGCCCCTTAGCTTAGGTAATCGCAAAGGATCTTTATCACGCCTTAACACGCGTTCACTGAAAGGTTTCCTGGGGATGTACTTAGAATTAGTTTTTGTATAGGTTGAAAAGATTTGGTTTGTTGGAAAGACGACTCTTCTAAAAGGGGGGAAATTTGATAATAATTAAAATGTTAAGAGTCCTATATCTACTTCACGTGCCTTGTTCACCTTGTTACTTCTTAGTTACTTCAGCACTGGCTTCAATACCGAAACTTGCTTCATGGCCGGCCAAAATACCGTGCACTCCGTATGAATACTTGTATACACTTAGACATAGATTCCAGCCACTTCACCACAGGTGGATCATGGTACCCAGGGTACCTATCAGATCCACTGCCTCGTGTAGCAGGTGCGTACACGCACGGTGCGGCTAGCGCACAGAGGAAGACTTTCCTTAAGCGGCGTTACGCCGCTACTTAGCCGATGCGCCCTTATATAAGGGCTTAGTAAGAGATCTCTCTCTTACTCGGGGCCAAGATTCCCTTGGTTACTGTTAGTAGAGACTAACGCCTTGATACAAGGCTCCCCTTATAAAGGGGGTAGCTAGGGGAGGTATTACCTTTGGCTACAAACACTCACAGCACGCTCGACCCTTGCGATCGAGCGTCTAGCTGGATTCATTGTATTTTCAAACTGATTTTTATTTAATATGTAATTAGCCTAAATTAATTAAACTAATGTAAACTATATGTAATACTACGTAGAACTTACTCAATTCGTACCTAGCAGAAATGTAATGTACGCCATCTGTGTACCAACACGTGGCAGGCTGCCACGCCTCCACCAAGGGCTCCTTCCCTGATTGGTTAAAATAACCAATAGGTCCGAACTTTTTGGACTGGTCAATACTTTACCTTAACCGTTGTGTACTTACGTACACCAACGTAACAAAATGTAACCCTGTTACATCCTCTCCCACCAAGACTATTGCCACGCAATAATCAATATTAGTTGGAGAAATCCAACTGCCATAACTCTGGCATACCATGAGCACCTTTAGTGGTGCTGAAGATTCTCCCCGAGAAGGGGGTGACAACGATTCCAACTCCGGTATTTTGGAGAAGGAGGCCCTAGGGGATATTTCCCCTAAGGATGAATGATCCGACAACGCAGAACGGCGATGTCAGCAGTCTAATCCGTTCCCCACACGTGAAAAAAATGTACTAACTCGTGCGCCACCCCTATCAACTTCGGATGATGCATCCGGGTCGCCGAAGGCGACCATCACCAATGAGATAGACACGGCTCAGGAAGCCCGACATGCCGTAAAGGCACGGAAGGGTCCTCGTGACCCTCAAAAGAAGGCTAAAAACGAGGTAAAGAGGGGTTTAGCCTCCCATATCTCTGGCCCTGCGGCTGTAAAGCCGCGTGAATTTGCGCGCCGGAGACAACTCCGGGCAAAACTGCTAACGCCGAAGCAGTTCACTGTCACCTCGTACCGATCGCGCCTCGGGAATTAGGCACGGGGTGCCGTTGTTGAGAGCCTCCGCGAGGTTCCCTTCGTTCTCCTACCAGGAGAAGGTGTTGAGGAGGCAGAGCAGAATTTCCGCGCTTGGGCGGAAGGGGAGAAGCGTCTCCCTGACTTTAACGAGCTGTATAACAGCTATTCCGAACCTGACGTTCGGATAGAGAGGGCATTGCGCTTGGCGTTTGTCCAAGCCAGAGCGCTGGGGAAATTACCTTCCCCTTATTGCACGCACCCTGCTAGCGCTCCTGCCCTCTATGTGGTTCCGGAGATCAATGCAACCTCTGCTTCTGCCTCCGGCAAACTACCAGCTACTGGGAGTGGAGGAGCTTCTCCCGCCCCTTTGGTCGTTGACTCGCAGCGGGGTTCTCCCCCTCGAAAGCGTCAACGACGTCACGAAAATCCTGCCGCAGGGGAGTCTCGGTCTCCCACGAGCTCTGTGAATGTGGATAACCTTTCCACTTCACCAGATACTGGGTTTCACCCCGATGATGGCGTCACGCCATCAGACGCTCCACATGGAAATGTGGAATCCCCTCCGAATCTAGAACTGGAGGAGAAGGTCGCGCAATTGCGACGTGAGGTTCGCGAGCGCTGTGATAGACACAGTCGTCGCATCCTGGAAGTCCAGGAGGAACTCCACGATGAGGCGGGTGCGATTGACCGCATCGAGAAGCGGGTTGACTCTCTCGAGTCTTACCTTGACGGCTTTCGCCGTTTTGAGGGAAGAGTTGAAGCTTCCCTTGCGGAGCTTCGTGGTCGCATTTCGACCCTGACGGAGATGTTACTCCGCCCTGACGTGTCTTACGGATATCCGCCTTCCCAACCTCCTCCAAGAGGGTACCCGACTCCGTGTTCTGGTATGGCTTAATCATACCCACATAGAAGGTTGGATGCGAACGCATCGCCTTCGAGATATCCAAGGTATACGCCAGGCCCTTTCGCTCTAGCACCTTGAAAGGCCCCACGAACCTGGGGTGCAGTTTGTTTCGTAACACGTTAAAAACTGCATGTGTAGGAAGGTTTTTAGCGTTTAATAAAACACTTTCTCGTACTTTATACGCCTTTCTGTTACGACGACCCGTGAGGTCCGCCTGTTTTTTTGCTTGTCTTGGATTTCCGCCATGGCGTCGCAAACGTGTCGTAAGACACTAAGGCGCGTCGATAAAACTTATCGACGTGCTTTCGCCCAGATACAGGGCTGACATCAGGGAATCCCCCATCAAGCCCTGGGCCACACACACGTGGCGTCAACGGAACCCTCGGATTCACTAATCCGTTCACGTATAACGGGGTAAACCCCGTAGATTCATGGAACTAATTGTTTATAGCAAATTAGGCCATAGAGGAAGCATCTCACTCCAACTGTTTGGAGAATCCGGACATAAACTCCGGAGAATATATTCTACACCGCGATTAACGCGTTCCGTTTTTCCGTCCGTCTGCGGATGATCCGCAGTAGACATGAGGAGATTGGTGCCCAGAACCTTAAACAGCGCCCCCCCCCCCAAACTGTGGGGATCCCGATCCGATACAACGGAGTCGGGTAGATCATGCTGTCGAAATACACGGTATAGGAACACTTTCGCTGTTCCTTGTCCATCAATGGACTCTGCCACCGCCGCCAGGTGATCCATCTTGCTCAATCGGTCTACAAAGACCAATATGCCGGTGTTCCCGGCCTTATCCCTCGGAAAACCGAAAATAAAATCTATGCTAATGGATTTTCAACACTCCGTTGGAACCGACAAGCTCGCCAAAGGCGCTGCTGAACTTGCATAGGGTTTAACCTTCTGACACGTCTCACAGGTGCGTATGTACGCACCGAACCACTTATACATGTTGGTCCACCAATACAAAGCGCTTAAAGCGCTGTATGTCTTATCCCGACCTAAATGACCCCCGGTAGGGGCGTCATGTGCCTCAAAGAGGACTCTATACCTCCGTTCCTCATCATGATGAACAACCACCCGCGGAGTGTCCTCCGCGCTCGTGCTATAATATAGCAAACCTTCACAGTACCTGTAACGGTGTAACCTAGCTCTAGCTTGACTTGACAGGGTAGGCTCAGACGAGCCAAGTCCCTTTTCACCCAACCCGCTGATAAGCGCCGTACATTGTGGGTCTTTCTCATACGCCTGGCGTATGAGATCCACCACAGACGAGGTGACTAATGTCGCGTGAGTGAGCTCGTAATCGGGACGACGCGACAACGCGTCTGCATGCACGTTCTGCTTGCCAGGTTTATACTTAAACTCAATGTTATACTCCGAAAAGAAGGAGAGCCAACGGGCCATCCGTTGGGAGAGATGAGGCGACCTTGTCGCTGTCCGTAAGGATGCGTGGTCAGTATAAACCACGAACGGCTTTGAGCCGAGTAGGTGAGCCCTAAATTTGACAAGGGAATACTTCATCGCAAGTAGCTCCTTATCATGAACGGGATAGTTCTGTTCTGCAGCTTTAATCTGCCTCGACTCAAACGCAATCACGCGTTCTCGTCCCGAATCGTCTGGTTGTAACAAAGCACATCCGATTTCGAAATCGGAGGCGTCGCAGACGACGCTAAAAGGTTTCCCAGAATCTGGGAGAGCAAGAACGGGGGCTTTCAACAAACCCCCCTTAACCGCTTCGAAAGCGGTTTGGTGTTTGGTTTCCCAACACCAATCCACGTCCTTCATAAGAAGGTCAGTCAATGGCTTCGCCATCTCAGCGTATTTCTCGCTGTATTTGTGGAGATAATTGGCTAATCCTAGCCACTCCCGTAAATCACTAAGATTTACAGGCGAAGGCCACTCCACAATGGCTTTCACCTTCGCGGGATCCGCCCGCACTCCATCCTTACCGATGAAGCATCCGAGGAAAGGAATTTCCTCAGCACCAAAAATACATTTGGATGCGTTTGCATATAACTTATGCTCCCACATACATTCGAGCACTGCTCGAAGATGTACTAGGTGCGTCTGAACATCAGACGAGTCGCCTTCCGCGCGACTATGAACGAATATATCGTCGAAGTACGTCTGAGCGTACTTTCTATGAGGGCGGAAAAGTTGAGTCACCAAGCGATTAAAAATCGCTGGTGCATTCGAAAGCCCCTGTGGCATAACAAGCCACTACCACAGAGTGCCACTAGGCGTACTGACCGCTGTAAGAAGAATATCTGATGCTCGCATCAGCACCTGATAATACCCGTCCACCAGATCTAAGGCACTGTACACAGTACAAAAAAGAAAAAAAAGTCCGCCATATTGTTCTAGAGGACATCCTTCCGAGGAATCGGAGTTTGAATGGGTACGGTAGCTGCATTCAGCTTATTGTACGCATGCACAATGCGCCACTTTCCGTTCGGTTTACGAGCACAAAAAGTGGGAGATGAGTGGGGAGACTTGCTCTCCCGCACCATCCCTGCCTCTTCTTTCCCCTTGAAAAATGCGTCGATGACGTCCCATTGCTCCTTGGGGAAAGGCCACTACCTGGTGACGCAGTATTTGGTTCCAGAAACCAAATCAATTTCATGTCGGACTCCCCGATCCGGTGGTAACCCCATCGGCGGGTTGTGACTAATGACATCTCCGAATTCCTTAATTAAGGAATGGTAAGGGTCCTCAGGATCCGCAAGGATCCTGAGGCCGCTTCGGGCATTCAATGCCTGTTTGGTTTGCACGAAAACGGAATCGTCCATCGTGGATGAGGAGTTCAACTCCTCTTCCGGACGCAACACGACGACCTCGTCGATTTCATCTGCTTTCAAAGCAGTCTCAAACTCGTTGAAGTACATCTCCTCCAACGACAACAGTTCGCCTACCCCAGGCAACCGTTCCAGGCTTACGCCTTCTGTGACAACACCTGTCACACTATTCAGCATCCGATAGGTCTGCTGACTACTGGCCTCGGGACTCATCCCGAGACCCAGATGGGGGGAGTCAATTGCCCCATCTGTTGGAAGCGCCACGCGCCTATCCACAGAGGTCTCTACCCCTACCACCGGTGACTCGCCGGTCTCACCTATAACGGCGTAGTCGGAATCAATTCCGACGTGCAAAGAGACAAACTTCGAGTCTCTTCGCTTGGAAGAGCCTCGCGCTTAACCACAGGGGTCTCTACCCCTACCACTGGAGTCGCAACTTGTTCGCTGGACACGGGGTGGTCGGAATTAATTCCGACCTGCAGAAGAGACGAACTTCGGGTCTCTTCTATAGGAAGAGCCTCGCGCTTATCCTCAGAGGAATCCACCTCTACCACTGGCGACGCACCAGTCTCGCCTATATCGGCGTCGGAAGAAACCGCCGAATCCCCCTCGTCAAGGAACACTTGTTTGACCTCATTGGGACTGATCCTCTCAGACATCCCAATCTCTGGCATCTCTAGCCAGAATCGCTTTTGCGATCGAGCAAAGGTGGGTTCATGACTCGCCAATGCTTCACCCCATCGCGGGTGCGTTGAGCCAATGGACTTAGACTTCCAGTCAATCCATGGCTCGTGGCGTTCCAGCCACTTCATGCCCAGAATGAGGTCATACCTCGAGTCTAAATCCAGGACTAGGCAACGTTCTAAGATGTCGAAGTCTGCAAACTTCAGCTTAAGGTCAATCGAGACATTGGGTACAGAAACGTGTACGCCCGTCGCAAGACGGACCGTGACAACGTCACGAGAACGTGCCTCTAGGGCCTCGGCATACAGCAGACTCTTCTCTACAGAAGCTCGTCTGACATAATTTTCAGACGCTCCAGAGTCTATTAAAACTCTCCAAGGCTTATCAAAGCCTTTTACGTCCGCAAGGACTACCAGCAAACCTGGCTGGTAGACCAACTCGGTGCTAGAAAGCACCGTTTCCCTCGGGGCTTTGTGCTGTCGTCCCCTGATCTGGGGATTAACAGCACTGAGGGATCCCCCAGTAGGGCGCCCCGCACCTACTGGGATCCGTCGTTTCCCGACGGCTTGGGGAAGGGCTTTTTCCCCACCCTTGGCCCCTTATAGCGAGTATCTCGCTGGGGGTTCCGCGGACATCTGTTCCGCAGATGATCCGTGCTCCCACACAGGAAGCATCTCAGCGGCCCATGCCGCTGCAACATTGCAAGGAGCTCTGCCTCGAAGCTCTGCGAAAAAGAGTCAGATTGACTCTTAGCGGGAGGTTTCTCTTCCGCTTCTCCCTGACTTAGGTCCATGGGTTCAGGACCCACCTTAGAGGAACGAAAGTTCCTTTCGGCGTTGAACGCTATCTTGAACGCCTCCCCCAGGGATTGGGGACGGCATCGGAAGAGCTCCGAACGTGCTGGCCCTTCTCTTGGGCCTCCCATGAAGACGGGGATGGACACATCGTCCGAATACGCTTTCGCGTACATCCCTACCAACAGGGTCTTAACTTCTTGGATGTATGTATCCAAGTCCCTAGTGCCCTGACGGCATCTCAAAAACGCCAGCTGATTCTGGAAAACCAGATCAGGCGTGGCATACATGTCCATAACCTTTTGATTAAGGACTTTACAGGTTGGTAACACGTCTGTGACCGAATCCGGACACGTAAACGCCCATGTACGGGCTTTACCCGTAAGATGGGTCAGTGCAAATCCCACTTGCAAGTGATCGTCGATCACATTCGCTGTGGCGAAGGCCGTTTCGACCTCGCGAAGCCACACATAAAAGTTGTCACCCTTTTCACCGGTGAATTCCTTTATCTTAAAGGAAAACGGAGGTCGCACCCCCGTAGACGTGGAACGACTTCCACAAAAATTCGCCTCATGGGCGATGAGGGCGTTAAACTTCTCACGTACGGCCTCAAAGCCCTGCTCCACTAGGAGCTCCATACAATAATCACCCAAGATGGATAACAGCCTGTTAAAGGCTTCTTGTTGGACAGGGGTTAGCTTACCCCAATCCTCTTGGTTCATCCTTTGCAGAGGATGTTGTCGTCTACCAACACAGGTGTTGGATTGTCTACAAGTGCTACCAGATGTAGCAGGTGCGTACACGCACGGTGCGGCTAGCGCACAGAGGAAGACTTTACTTAAGCGGCGATACGCCGCTACTTAGCCGATACGCCCTTATATAAGGGCTTAGTAAGAGATCGCTCTCTTACTCGGGGCCAGAATTCCCTTGGTTTACTGTTAGTAGAGACTAACGCCTTGATACAAGGCTCCCCTTAGAAAGGGGGTAGCTAAGGGAGGTATTCCCTTTGGCTACAAACACTCACAGCACGCTCGACCCTTGCGATCGAGATTCTAGCTGGATTCAGTGTATTTTGTAAACTGATTTTTTATTTAATACTAGCATAGTACCCCGTTGTACCAACGTGGCGATTAACGGTCTACAAAGACCAAAATGCTGGTGTTGCCGGCCTTATCTTTCGTAAAACCGAAGATAAAATCCATACTAATGAATTTCCAACACTCCGTTGGAACGGACAAGCTTGACCGCCTCCCTAGAACGTACGGTCCTCTTTCCCGATCGGGTTCACCCTCTCTAAACACCACTCCACAATGGCTTTCACCTTCGCGGGATCCGTCCGCACTCCATCCTGAAACAAAAGAGTCGTTAGTTCGATCTTACTAATAGTTAAGATTTAAAAACGTACCGCAACAGGAGCCGCCGCAGCACCGATTGTCGCTTTCTTTAATCCACCCATGAAGGTGGGTGTTGTTTTTTATCTGCGACCTCAATGGTTGCCTTTTGCTGTTCAGCTGCTGTTCCATTGTCAGCAGGTCTGTTACTACTGCCATCCGTTTCCATCGTAGCAGGATCTTCTAGGGGTGGTACCCGTCGTTCCGACGAACTATTTCATTGAAATTTAAGTGAAACTACTGTATATCTACATTTGAAACAAAAAATACTTTATTTTTTCACTGGGTGAATTTCGATTCATTGCGTCTTTTTATTTTATGTGGATGGGACCCGTCGTATCGACGGGGCAGGGCATAAAAACCGTCTTTCCGTCTACAAAACTTTCTCCCATGTATTTCCAGGGTTAGCGTAGCGAAAACATATACTATACATTATACTAATGTGGTCACAATACTTGGGTCGCACGCCGTTACTGCTTGCAGTAACGGCGTGCGACCACTTACCCCGTCGTACCAACGGGGAGGAGGGTATATAAGGTAAAGTCATAGAAGCAACTACGTGACCGGGAACGTCACAGGGAGGAAAACTTTTAAATAGATGCAAAAAACGCCATTTCTAAACAATTATATACGCTTTAATACTGATCTTCATGTCAATTGTACTACCACGGATTAGTGTGATTTTTGAAGCCAAAATTGTATTTTATGTTTTTTGTCCGATAAACTTTTATAATGGCATGTCATAGTGTCATGACGTGAGTACAGTTGAATTTCGGCTAGGTACGGGATCGCGTACTTCATTGAATTTTATACTTAGATCAAGATATTCGATTAGGTGCGGGAGCGTGCATCGACGACATGAATTCTGTTATTATATAGTAGATGTAGTTAGCCTAAATCAATTAAACTAATGTAAACTATATGTAATACTGAGTAGAACTTACTCAATTCGTACCTAGCAGAAATGTAATGTACACCACCTGTGTACCAACACGTGGCAGGCTGCCACGCCTCCACCAAGGGCTCCTGTCCTGATTGGTTAAAATAACCAATAGGTCCGAACCTTTCGGACTGGTCAATACTTGACCTTAACCGTTGTGTACTTACGTACACCAACGTAACCAAATGCAACCCTGTTACACCTCGGACCTTGAAGGATGCGCTACGTGAAGTTGACGCCGAGGGACCTTGGCGGATCCAGTATCTCCTTTCCCTTGATGATCATCCTGGCCATAACATCCCTCGCCTTCGCCGTAAATTTTATGGATCAGGCTAGCTGGTTGATCACTTCTTCCTCAATCAATAAACATTCTTGATCATACCATTCCCAATTGTTGCTTCGTCACTTTTCATGCATATAAATAAATTGATCTTCCATCGGATCATCTGCCGTTTCTCCATTACCATATCTCGCAATATCCATCGTACATTCACCACTTCAAGTCAATCGTCACTTCTTCATTAATCGTGATTTCATCAATCGATTTTCTCTAATCGAGGGTTCGTCAGTCACAATTTCAATAGTCGACTCGTCGATCATGCGTTAGTTGGACTCTTCCTCCCCTTGCATCACGTCAAACCGATGTCGGTTGATTATATTCCTTTCGAAATCCTTGATCAGAGCATCACAATTTAGATCTGCCTCGTCTACCCATGATGGCTCGTTGTAACCCTTCCAGTAGACTTGATATTTGCGTAACGTTCTGCCATACCTAGTATTTCGTCCAGATCGGACGTAGGTGACACGATCAACTTCGAATTCGTCTAGATCTAGTGTCCTTTCCCAGATGTTATCGGGTAGCAAAGCTTCATCGAAATCACAACGATCTTCTACCCTAGCTGCTAGCACAGTAGTAGGTCGATCTGGAAATTCCTTGACCAATTTCAACTTGGACAGGTGGACCACTGGGAATATGCGATAGTCGGTGCCAGCTGTAACCAATCTCGCCGCATGATCACCGATCACCTCATCGACTCTGAAGTGTCCATGCCACATGTGCGCCAGTTTCTTCGCGAACCTTCTTTCACCCGATCGAGGTATAACCACACCCTTGATCCCGCTTCGATCTTGTGTGGTGTCACTTGATCGTTGTGTTTCTCAGCTCGTTCAGCTATTGCTTGATGCAATCGAGTGCTCACTTGATCACGGGCGTAACAGTAGTCTTTCTGCAACTTATATCTCCACCGACGAGCATCACGATCTTTACGCCAAATTCCACCAAGTTGCAGCGTTGATTCCAACGATGACCGCGGATCCCACCCATTTGCCAAGTAAAATGGTGTATCTCCACGGATCTGATCAGGAGTTGAATTTAGTGCAAATACCAATCGTTATGCATACGAGCTCCAATCCTTCTGAACGACTTCAGATACATATATCTTGATCGCTCGTGTGATTGTTTGCACCATTATTTCCGCCTTTCCGTTCGCTTGTGGACGGTACGCCATAGTGGCACTCTGTTGTTGTCCCACGATCTTTTTGAACGCACGAAATACTTCGGACATAAAACCGGGTTCTCGACCATGCCTGATACCTCGCTAGCTCCAAATCGACGAAATATACACTCTTCGTAATTCTCGGCGACTTTCTGAGCTGTACGAGACGATCCAGCATACGCGATCACCATATCCGTGAACAGATCAGTCTAGATCAGCAGTTCCGTATGCCCATTAGTTGAGCGAGGTAACGACGGGATATGATCCATAGCTATCACTTGAAATGGGTACGTAGCTTCGATGTTTCCCGGCGATATACCCTTGATCGTAGGTTGGCCCTTCCCCGTCTCAAAATCTACGCATTTCCCAACAAATCGTTGCACGCTGCTAAATAAACCACGCCAATGAAAATGTCGCCTGATCCGATGATACGTACGCCCTGTACCCTGATGTCCTCCTTCCAAACTCACATGATAATGGTGGAGGAGATCCGCATGTATAGTCTCAGGTAAAACAATCTTGATCAAAGAGTGTCGACCATCTTTATCATCTTGATCACAGCTTGTTTTTTCTTTAGCCATATTTCCACAGTAGATCAACAACCCTTGATCATCTACATCATAGTTGTCGGCGATTCTCGCGCAATCTTTCACCTCGTCTATGCTCAATTGTGAAACGTTACCATGCAAGTAACATCGCAAATCACAAATCCACTTCTCTTCGTCTTGCGCCTTTTTAACACGTTCCGCCCTTATGACTTCTATGGATACTTCGGGCCACGTTGACGGCCGCGTTTGACAAAGATTACGTGATCGCGTCGTCACCAGCACTTGCGGGACAGTGGGATCTTTATTCCAAGTGATAAACTCAGACAATCTGTTGAGATCAACTAATTCTTTCAGTTGGTTATCATCGACAATCTCACATCGTGTTCTATCCCGCATGGCCGTACTGGTGATTTTATCGGCAATCTTGTTCCACTCCCTTTTTACGTGTAGCAGATCGTGATCAGGCCATTCGCGAAGGAGTTTTAAGGCACGCTGCCGCAATATTTGTAGTCGCGGTGCTTTGCACTCTATTTCGCCACGCATTTGCCTGATCACCAAATTCGATTCTCCACACACGATCACCCTTCCTTTGGGATATAGCGACAGTAGATCCAAACTTAGAAGCAATCCATGATACTCGGCTTCATTCACCATGATGTTAGGTGCATGATCAGCAACCGCGATCATGATCTTCCACTCCGGCAATTTCCACACAATAGCACCAAACGCACCAACACATCGCTTAACACTAACAGATCCATCGAAACTGATCACGTATAGATCTTCGCCTTTCTCAACCGTGGGATGTGGCACTTCAATCATCTGCTGAGGTTGCTTTTTCGGTGCGATAGCGATCAGGGCTTCATCAATTTTGGTGCAAGGGGTGATAATTGCGTTTAACGCCCCTAATACCTCCTCTTCTCCATGCACACATTTCTTGATCTCCAAGTCCCATTGTGACAATATCGCAGCCCAGTTCTCCAATCGTCCGTCTAGCCCGTTGGATGTTAACAACCACTTCAACGTAGACCGACGTGACAGGACAGTGATCGCCTTTCCGACCAAAATCGTAAAATAGACGTCCCGAATTCGCAGAAGAGCCAAAACTTCCTTTTCGACGGGGCTGTAATTCAGCTCGCCGCTCTTCATTGTACGGCTCGCAAATGCGACGGGGAAATATACTTGATCATGCTCTTGCACTATCGCGGCAGACACTGCTCACTTGCTAGCAGAAACCACGATCACCGGTGTTTTGGCTTGATCGAAATGGCGTAGGGTTGTGGTTGACGCGATATTCGCCTTCAGCATACTGAATGCCACTTGCGCCCTGATCAATCGATCATCTTCGCGATCCGGACTCTCATTGATCGATGATCGACCCTTTAATTCTTGATAGTACGTTTCTCGTAGCTCATAGAGTACAACAGCATAGATCGCGAAGTCTTCAATAAATCTACGATAGTAATTCAGACTCCCCAAAACGATTGCATAGCACGCAAAGTACCAGGAAAAGGCAAATCGATCAGATCATCCAAATTATTCGGATTTGTTTCTAAACCACGGATAGAGACGTGATGTCCTAAATAAGGAACTTCACTTCGCCCCCAGTACGATTTAGCCACGCTGATCTACAAGTTCCACTGATCGCACTTTTCCAATAGATTTTGCACTTTATCACACAAGATCGTCCATGTAGGTGCAGGGATCAAAATATAATCGATATATGATCGTCGTTGCAACACAGACGGGCCTTGTACTTGATCAGGCTCTCCCGTAGTAAATATATCAGTTGACTTGGTTAGATCGGCACCGTCCTAAACCTTGAGATACCCATACAAGGCATTATCGATCAACCGCTGGTAGATCTGCGGAGTATTCTTTAGGCCAAAGGGCATCCGATTCCATTCAAACAATCCAAACGGAGTAACAGAAGCCGAAATATGACTTGCTCGATTGGTCATAGACACGACCCAAAAACCAATTGCCATATCCAAAGAGCAAAACACAACGCCTTATTTAAATCTTCGAGAAGATCAGAGATCAAAAGCATTGGGTACACCATCAGGCGCGTGAGTTTCTTCGCCGCGCGATAATCTATACATAATCGAATATCAACCCCATTCTTCTTCACGATGATCACTATAGGTGATGCCCAGGGTGAAGTAGATGGTTGGATGATCTTCGTTGCCAATAGCCCCTTGATCAAGGCTGATAACTTCTCGCGAAATTGTGGAGCGACCTTCGAACACTTTTGAGCAATCGGGCGCGCATTGCCTACGTCAACGTCACAAACAAATCCACGTGCAGCAGGAGGCAACGCGTTTCCTTTCCCGATCAATAGATGTTTCTTCGCCAAAATTATATCGCGAAGCTGATCAATTTCCTCTGCTGTGTTGATCAATGGATCACCAACTTGCAGATCGTTCTTGATCACTTCTTCGGTACTTGCTGACACCTCAGGAAGCGTGGCAAGCTGTTTCTCCAACTATTTCATGAAAAAATCTCCACCTTCATGGTAACACACTTGATCATCGGTAGGAATCATACCAAATTCACTATGATCTACCGAGACGGGGTGATCACGCATATCTTTATCAGGAACATCTCTTACAACAGATCGTTCAAGTTCATGATCAAGTGTCGGAATCTTCACACTCGGTTCCAGATCGCACTTCTCTTGCACTTCTTTCACCTTCTGCGATCTTTCGGTTACTAATGCCACAGATGCCGTGATAGAGTTCGTAGGTCGTACCAAAATTCCTTGAGGAATAGGATACTCCTTTTTCTCGACCAAGGGACCTTGATCGACACTTTCTTGATCGTCATGTACAGAATCGGTAGAAGCTTGATACGCGAGATTCTGCCACTCCTTACAACGATTAGACCCCACCGAAATAAATCCACGGCGACGGGTCACGTCGTCTTTGCTCATCCAGATACCTAAAATCGTATCGTCTTGTAGGATGATCGGATGATCAGCAACGTTCGTAATGCGCAAATACCGTAGATTATCCACGCCCCTATTCACAGTAGGGACCCAATTCTTTCCGCGAGTAATCCATAATTTCTGAGATCGTTGATCACGAATCCGAACCTCATCATATCGACCTACTGGGATCTGCTCATACCGATCAAGTTTCATAAAGTTTCCACTTGATCCATAGAACTTCCGAAGCCCTTCCAATGGGATGATCACTTCGTCAGGAAAACTTAGTGCGCCGTGGGCGACGTCCAATATAACACCAGCTGGGATCATAAAATCCATTCCCAATATAACATCTTGACCAACGAGTTTTCCCACCCATTTATGGAAGTAATAAACCAAAGAGCCCGATAACTTCACCTTGATTCTAGTACGCCCTTCTGTGAGGTATGCACTTTCTCCGATACCAACACATTCTTGTGTTTGGCTCGTGTCGATCTGACAACCCACCTTACGAGCAAAGGTTGAGTCGATGATCGACACTTCGGCACCAGAATCAAATAACAACGTGGCACGTTCGTTATTAATTTTACCACTCGCCTTGGCTTGTTTCAACCATTTCTTGCGCGAGTGGTACTTCCAATATCCACGTGATTCCACCGGAAGTAGATCAACTTCCATGATCACCGGGGACCGAGAAAACTTATCAATACATAAATTAGACAGACGTGGTAAATCAGGCTGATCACATTTTTCATTATCCTTTTCTTCTGCTCGATCAGCCTTCTTATCCACATATGAAAAAGTACACAAACTAGAACGATCGTATCGTACCAAATTCAAACCTGGCGAACGTCCTACTTTAACATGTCTTCTGCTTCCTTGGGCAACATTCCGGCATGCTTGGTAGGGTTGTACCACTGGCGAATGAGATTGTTAAATTCCTCCATAGGGCACTTGCCCGCATCATGAATTTCGCCACCTGCTCGTCATACATACAAACAGTGATCAGTCGGGTGACCCTTCTTGCCACACTTCAGACAGGTAAGGCGCTTCCAGCAACGTAAATTGTCGTGCTTGATCGATCCACAATGACTGCAATTATTCGTTACCCCTTGATCAACTGTACTTGGTTCACTTTGTTTGCCAGATCGAGGCTCACTAGGTTGATCGTGCGTCACTGATTGATCACGCATAGCATCAATCATGTAACGACGATAATCACCATCACTTCCACTGCCATCTGAACTTGATTCATCGCTCCCAGACATCATCTTGATCGCGCGCACTGATTTAGGCTTGCGCGCTGGGGCAGATGATAGAGAATCGCCAAATTTCTGACGGAATCGGCTAGTGCCTACCGCCGCCTTTGGCGGGCACGACTTATTGCGCGCAAAAGACCGCAGCGTCTCTTCCAACTCCGTAACATTCTCCAAACAAAAAGTTCCAGTTAATCAGCGAATTCACGATCAGTCAACGTGTCAAGAAAATGCTGCACATGTTCACGTAAGATCGTAGACGGACCTTCCTTGATCGACAACTTGGCTCGAATTCCTGCCACATTCAACCGGTGAAGATAATCGATAGGAGTTTCATCATATCGCTGCTTCGTGTAGTAATATTGGCGAGATGCCGATTTATCACTTCCACAGTACTTAGTTTCAACTCTTGGACAAGACTTTTCCAGTTTCCACTCGTCGATCTCCTCAGCTGGAGATGCCAATTGCGCGCCGGTCCTTTAAGCAGATCACCCATGATCAAACACTTCTCATGATCAGAGGCTTGATCACGCATAAATGCTGATTTAAGACGACTGATCCAATTTCGCGCTTGATCTTCATCCACTTCTTTCGCTGAGAACTCCTTCAGATCACTGATCGCAGACATCCTGATCCTGGCAATCAGCTGTTCATCAGGCACCCCAGTGTACGCCGACGCAACCGTATCTGGTCGAGGCGGAGTGATCGGCTCATCTGGATCGAGATAATCCCGCTGGGATTGTTGATCATGGTGCTAATACACAGACTCCATGTCAACATCCTTAACCGTCGCCGCTCTTCCTGGCTTTGACTGGTGACCATGGAGCGAATACAAAGACTCCATGTCAACATCCTTAACCGTCTTCGCTCTCCATGTCAACATCCTTAACCGTCGCCGCTCTTCCTGGCTTTGACTGGTGACCATGGAGCGAATACAAAGACTCCATGTCAACATCCTTAACCGTCTTCGCTCGTCCTGTCTTTGGCTGGTGACCTTTCATGCGTACAACTTCAGGTGTCGCCTTGCCTCTTTCCTCTGCCAAAAACCGCCCCATAGCCGCATTAAAAAACGCTTGCAGCCGTGGGTCCTGTTGTGACTGATCATGTTCCGCCTTGGCTGATCGATGTTCCCTCTTAACGGCAGAGAATTTGGCTTCATCCTTCTGGTAGATCGTCATCCGGGTGATCTTGGGTTCCACACTATCAGAATCACTGCTCGACTCCACAATAGACGCATCTCCCTCGGAAGGAGCAGATTCATAGCAGGATGATCCTGTGTGTTATGTCACGTTGATCGACGGACCCGCTTCGATTTTCAACAGAGTACGAGAGGGTTCCACCTTAGCCGATCGACCCACTATAGGCACCAACAGATCAAACAGCCGCTGGGTAGTGGTCGCGACATCTTTAGGGTCCAGATTGAACACTCTCCAGCATCGTAGGCGCCTATCGTCAGACAAACTTGCTTGATCATGCGCATTAGCCCTAACACAAGTTAAAGCTTGTCCTTTCCCATCCGTCACTGGTTGATCTACTGGTCCATTTATCTTTCCTCTGATCGTTACCTCTAGCAGGCTCATAATCGAATCCATCAATAAGAAATTTTCCGGTTCCTTCATATAAAACGTCCTCACCAGATCGGATTCCGATGGCGCCCTACTTGATCGACTTTCGTCGCTCTCCGAACCAGGCGCCTTCAGCACCGCCTTCGGTTGGTCAGACTTGTAGTACGTCACCACCGGCTTCCAATCATGATCATCATATACATATGCAATAGGAGGATCACAACTTGACTTGTGATCCGCAGGGGCTCCCGAAGGAGCCTTGGGAGGTGATCGACGCTTTTACTCCTTTATGTCATCAGGATACCTCCCCAGGTCCTGATGATCAGCATTTTCTTTCTTCTTCAGAAGTGGCGACGGCGAGCTGCCTTACATCGTCCCAACCACCTCTTTTTCCACTTTAATATTCATTTCTGCTTCCGCTTCCGTCTTCACGTCCGCGTCAGCGCCATCTTGCAGGGACCGCGGTGATATCCTGAGTCGCCCAAAAATCCGGGCACGCGCACCAGTGGTGGAGCGGCTTGCCAAATTTTGAGGCTTGGACAGTCGTTCCCACAGAGCCCGGACTATCGACTAACTAAGGGGGTCCTCCGGTTGTCCTGTGACAGCCCTATGTCTTGTTCACCTTGTGTACCCGACGGTTTGGGCGTTGGTCGCTCTCCAGGTGACTGGGGACGTAGATCAATGCAATTCCGATGCAGAAAAGATCGAGCGAATTCGTAGCAGATCGACAGGGGTAGATCTGGTGGAAAATCGCAGATTCGAGATCCCGGGGGAAAACTGGGGTTCGAGGATCGCAGATCGACCCAGTTGATCTAGTGCGAATTGACGAGATTGCGAATCTGTAGATCGCAGATCGCAGATTGATGATCGCATATCGACGCTGTCGATATAGTGGTAATCAGCGAAAGGGGTACTTAATCAAGTGGCGGAGGTCTTCACCACTTGATCGTCGAGCCTCTTAAGCCCAGATCGCTAAGGAAATACCCAAATTATTTGTATTCCTAGCCTAAACTTAAGAGGAAAGGGGTCGATCTGCACTTTCTATGTGCAGATCGACGGATTTTACAAAAAATCACCTAGAGTTCCCAAGGGGCGCTTAAAGCAGCCGATCTTCTAGAGGATAGGTGTAAACCAATGAGGGAAGAGGTGAGAATACTTGGCTCCATCACCCTCCCAGTAGCCTTTCCAAAAAGGGGCCGCTGACACAGCGGGAGGAGTTGAGGACGAGTTTTACGGAACTTTACGTCTGCCGGTGGGCCAAAAAGGTGCACTATGTGCTCCCTCCCGGGACGTGTAAAGGTGCGTATGCAATGAAAGGGAGGCGGGAATTTATCAAGCCGTCCCAATCGATGATCTAGTTGATCGGACGCAACAAGAGAACTTTATTTTTCCTTGTAATCAACCAATTACCTAGTATCGACCAATCAACTCTACCCATCCTGATATGCATTATCGACCAATAAACCTGATATATCACTCGTCTGTCGCTTACCATCATGTACCTGTACTCTTCGTCGCTTTTGCTCCGGATGGCCCGTCCATGTTCATGGCAGTTGGCCCAAAAATCTTCTATGCGCTTCTCCACAAATTTTTCTGGGGCAAGGCAATTGTTACTGCTGCGTACACGCTTAATCAATTACCAAATGTTGCCCGTGGTGATCAGACTTCATATGAGGTTGTTTGGGGTGAAAAGGACCACATGCGTGTGTAATGCTCACCTGGTTTTGTATATGTGGACAAATCTAAGGGTGCAAAGTTTGATACCAAGGCTCACCGTTGTATCTTTCTTGATTATGCTGAAGGTTCCAAAGCATATCGTGTTTGGGACTGTGAAACCAATCGCATTGTAGTGACACGGACAATTGCTCTCTATGAACGCCCTCCATCCGACTATGTTCCAGCCTCATACACACGCGAGTCTCAGCTCCAATGGACTGTTTTTGATGATCGTGATGATCCTTCTCCAACGACACCCAGACCAACGAATGATGAAATGGATTTGGATGCGGCAGCTACTCAGGATGGTAATCCGCCAGATACTACCGAACCTATGGAAGTAACAATGTCACCCACAGTACCTCTGCGTGTTGGCACTCAATCCATGGTCGATCATGACCTAGTGGTTGGCACTCAAATTGTACGCGCCCAACAGCCATGTATTGACCAAGGGGGAGAAAATTAGATTGTATTTGGTGGTCAATATGCGCCTACTTGACGTAAATCAAGCTCAGTTCAACATATTGCGCGTCCCGATCCACTTGCGCTCATGGCCCCTTCTCAAGAACTAGTATTGTTCGTACTCAAGATAATCGTGTGGTTGAATGGTTGCCACCATTACCTTAGAATCACAACGATTCCGCCCGTGATAATGACTCTGATTTTAGTGAACCAGATCCAAAGCGACTCCGTCTTACCGATGGCTACGAAATTGCTTTAGCTGTGATGGAGTTTCCACGGATGTACAAACAAGCCATGGCGTCACATGAAGCCTCGGAATGGAACGAAGCAGTGTGTCCTGAGCTTCGTTCTCATTTCAGAAATCATACGTGGGACACAATTCATCGGCCGGATGATGTACGACTCATTGGGAATAAATGGGGTTTTGATGTGAAACGGGATTCTGACGGAAATATTGTGCGCTATAAAGCTCGACTTATTGCTCAAGGCTTTCGCCAAGTGTATGGTATTGACTACTGGGAGACCTATTCACCAATATCCAGTTTGAATTCAGTGCGTGCCTTTCTCGCTTTGCGTTGCCAACGTGGGTATGCGATTCGTCAACTTGATGTTGAGACTGCTTTTCTAAATGTGTTACTCGATGAAAATAAGTTCATGCGTCCACCGGAAGGGATTCGACTTCCGGATGGTATGATCTGCAATCTCCGCTGCAGAATCTATGGGCTCAAGCATGCTGCCTCTATGTGGCACAAAACCTTCTTTTCTGTACTCAAGTCAATGGGATTCGATGCATGTATCTTGGATCCATGTGTTTTTGTGCGCCATGAAGGTGATTTTCCGTTGTATTTGGCTTTGTATGTGGACGACTTGTTGATTGGTTGCCCAGATAATGCCATTGCTGATGGTATCATAACCGAACTTGCCAAGCATTTTAAGTTGAAGGATATTGGGGATGCCCTTTATATACTTGGCATTGAGATGGATTATGATTGTGAAGCTGGTACGCTTCATCTTTGCCAGTCTCAATTCATTGAACGTCTTATTGAAAAGTTTGTCCGAGTACCCCACGAAAAAAACAAATGTGTACGGCCAGAAACTCGATGAGTTTATTGATGGTAAAAGATTTGATTGCAAGCGGTTCCGCGAATTGGTTATTTTATTTCTTTACATTGCCAGTGGTACGTTTCCGGATATTTGTGTCTCGATTTGCGAGCTCTCCAAGTATCTTGAAGCTCCAACGCAAACTCATATGAATGCAGCAATTATGGTGCTCCGTTACCTCAAAAAGACCTCAAAGGTTGAAATTCTCTGTAAACGCGGTGACTTTAGTGCGTTTGCCCCTACGGTTTTTGTCGATTCTAATTGGGGTGAAGATAAGACTACACGCCGTTCCACATCGGTAGTGCTCATAACTGGTGCTTCAGTGATCTACAAGTCGAAGTGCCAGCGAACCGTTTCTCTATCATCCGCTGAGTCGGAGTCTATGTCTTTATCTCTTGCTGCTCAGAAAACACTTTGGCTACGTCATCTTCTTGAAGAACTTGTTTCCGTGATCAAACTGCCACTGTGATCAAAATGGACAACAAGGCAATGGCCGAACGTGTCGGATATCAATCTCGTGCCAAGCAAATTGATTTACGTTACCACTTCATCCGTGACCCTGTCAACGATGGTGTGCTCAGTCTTTAATATGTACAGTCGACTCAACAACTAGCAGACTTCATGACGAAGCCACTACAAACTCCCCAGTTTGCGAAACTTGCCCAATCCGCCGGGTTTGTTGATAAATCCCAGATGTCACAGTGAGGGGAGTGTAAGACACGGTGCATGAATGGTTCCTGGTGATCACAGTGGATCCCCGTCTAAACAATCTCTTGCTCAGCTAAGCTGGATTTACAATTGGATGTAAATATGACTGTGTTATTCTAGAACGATCTACTTTAGTAGATTTAATGAGGAGAACACAGAGAAAGAATAATATAATAAAGATTCTAGTAGGTATGTATATTTGTAGCATTTCTCGTTTCTAATAAATGCTCACTTCCACTTATACCTTATAGTGAACAAGCTCCTTCTCCAACCAAGTCATCTTCTTGTATAGCCTTTTTAATTTCCATTGGTTTACTTAGCGCCATTGATGTATCTTGTACGGTACACCCTATCTCAGTATGAAAAATATTTTAGCCAATCATAAT
>CM047582.1:9442979-9462010 GCA_026184515.1 Peronosclerospora sorghi | reverse complement strand
ATTATGATTGGCTAAAATATTTTTCATACTGAGATAGGGTGTACCGTGCAAGATACATCAATGGCGCTAAGTAAACCAATGGAAATTGAAAAGGCTATACAAGAAGATGACTTGGTTGGAGAAGGAGCTTGTTCACTATAAGGTAAAAGTGGAAGTGAGCATTTATTAGAAACGAGAAATGCTACAAATATACATACCTACTAGAATATTTCTTATATTATTCTTTCTCTGTGTTCTCCTCATTAAATCTACTTAAGTAGATCATTCTAGAATAACACAGCCAGATTTACATCCAATTGTAAATCCAGCTTAGGTGAGCAAGAGATTGTTTAGACGGGGATCCACTGTGATCACCAGGAACCATTCATGCACCGTGTCTTACACTCCCCTCACTGCGACATCTGGGATTTATCAACAAACCTGGAGGCTTGGGCAAGTTTCGAAAACTGGGGAGTTTGTAGTGGCTTCGTCATGAAGGCTGCTAGTTGTTGAGTTGACTGCACATATTAAAGACTGAGCACACCATCATTGACAGCGTCACGGACGAAGTGATCACGTAAATCAATTATCTTGGCACGTGATTGATATCCGACACGTTCGGCCATAGCAATTGAAACCTTGTTGTCGATTTTGATCACAGTGGCAGGTTTATCACGGAAACAAGTTCTTCAAGAAGATGACGTAGCCAAAGTGTTTTCTGAGCATCAAGAGATAAAGCCATATACTCCGACTCAGCGGATGATAGAGAAACGGTTCGCTGGCACTTCGACTTGTAGATCACTGAAGCACCAGTTATGAGCACTACCGATGTGGAACGGCGTGTAGTCTTATCTTCACCCCAATTAGCATCGACAAAAACCGTAGGGGCAAACGCACTAAAGTCACCGCGTTTACAGAGAATTTCAACCTTTGAGGTCTTTTTGAGGTAACGGAGCACCATAATTGCTGCATTCATATGAGTTTGCGTTGGAGCTTCAAGATACTTGGAGAGCTCGCAAATCGAGACACAAATATCCGGAAACGTACCACTGGCAATGTAAAGAAATAAAACAATCAATTCGCGGAACCGCTTGCAATCAAATCTTTTACCATCAATAAACTCATCGAGTTTCTGGCCGTACACATTTGTTTTTTTCGTGGGGTACTCGGACAAACTTTTCAATAAGACGTTCAATGAACTGAGACTGGCAAAGATGAAGCGTACCAGCTTCACAATCATAATCCATCTCAATGCCAACTATATAAAGGGCATCCCCAAGATCCTTCAACTTAAAATTCTTGGCAAGTTCGGTTATGATACCATCAGCAATGGCATTATCTGGGCAACCAATCAACAAGTCGTCCACATACAAAACCAAATACAACGGAAAATCACCTTCATGGCGCACAAAAACACATGAATACAAGACACATGCATCGAATCACATTGACTTGAGTACAGAAAGGATGGTTTTGTGCCACATAGAGGCAGCTTGCTTGAGCCCATAGATTCTGCAGCGGAGCTTGCAGATCATACCATCCGGAAGTCGAATCCCTTCCGGTGGACGCATGAACTTATTTTCATCGAGTAACACATTTAGAAAAGCAGTCTCAACATCAAGTTGACGAATCGCATACCCACGTTGGCAACGCAAAGCGAGAAAGGCACGCACTGAATTCAAACTGGATATTGGTGAATAGGTCTCCCAGTAGTCAATACCATACACTTGGCGAAAGCCTTGAGCAATAAGTCGAGCTTTATATCGCACAATATTTCCGTCAGCATCCCGTTTCACATCAAAAACCCATTTATTCCCAATGAGTCGTACATCATCCGGCCGATGAATTGTGTCCCACGTATGATTTCTGAAATGAGAACGAATCTCAGGACACACTGCTTCGTTCCATTCCGCGGCTTCATGTGACGCCATGGCTTGTTTGTACATCCGTGGAAACTCCATCACAGCTAAAGCAATTTCGTAGCCATCGGTAAGACGGAGTCGCTTTGGATCTGGTTCACTAAAATCAGAGTCATTATCACGGGCGGAATCGTTTCGATTCTAAGGTAATGGTGGCAACCATTCAACCACACGATTTTCTTGAGTACGAACAATACTAGTTCTTGAGAAGGGGCCATGAGCGCAAGTGGATCGGGACGCGCAATATGTTGAACTGAGCTTGATTTACGTCAAGTAGGCGCATATTGACCACCAAATACAATCTAATTTTCTCCCCCTTGGTCAATACATGGCTGTTGGGCGCGTACAATTTGAGTGCCAACCACTAGGTCATGATCAACCATGGATTGAGTGCCAACACGCAGAGGTACTGTGGGTGGCATTGTTACTTCCATAGGTTCGGTAGTATCTGGCGGATTACCATCCTGAGTAGCTGCCGCATCCAAATCCATTTCATCATTCGTTGGTCTGGGTGTCGTTGGAGAAGGATCATCACGATCATCAAAACAGTCCATTGGAGCTGAGACTCGCGTGTGTATGAGGCTGGAACATAGTCGGATGGAGGGCGTTCATAGAGAGCAATTGTCCGTGTCACTACAATGCGATTGGTTTCACAGTCCCAAACACGATATGCTTTGGAACCTTCAGCATAATCAAGAAAGATACAACGGTGAGCCTTGGTATCAAACTTTGCACCCTTGGATTTGTCCACATATACAAAACCAGGTGAGAACAACACACGAATGTGGTCCTTTTCACCCCAAACAAGCTCATATGGGGTCTGATCACCACGGGCATCATTTGGCAATTGGTTAAGCGTGTACGCAGCGGTAACAACCGCCTCGCCTCCGAAAGATTCATCAACATGTTGGTAAAGTAGAGACGAGCGTGCTGATTTTCCAATCGACCGGTTGTCTCGTTCAACAAGACCATTCTGCTTAGGGGAGCAGGGAGCACTAGTCTTTTGTAGTATTCCATGTGATGAATAAAATTTCTTCAACTTCTTCTGCATAATTCACTACTATTAACCGTGCGAAGGATTTTGATCCTACAACTAAGGTGCGCTTCGATGAAGGCCGTGTATTCCTTGAACCTTTCGAACGCTTCACTCTTGACTTTGATCAAGTATACGTTGATGTACCGTGACCAATCATCAACTAAACAAGAGCATATTGAGCACCACCCTTTGACTTGACCCTCATGGGATCCATCAAATCGCCATGAATCAACTCCAAAAGACCCGATGACTCCACCACACTGTTGGATGTATGACAATACGTAGACAGATTCATCTTCCCGTCCTTGTGGTGGGTGTATACCCACCACAAGGACCTTCTTGCCGTGTCGATGGTGGAAGTAGTGGGATACCCACAGCGACTCGACTCAATGCCGACACACGATCAAAACCTACGTGGCCCATTCTAGCATGCCATGTTGCAAGGTAATCATTACGCGCAATGACCGCATTCACCTCAACTTCGTTCTGGCATATTGACGCCAAGTTGAGCACATAGAATTTACCCAGTCGACGTCCTTGAGCAATCACACTACCATTGTGGATTATCGAGCACCCATTTGGTGTGAAGTTGACATCGACACCCTTTGCCGTCAATACATGGACAGAAAGTAGTCGCTGTCCAAGACCAGAGATATAAAGTACGTCTGTCACAACAACTGGTCGACCCCTCTAGAGCACAAGATGGACCGACCAGTACCCAACACCGGCAGACGTTGTCCGCTGGCCACCAATTCATTCAGACCACCGCCAATGGGAAAAACCTCCGCAAACTTGTCACGCTCAAATGTCATGTGCGAACTCGCCCTACTTTGAAGCAGTCACGCATTCATAGGATCCATCGATCTTCACACCGAGAATACAAATGGTTCAATCTTCTTATTGGTACATTGATCACGTTTATGACCAAATTCACCGCATTAATAGCAATAAACCGAGAAACCTTGCTTGCCATTTCCACCATTTCCATTACCACGGCGCTTACGCGAACACAAACCATTGTTTCATTGACCTCGACCACGTGACTGAGTATTTTTACTCAGCGACCTTACACGCGCTTCCTGCTTCTCGCGCTTTTGGATCGTGTCGTACTCGCGTCGTAGCACCTCCGTTACCTCCTAAAGGCTCGTATTGCCTCGTGCTTCAATAATTTTCACCATTCCATCATAATCTGACGACAAACTTCCGAGTAAGATTACCACTTGTTTATGTTCTTTGATAGCGTCGCCAACCGCAGCAAGACGCATACACAATCATCAAACTTGAGGAGATGGTCCATAATTTTGTCTCCAGTCCCCATCACATATTCATGCAGTTGATTGCAAAGGATCACTTTATTGTGCAGACTACGTTTTACATGAAAATCACGCAAGATAATACATGCCTCGGCGGCATACTGCACATGACGTATCATCGATTGGTACGTTGGCCCGACCAAACTAACCAATAAAGCCAGCGCCTTAAAATCATCGACCTTCCACTGATCGCTGGCCGGACCCGTCGTATTCTCCTCCTTCAACTCAAGATGACCATAGAGGCCCTTTGTAACGGGGTTACATTTAGTTACGTTGGTGTACGTAAGTACACAACGGTTAAGGTCAAGTATTGACCAGTCTGAAAGGTTCGGACTTATTGGTTGTTTTATCCAATCAGGGCGGGAGCCCTTGGTGAAGGCGTGGCAGCCTGCCACGTGTTGGTACACAGATGGTGTACATTACATTTCGGCTAGGTACGGATTAAGTAAGCTCTACCTAGTATTACATATAGTTTACATTAGTTTATTAAGTTAGACTAATTACTTATTAAATATAAATCAGTTTCCATTTTACACTATCCAGCTAGACGTTCGACCGGGAAAGGTCGAGCGTGCTGTGAGTGTTGTAGCAGGTGAGTGCCTCCCCTAGCTAGTCCCTACTTAGGGAAGCCTTAGACTAAGGCGTTAGCGTACGCTAACATTAAACTGTGGAAATCTTGGCCCCGAGCGAGAGAGTAATCTCACGCTAAGCCCTTTTATTAGGGCGTATCGGCTAAGTAGCGGCGCATCGCCGCTTAAAGAAAGTCTTCCTCTGTGCGCTAGCCGCACCGTGCGTTTACGCACCGGCTACATTTGGTATCACTTGTTGTCAATCCAACACCTGTATTGGTAGACAACATTCTCTGCAAAGGATGTATCAGGACGATTGGTATCAGCTAACCCACTTTCAACAAGAAGCCTTTAAGAGGCTTCCACCCATATTGGGTCAGAATGGCATGCGCCTCCTAGTGGAGCAGGGTCTTAATACCGTGCGTGAGAGGGTGAACCATCATCTCCCATGAGGCGAGTTTTCGCGGAAGTTATCCTGCGTCTACGGGGGTGCACCCTCCGTTATCCTTTAAGATAAAGGAATTCGCCGGTGAAAAAGGTTATAACCTTTATGTGTGGCCTCAGGAGGTCGAAACGGCCTTCGCCACAGCGAATGCGATCGAGGACCACTTGCAATTGGGACTTGCATTAACCCATCTTACGGGAAGAGCCCGTACATGGGCGTTTACGTGTCCGGATTCGGTCACGGAAGTGTTCCCGAACTGGGAAGTCCTTAAGCGAAAGCTCATGGACATGTATTCCACGCCTAATCTGGTTTTCCAGAATCAGCTGGCGTTTCTGAGGTGCCGTCAGGGCACTAGGGACTTGAGAACGTATATCCAAGAACTTAAGACCCTGTTGGCAGGGATGTACGCGAAAGCGTACTCGGACGATGTGTTCATTCCCGTGTTCATGGGAGGCCTGAGAGAAGGGCCAGCACGTTCGGAGCTCTTCCGATGCCGTCCCCAATCCCTGGGGGAGGCGTTTAAAATGGCGTTCAACGCCGAAAGGAACTTTCGTTCCTCTAAGGTGGTTCCTGAACCCATGGACCTTAGTCAGGTCGAAGCGGAGGAGAAACCTTCCGCTAAGAGTCACTCTGAATCCTTCTCGCATCGATTCGAAGCGGAGCTTCTTGCAATGTTGCAGCGGCGTGGGCCGCTAAGATGCTTCCTGTGTGGAGGTGAGGATCATCTGCGGAACAGATGTCCGCGAAACCCCAGCGAGACACTTGCTGTAAGAGTCCGAGGGCGGGTAAAAAGCCGTCGGGAAACGACGGCTCTCAGTAGGTGCGGGGCGCCCTACTGGGAGATCCCTCAGTGCTGTTAATCCCCAGCGCAGGGGACGACATCACAAAGCCCCGAGGGAAACGGTGATTTCTAGCACCGAGTTGGTGTACCAGCCAGGTTTGCTGGTAGTCCTTGCGGACGTGAAAGGCTTTGATAAGCCTTGGAGAGTCTGATAGACTCTGGAGCGTCTGACAATTATGTCAGACGGGCTTCTGTAGAGAAGTGTCGGCTGTATGCCGAGCCCCTAGAGGCACGTTCTCGTGACGTTGTCACGGTCCGTCTAGCGACGGGCGTACAGGTTTCTGTACCCAAGGTCTCGATTGACCTTAAGCTGAAGTTTGCAGACTTCGACAGCTTAGAACGTTGTCTAGTCCTGGATTTGAAATCGAGGTATGACCTCATTCTGGGCATGAAGTGGATGGAACGCCACGAGCCATGGATAGACTGGAAGTCTAAGTTCATCGGCTCAACGCACCCGCGATCGGGTGAAGCATTGGCGAGTCATGAACCCACCTTTTCTCGATCGCAAAAGCGATTCGGGCAAGATATTCCAGAGATTGGGATGTCTGAGAGGATCAGTCCCAATGAGGTCAAGGAAGTGTTCCTTGACGAAGGGGATTCGGCGGTTTCTTCCGACGCCGATATAGGCGAGACTGGTGAGTCGCCAGTGGTAGAGGTGGATTCCTCTGAGGATAAGCGCGAGGCTCTTCCTAGAGAAGAGACACAAGGTTTGTCTCTTCTGCAGGTCGAGGTTCCCGACCACGCCGGGTTAGGTGAGACTGATGCGACTCCAGTGGTAGGGGTGGAGACCCCTGTGTTTAAACGCGAGGCGCTTCCAAGCGAGGAGACCCGAGTTTCGTCTCTTTCGCACGTCGGAATTGATTCCGACCACGCCGTTGTAGGTGAGACCGGCGAGTCACCGGTGGTAGAGACCTCTGTGGATAGGCACTATGCGCTTCCAATAGATGGGGCAATTGACTCCCCCGATATGGGTCCCGGGATGAGTCCCGAGGCCAGTATTCAGCAGTCCTATCGGATGCTGAATAGTGTGACAGGTGTTGTCACAGAAGGCGTAAGCCTGGAACGGTTGCCTGGGGTAGTCGAACTCTTGTCGTTGGAGGAGATGTCCTTCAATGAGTTTGAAACTGATGTGAAAGCAGGTGAAATCGACGAGGTTGTCGTGTTGCGTCCGGAAGAGGAGTTGAACTCCTCATCCACGATGGACGAGTCAGTTTTGTTGAAAACCAAACAGGCATTAAATGCCCGAAGCGGCCTCAAGATCCTTGCGGATCCTGACGACCCTTTTCATTCCTTATTGAAGGAATTTGGAGATGTCATTAGTGACAACCCACCTATGGGGTTACCACGGGATCGGGGAGTCCGACATGAAATTGATTTGGTTCCTGTAACCAAATACTGCGTCACTAGGCAGTGGCCTCTCCCCAAGGAGCAATGCGACTTCATCGACGCATTCTTCAAGGAAAAAGAAGAGGCAGGGATGGTACGGGAGATCAAGTCTCCCCATTCATCTCCCACTTTTTGTGTTCGTATACCGAACGGAAAGTGGCGCATTGTGCATGCGTACAACAAGCTGAATGCAGATACTGTACCGATGCAGATCCCTCTTCCTCGGAAGGATATCCTCCAGAACAATATGGCGGGCTGTACTGTGTACAGTGCCTTAGATCTGGTGGACGGGTATTATCAGGTGCTCATGCGAGCGTCCGATATTCCGCTGACAGCGGTTAGCACGCCTAGCGGAATGATGTGGGAGTGGATTGTTATACCACGAGGGCTTTCGAATGCAGCAGCGACTTTTAATCGCTTGGTGACTCAATTCTTCCGCCCTCATAGAAAGTACGCTCAGACGTACTTCGACGATATATTCGTTCATAATCGCGCGGAAGGCGACTCGTCTGATGTTCAGACGCACCTGATACACCTTTGAGCGGTGCTCGGATGCATGCGAAAGCATAAGTTATATGCAAACGCATCCAAATGTATCTTTGGTGCTGAAGAAATTCCTTTCCTCGGATGCTTCATCGGTATGGATGGAGTGCGGGCGGATCCCGTGAAGGTGAAAGCCATTATGGAGTGGCCTTCGCCTGTAAATCTTAGAGATTTACGGAAGTGGCTTGGATTAGCCAATTATCTCCACAAGTACAGCGAGAACTACGCTGAAATGGCGAAGCCGTTAACCGACCTTCTTAAGAAGGACGTGGATTGATGTTGGAAAACCAAACACCAAAGAGCTTTTGAAGCGGTAAAGGGTAGATTGTTAAAAGCTCCCGTTCTTGCTCTCCCAGATCTTGGGAAACCATTTAGTGTCGTCTGCGACGCCTCCGATTTCGCAATCGGATGTGCTTTGTTACAAGCACATGATGCAGGAAGGGAACGCGTGATCGCGTTTGAGTCGAGGCAGCTTAAAGCTGCGGAACGGAATTATCCCGTTAATGACAAGGAGCTACTTGAAATGAAGTATGCCCTTGTCAAATTTAGGGTTAACCTACTCGGCTCAAATCCGTTCGTGGTTTATACTGACCACGCGTCCTTACGGACAGCGACGAAGTCACCTCATCTCTCCCAACGGATGGCCCTTTGGATCTCCTTCTTTGCGGAGTATAACTTTGAGGTTAAGTATAAACCTGGCAAGCAGAACGTGCATGCAGACGCGTGTCGCGTCGTCCCGATTAAGAGCTCGCTCACGCGACATTCGTCACCTCGTCTGTGGTGGATCTCATACGCCAGGCGTATGAGAAATACCCACAGTGTACGGCGCTTATCAGCGCGTTGGGTGAAAAGGGCCTTGGCTCGTCTGATCCAACCCTGTCAAGAAGAGCTAGAGCTCGGTTACACCGTTACAGTTACTGTGACGGTTTGCTATATTATAGCACGAGCGCGGAGGACACTCCGCGGGTGGTTGTTCCTCATGATGAGGAACTGAAGTATAGAGTCCTCTTTGAGGCACATGACGCCCCTACCGGGGGTCATTTAGGTCGGGATAAGACCTACAGCTCTTTAAGCGCTTTGTATTGGTGGACCAAGATGTATAAGTGGATCGTTGCGTATATTCGCACCTGTGAGACGTGTCAGAGGTTCAAGCTATCTGCAGATTCAGCAGCGCCTTTGGCGAGCTTACCCGTTCCGACGGAGTGTTGGAAATCCATTAGTATGGATTTTATCTTCGGTTTTCCGAAAGATAAGACCAGTAACACCGGCATTTGGGTCTTTGTAGACCGTTTGAGCAAGATGGCTCACCTGGCGGCGGTGACAGAGTCCATTGATGGACAAGGAACAGCGAAAGTGTTCCTATACCGTGTATTTCGACAGCATGGTCTACCCGATTCCCTTATATTGGATAGGGATCCTCGTTTTACGGGACAATTTTGGGGGACGCTTTTTAAAGGTCTGGGCACCAAGCTCTTCATGTCCACTGTAGATCATCCGCAGACGAACGCACAAACGGAACGCGTTAATCGCGTAGTAGTGGACATTCTCCGGAGGTTATATCCGGATTCTCCAAAGAGTTGGAGTGAGATGCTTCCAATGGTCGAATTTGCTATAAACAATTTGGTTCATGAATCTACGGGGCTTAACCCGTTTTACGTGAACGGATTAGTGAATCCGAGGGTTACGTTGACGCCACGTGTGTGTTGTCCCAGGGCTTAAAGGGGGGGGAGGATTCCCCGATGTCAGCCCTGTATCTGTGAGAAAGCACATTGATAAGTTTTTATCGACGCGCTTTAGTGTCTTACGACACGTTTGCGATACCATGGCGGAAATCCAAGACAAGCAAAAGGAACAGGCCGACCGCAAGGGCCGGAGTAACAAAAAGGCGTCTAAAGTAGGAGAAAGTGTTTTATTAAACGCTAAAAATCTTCCTACACATGCAGTTTCTAATGTGTTAAGAAACAAACTGCGCCCCAGTTTTGTGGGGCCTTTCAAGGTGATAGCCCTAAAGGGCTTGGCGTACACCTTGGATATTCCGAAGGCTATGCGTACGCATCCAACCTTCTATGTGGGTATGCTTAAGCCATTCCAGGACCTGGAGGCGGGTCCCCTCTTGGAGGAGGTTGAGAAGGCGGATATCCGTAAGGCGCGGAAGGGCGTAGGAACATCTCCGACAGGGTCAAAATACGACCACGAAGCTCCGCAACGGAATCTTAAAATCTTCCCTCAAGACGGCGAAAGCCGTCAAGGGAAGACTCAAGAGAGTCAAGCCGCTTCTAGACGCGGTCAATCGCGCCCATCTCATCGTGGATTCCATCCTGGATTTCCAGGATGCGACGGCTGGGTCGATCACAGCGCTCGTGAAACTCACGTCGCAATTCCGCGACCACCTCCCCCAGTTCTCGATTCGGAGGGGATTCCACATTACCATGTGGAGCGTCTGATGACGCGACGCCATCATCAGGGTGAAACCCAGTATCTAGTGAAGTGGAAGGGTTATCCACATTCACAGAGTTCGTGGGAGTACGAGACCCCCTGCGGCAGGATTGCCGAGACGTCGTTGACGCTTTCGAGCGGGAGAATTCCGCTGCGAGGCGACGACCGAAGGGGCGGAAGAAGCCCCTTCACTCCCAGTAGTTGGGAGTTCGCCGGAGGCAGATGCGGAGCTTGCATTGCTCTCCGGCACCTGAGCCGCGTCCAATTCATTGGTCGTGATGGTCACCTTCGGCGACCTGGATTTTCCATCCGAAGTTGGCAATGGTGGCGCGCGAGTTAGCGCATTTTCCCCACGTGTTGGGAAAGGATTAGGCTGCCGACGTCGCCGTTCGGAGTTGTCAGAGCGGTCATCCTTAGGGGAGCTATCCCAAGGGTCCCCTCCTCCGAGATATCGGAGCCCGAGTAAATGAAATCCCCTTCTCGGGGAGAATGATCGTCACCTATAGAGGTGATCATTAACGCCAGAGTTCCGGCAGTTGGGGTCTCCAACATATATAATCGATTATTGCGTGGTAATAGTCTTGATGGGGTGGATGTAACGGGGTTACATTTAGTTACTTTAATGTATGTAAATACACAACGGTTAAGGTCAAGTATTGGCCGGTCCGAAAGGTTCGGACCTATTGGCTGTTTTAGCCAATCATGGCGAGAGCCCTTGGTGAAGGCGTGGCAGCCTACCACGTGTTGGTACACAGGTGGTGTACATTACATTTTCGGCTAGGTACGGATTAAGTAAGTTCTACCTAGTACTGCATATAGTTTACATTAGTTTATTAAGAAAGGCTAATTCTATATTAAATAATAAATCAGTTTACAATCTAAACTATATCCTGCTTGTAATGGGGTGCCATTACATAATTGATATTCAAGTTAGAATATCACAGTTGAATTTCAGACGCGTTGTCTGAAATTCAAATAATAGATTATAAGTTATTATAATCTACGAAGGAAAAGTCGATTCGGTATAAATACCGAATCATGCAGGTTAACTAATAGTACAGTTAGTTTAAGACTTGATATTATTATATTAGTTAGGTAATTACTATACTATTAGCCGCTAACCACCTATTTAATAAACACTCTTAATTTTGCGTTCTAATAGATAAGTAAATATTTATATTTACTTTTAGTATAGGATTAGTTGTCATCAACTAATCCTACCCCTCTTGTATTGCGCGCTTTATCGCACAACACAGTGTAAACCTGTAACGGGATCAGTCCTGTTACACTGCTAGACGCACGACCCGGAACGGTAGAGCGTGCATTGAGTGTCGTAGCAGTGGAGCACCTCCCCTAGCTACTCCCTACTAAGGGAAGCCTCAGCCTAAGGCGTTAGCGTACGCTAACAGTAAACTCAGGGAATCTTGGCCCCGAGTGAGAGAGCAATCTCACACTAAGCCCTGAGATTAGGGCGTATCGGCTAAGTATCGGAGTATCGCCGCTTAAGGAAAGTCTTCCTCTGTGCGCTAGCCGCACCGTGCGTTTACGCACCGGCTACAATCATTAATCCCGGCAAGGACAGAGCTCCACCGGAAGTCCCACGACGGGAGGCGCCCACTACGTTCACTCACCCCCTCATGTTCGGCCACGCTAAGGAGACGTGTTGTTTTGGCTGGGTTACTCATCGCGATCTGCGATCAAGTTCCAGGAATTGTCTGTATTACTCATCGCGATCTGCGGTCAAGTGCCAGAAAATATTATTGGCTCGATTACTAATTTCTTTTGCAATAAGTGCCAGAACCCCATTAGTTGGATTACTAACTGCTACGTGCAGTCAAGTGCGAGATTTAATTGCATTCGGAGTGAAGGTTTCCGCTTTTTTTGCCGATCGACCATTTTGAATTACCTTTCCGTTGGAATTTTGGATCAGTACACCAGAAGTAGTACAACCGTATCGACACCCACTGAAGTCTCTACTAAGCAACGGTCCACCGAGTGTGTAGCCATCACTACCAATGGGTACACAAGGTGAGACACGAGATGAATCGGACTCGGCGTCCTGTAATGCCGATCGGTCGCCCGATCGGCACCCAGGCGAAGGTCCACGGAGTACCCACTCCGTTAGTTGGTTTGCTGGGCGCGATGGTGGTTCAGTTCCGGACACTTCGGTGTTCTATTTTGAACTATACTCTACCACAATGGTGCGCGTGCCCGGATCATTTGGTTACCGTGGATATCATCAAAATATTCAGAAAAGTATGTATTTTACAAGTTTTGATATGGATACTCTCTGGAGATCACGCAAGGAACGCATATAGCCTTGTGTACTATTTGTTGGAAAGGATGGCGATGTTCGATCTGGTCAAGGGGAGGATCAGATCGAAATTAATGAATTTACGACTTCCCATACCGCTCCTGGCGGAGCCGATCGGAACAAGGAACGCTTATCGCCTCGTGTCGTGGTCGTGCAAAGGATGGAAACGATCGATCTGGCCAGGTGAAGGACCAGTTTGAGATTAACAAGTTTATTCCTCCCCACAAGGCTCCTATCGGAGCCGATCGGGACTATACCAAGTCTTTCTATAGTCCCAGAAGGGATCAAGAACATGGTGCTGATTCCATGTATTTCGACAAAAAATTACATGTGAAGAACACTATGGGGGCGGATCACCGCGATCCGCCCGAATTACTAATTAAGAAAACCAAGCAGAGGCTCGCAATGCTTTCGGACGATGACGACTTGGAGGAAAAGTCGTCGAACGGTGATGGGACTGTGGATGACAGGGAGGTGACCAGGATGTACTACATCTACGAGCTGAAGACATTCATTCGCGAAACGAGGTCATCCGAATTGTCAAGACCATAATTCCGGATCGTCTACACGAGCCTACTACCGAACCGATCGACTCCGATCGGCCGCTGCACTGGTCAAGAATCTTCTGGCGATGCTAGCCGAGGTTGGGATAAATGTCAAGAATGCTAATGGTGTTGGCAAGCTGTTCGAAATTGATACGTGGAAGTTTAAACAAGCTATGTCAATGCTACATGACCATCTGAAGCCATTGGTGGGTGCGGTACGCCGCCCAACTCCCACAATTGCGTTGGAAGCCCCAAACCTCGTGCAATCACTTGTCGGAAAGTCATTCTCCGACAATAGCTCGCTATATGGGTCGCCACCCTCCTCCAAGTGCTCGTCCGAGCTGTAGGTCGGTGTGGAGCGGATGACCATGGATTGCGGTACCAGTCACGGTACCAGTCACACGGAACAAAAAAGGGACGTGCGGCAACGAGGACCGGAATGCCAGTCGGGGCCGCAAGGGCGCCCACAGGTATCGGCACCCCCCAAGACCGATACAGTCACCTCTCCCGCGATGGAAGCAAGCATGAAAGCCATGTCCGAAGCTATGATGAAGCGTTACACCTGAGATCGAGACCGATCACCTCTGATCCCTCGTGAACCAATCCGATCGGTCCAGAAAAATGAGGCTTTTTGCGCGGACGTCAAAATGCAGTCAATAACATCAACAGACAAGGTGTCTGAAGGTGTTACACTGGTTTTTAAGACAAAACGCAGGTCACGCCCAGCCCGCCCCCGCCGATCGGCAAGTTGCAGTGACTTCGACATGGAGACGACCAGAGAAATTGACGATGACTACGGTGGTACGGGCAGAGGCGGGACACGTAAGGCGAACATAGCCTCAACGACGGCGTTTGACTTCAGTTCGACGGCGATCCCAAGGATCCGCGTGGCCGCAAGCACCGAGTTGAAGGACTTTACGGGTAAAAATGCCGATGAAGAGCAAGCCCGATCATGGTTCAGCCGAACGAAGTCCGCCTTCCTCCGTGACCAGACGCCAAACAAAGAACGGTGTCTGATCTTCCGATATCTAATGAAGATACCGGCTTCAAACTGGATCTAGCAGTTAAGTCGGGATGTCCGGTCTGATTGGAGTCTGCTATGTATGGAGTTTGAAAGGCAGTACTGTCACTCCGGCTTATACTGCTCGGAGATATCACCACATGAGGAAGAGGGGCGATGAAACGCCGATCGAGTACCTCCACCGGCTTAATGTGGCTGCGATGCGTGCGGGGATCCCGATCAAGGAGACCGATCCGCCGATCGGCGCTGCCCAAGAACATGTGGGCCACTTTATCAGTACGCTGGACGATCAGGAATTTTTCGATCAGCTGACCTTACTGCGCCTCAGGGACGTGGATGAAGTTGAACAGACGTTACGTATGCTGAGCCACTCTCGCAGTATGAGGACGAAGGTTGCTGTCGGATCGAACCGATACCGATCGAAGGTGCAGGATGATAATGTGAAGAGACCTGCGACCAGACCGGCCAGAGCGATCATAGAGATCGTGGCTGATATGAGCTCCGGATCAGAAACGGAGAGCAGTGGCTGGTCCAGTCTGGGGACAGACGAGGAACAGTACCGTCACATTTTCGTCGACCAGTCTGCACCCAGAGACCGACCAGTGTCAACTCTTGACGAACGGAAGGCAAGAAACGGCAACAGGTCAGACACGGATTCGCCATACAAGAAGTGCACACACTGCGGGTCAACCAAGCACGATGATCGGGGCTGCTGGCGAAGAATTACGTGCAAGAAATCTGAACGACGCGGCCACCCCACAGATCACTTCTTGTTTGGATGTAAGGCATGTGGAGAGATTCATGACGATGAACAATAAAAGATGGAGCACTTCTTCAATCAGATTCGCAAGTGGTAGGTTCCCTACAAACACGCGGGAATGTTGCCGCCCGATGTCGAGAAGATGTTAAGCTAGATCGCTCGCCAGGTTGGAATCTGTATCGAGCCGAGCGATCTACGTTTTGTATCTATGCATATGTTGGCAGAGGCAGAAACCCAACGGTGAAAAGACAGGCGATGGGGATCATCCGGTCTACAGTCTTGCGACTGATGAATATTCCCGATCGAAGGTTGTTATGCAGTTGGACCTGTTGCCTGGAGAGACAAGCGGCTACTGGTTCAAGCAGGCGAAAGCCGTGGCCTTATTGTTATTAATCTTCCCATAGGAACATAAACAACGAGAAGGCCACGATGCTGTTTGACTCTGGTGCAGAAGTCTCAATTATCGACTACTTCTTTGCTCGTAGGGTTGGATGTCAGATCGACTATGCACAGAGGCAAGAATGCATTGGAATCAGCAAAAATTCCTACATGAACGAGGGGACGACGCTTGTGAAGATCACTTTATCTATTTCATTTGTCTACTTCTTCAGCGCTTGGGTCGGTAAGCTGGCCGGCCAAGACGCGCTACGTGGTATGTATTTTATGGTGCCGGCAGGCATACTCCTCGATCTGTCGCATGGAGTACTTACGCTTCCAGACGAAATCCAGATCCAACTGGATGGTCGACGCCCCTTACACGGATCACGCACTGATCTGGTGAGGTGGAACCAAGATATCACCATTCCCGTGGGTCGATCGGCAGATAGCTCGGTGGATACGGACTATCAGACGAGGAAGTTATGGATGACCGTGATCATTGGGTACCGACGTTTGTGGAAGGTGGAGAACGAAGCGATCGCGTACGAGTTACTAACATCGGTAATAAACCGCTGATGTTAGGCAACGGTACGATCGTCGGTATGTGGCTGGCCGAAGGAAAAGTTCCGTGGAGGATGGGATCCATTTGGGCCGGGTCAAGACGATGTATTGAGTGGAAAAGCTTTGCGCGTAAGGCCACCACCGATCGGATCGGCGACGACAAGTCATCCGAAGAGGACGACCCGCCGCGGACGGAAAGGCCAGATCACGTGGCGACCAGGATATGCCGAAGATCCTCAGCGCAGTCACCCGATACAGTGGACTCGAAGAAAGATGCGCCGAGAGTTATTGATGCAGTTGTATCGCAAGTTCGAGTTACAGTGGAATCGACGGCAGATGGGGACGATCGCAGTATCGCTGCAGACGAGTATGGTGACACATCAACTCAAGTCGGCGCCAAGAAGGTCAGACCGTCGATAAGGATCAGCATTGACCGTTTGACAGGGGCGGACTGAGCGAGGTCGCCTGACCAGATGACCTGGTGTGTATGCACGGGGAGGGGAGAAGTGTGTTGATGGATCGGCGAATCCGATCTGGAATGTGGCTACCCCACCTGAAGTGTTAAACGATACGCTCGAGGAAACTATGGGCGATCCGCAAGTCGTCAAAACCCCCGATCGGGCCTATCAGCCCAAGGAAATAAGAAGGGAGAAGAAATACTGGCTGATTGGGAAGGGTGCTGCTGATACCGACCGTGGTGATGTCAAGCTAACCGCCCATTTGGATGTCAGATCGACCTAGAAGATGTGTTATGGTCAACCGCACCGGGAACACCCGATCCACTTGGAGGATCAAAGAAAAAATTTGGATCGGTAAATCTGATCTTGATTATGGCGATCTGGCTAAGAAGTCCAAACGCAACCGACTGAATCAGAAATGTTATGGGGCGACGCAGACTCACGAATTGGGAAAGCAAGATTTGCAATAGTGCCGATTGGCAATATCGATCGGTGCGACTTTGTGATGTTTATTGTGATTACGACTACGGGTATGTGGAGAACTGTGATGAATTGATTATATTTCGTTGATTAAGTGGCTTAAGCATGTGGATGATTTTTTTTCGGTGGAAATGATAACGAATCTTTTGGTGTGGATGCAATTGGATGTGGCAAGGGTGGACCTTGATTAACGGGATTAAAGACCAAGAAAGATTAGACGATCGGGTAATCAAAAAAGAAATTTTATTGATGATTAGTGCATGAATGATTGCCCGATCGGCGCTTACCACGTTACAGTTCGCGATCACCCCATAGACGACTGACAGTCATGGCTGGGTGATCTGAGATCTTCTCACGAAATTGATTGCGCCAAGGCCGCTCCTTGTCCATTGGGGTCAGGGCGTCCAGCAAGTTGTCGATTATGGTGTCGCAGTGGTATCCGGGGTACCAAGCTCCGTCTTCGATCATATCCCCGTCTTTCTCCACGCGACGCCTAGTCATATGGAGGACAACAGGATATAGGAAGACATCAATGTCACACTCATTTGCCCACATGCCCTCCAAGACGAATTGGCAGATCGACAACCAAGATCCGCCCGCCCGACTCCGACGTTATTTCCCTTGTTTCTGGAACGCCGCTAGATCTTTGTCCACCTTCACTTGCCCAGCGGGGGGCACCAGGTAGTGACTTGATTCCCAGATCGCTTGGCAGTGGACGCTGTAAACTGTTCAAGTCGGCCCAAGAACGAGGTCATCCACGGAGTCGGTTTGAACATGGCGTTCAGGTCGCGGCTCAGTAAAACTTCCCTTGGCTTGGCGTCATACAGACTGGAGACCTGCGATCCGGTGACAAGATCGGGTCGCCACTCAGTTGCACCTGGATGACGAACCGCCAGCGGGAAAATCCATTAGTCCGGACGTGATAAAGTGCGGTCCACCTGTTGCTTGATCGGAACAGATCGCCGCAGAAGATCGATCTACCCCGGAGACCAAGGTTAGTCGGCATCCAGACCCGAAGGAGGGAGAGGCACGTCAACATTTATTAGCCTCAACGATGTATGACGATGTAGGCCAGAAGTGCCGGGCATAAGAGCTGGCTTGGGTGCCTTAACGACCGGCTTCGGTGGTTCGTGGACGCTGTCATCCTTCGGGTGCACCACTTGATCTGCTGCTGACGTTGATGTGGTGGAGCGGCTGATCAAAGTTTTTGACGCTTGATCAGGCGGTACCACGGCGCCCGGACTGCCGACTAACGAAGGGGGTCCTCCGGTTGTCCTTGACTGCTTGTGTTTTTTCTCACCTTTTGTACCCGACGAATTGGGCGTGGGTAGCTCTCCAGGTGACGGGGATGTAAACACGGCAATTCCTTGATGCAAGATTGGGGAAAACTTGTAACGAGTTCACCTATGTGCTGATCAGGCGTGATCAGGTACAATCAAGCTCGAATCAGGTGCGATCAGGCTTGATCAGCAGTGATCAGGCTGGAGAAGGCACTAAAAGTTGTTGATCAGCTGTGATCAGGCTTGATCAGGTACGGAAAGACGTTGATCAACGGTGATCAGACTTGATCAGGCTTGATCAGGTGCTAAAAGACGTTGATCAGCTGTGATCAGACTTGATCAGGCTCGTTCAGGTGCCACAAGTAGTTGATCAGCTGTGATCAGACTTGATCAGGCTTTATCAAGTGCTAAAAGTCGCTCAGGTACAAGTTGGTGCGATCTGCGAGTTGTTGATCGCGGATCACGAGTCGCAGAGTGTCGATCAGGTGTTTATCGGCGAAGGGGGTACTTGATCAGGCAGCGGAAGTCTTCACTGCCCGATCACGGAGCCTCTGAGTCTTTAAACAGCTAAAGGAACACCCAAATATCTGTATTCCTATCCTAGACCTACGAGGGGGGTAAATTTCACTTAATCCACCTAGAGTTCCCGTGGGGCGCTTACAGCAGCCGAACTCTAGGGGCCAAACGTGAACCAAACGTGGAGAGGTGAGATCACTGCTCAATCACACTCTCAAGACCAAAAAACCTTTATAGAAGAACCGCTGACA
>CM047582.1:9414619-9442969 GCA_026184515.1 Peronosclerospora sorghi | reverse complement strand
AAAAATACACAAAGTGCTCCCGCCCGGGACGTAGAGGTGTATACTAATAAGGGAGGCGCAAAGATACCATCCCGGAAACGATCTGCTAGATCGAACGCAAAAGGAGAACTTTATTATTGCTTAAAGCCTTAGATCTACCATTTCCCTAATTTCAGCCAATCAGAACCGTCCATTCCAGCGTCCTCCGTCCACCAGTCCACCTGATTCCTCCGTCGTTCGTCGGTGTTCGTCGGTGTTCGCTGTGTACCTCTACGTAATCGTCCCATCTTCCCTTGCCCCGTCTATGTACTGTCTATGTGCACCACGGTAGTGCACGCAACTGTATACACCGTGGCACACACAATCGTATACAATTACGTACCAGATTTTTGTCCGCAATCCGAGCTATAATTAGGCCCTTAATTAGGCCTAATTATAGCACGCTTTACGACATTGACGCTTCAACTGCTGCAGCAGATCGACGACGCTGGGTGGATCGGGACCTTGCTAGAGCGGAATCCAGCTCAACTGAATCCGTCGATCCACCCTCAGAGTCCTCACCAGGCGAAGCTAATGCCGATTTGGGTTGACCAATCGTTGGTGCCGAGGGCGCTTGATTTTTCGTTACTTGGATTGACTTGGATAAACTCGCTGTCGCATGAAGAAGCTTTGCCGATGCCTTGGCTCTCTTCCGCTGTGCCATTGGATTCTCCTTGTAGTCCGGATTCCCGCTAGGTCCCACGCCCTCGTGTCTCTTGATGCGCCCTTACGCTTCTTGTTGTGCGTGCGAATTTTGGAGGGCGGAATTTCAGCCATTGAATGGCGAGAATTTTCGCCCGAGTTTTGTTTGGAAACAACGCCAGAAAAATGCGCCTGTGCGTCCTCGAGGGCGCTCGATGCTACTCTGCAATGAATGCGATCGGCTACTAGTGAACTGGATAGGCACGTATCCAACTCATCATGGCACCGGTGGTAGATTCCCCAGAGTCGATTCGACTCTCGGGTCCAAATGCCGAGCCGATCTTGAGAGGCAGCAATTCTTTTGGAGTGATCGGCGATCGTGAGCCTTAGCTCGGCTATCTGCCGATCCATCTCGCGTCTTAAGCAATACAAGACCGAATGATCACCCTGAGGCTCCGAGCTCTGCTGAACGACCAACTCTTGAAGATGCGATAGGTTGATCTCAAGACGACGCATGTCGTGACGAGTGCCGATCAACTCTTCCAACATCATTTGGAGCAGATCAAAGTGGCTGTGCACCTGCCGAACAGTATCGACAAGTGTTTGCACGGTCGGAAAAATATCGATCACTAGTGGATCTACATACAGAAGGAAGTGAGGATCGATCTAAAGTGGATTTAACAGTAGATTACCTGAACGGTTTTGTTGCGGAACCAAGGCCTTGAGACGTTTATTCTCGGCCATCAAGTCTAAACGATCAGCTTGTATAGCGTTAATCAGCTTGGAAAGTCGTTTGGAGTCCCGGCGCATTTTCTGGAACGCGGTGTTGGTCACGATCTGTTTTTTGCTCTCAACTCTCAACTACTCCCGGAGTGCATCGAAGGTTTGTTGGGACCGATCGGCCTCTACTCGGTTCTCATCTTGTTCTTCGACAATTTAAGTGTCGCCCGAGCCGTCCGAATGGTCCGATCGGTCAGAAGTTTGAATATGCGGAGAGTGCGGGCACCGATCGCCTACGAAGACAAATGTTAGTGAAAGATGTGGCGATCGGAGGTCTAGTGGACTTACCTGGTACATCGGAATAGGAAGATTGCATTGGATTGAGGACTGTTTGTGAGATCGGGCAGCTACCGTTGTGCGGTTGTGACCAGACTCAGGGGCGGTTGTGGTGAAGTGCAAGTGAAAATTATCGACGAGTTTGTACCAGTGTACCATTTGTCAAGGAAGATCGATCGGGTTGGCTCAAAGAACGGAGTATTTTGGGCCAATCGTGTTCTTGGAGTGTTTTGTACTCATATTTTAGGTAAGGCACACGGTTTACATATAATTTACATATTGGATTTTAATTGGTTTATTAAATATAGTGTTCTATTACGTTGGGTTGCTAAAGTCGCCGCTCCGATCGGAGTCATTGGGAGCAGAGGGATAGCAGGGTCTCCTCTCGCTCATTAAGCCCAGCCAGGACAGAGCTCCACCGGAAGTCCCACGACGGGAGGCGCCCACTACGTTCACTCACCCCCTCAAGTTCGGCCACGTTAAGGAGACGTGTTTTATTTGGCTGGGTTACTCATCGCGATCTGTGATCAAGTGCCAGAAACTATTATTGGCTGGATTACTCACTGCTACGTCCAGTCAAGTGCCAGGTCAATTGCATTCGGAGTGAAGATTTCCGCTTCGTTTGCCGGTCGGCCATATTGAATATCTTTTCGTTGGAATGTTAAATTAGTACCCCAGACGTGGTACATCCGTATCGACACCCACCAAAGTCTCTACTAAGCAACGGTCCACCGAGTGTGTAGCCACCCATACCAATGGGTACACAAGGTGAGACAAGAGACGAATCGGACTCGGCGTCCTGTAATGCCGATCGGTCACCCGATCGGCACCCAGGCGAAGGCTCGCGGAGTACCCCCTCCGTTAGTTGGTCGGCTGGGCGCGATGGTGGTTCAGCTCCGGACACTTCGGTGTTCGATTTTGAACTGGACTCTACCACAATAACAAACTTGATTCCACGTAAATATTCACTAGCAAAATATCCACAGAGTAACGTGATCACGACAATTCCGCACTCCACAAAACAACCCCTTTCCATTCCGAGAGAACAAGAGAAAAAAAATGTACTTAGGAAATTTGTGTACTTACATACTATAAGTAAAATTCTGAAGTGACTATATTAGAGTTAAGCCTAAACTTAATCAAACAAAATGTATATATAAATTTGATTAACAGCCAAAATGAAATTGGGTGTTACTCAATTTCCTTTTACTGAAAAGTCGCAATGACCCAAATGCGACCGACTCATGTCGCGGCCGAAAAATGCGGGTCCTTTTAACAATAGCGCCACTACCTGCCGCCGTAGCCGTGGCCATCACATCCATTGGTTTACTTAGCGCTATTGGTACACCCTATCTCAGTATAATTTTTTTTAGCCAATCATAATAAATCACTAATTATGGATTTCCGTGCGAATAAGAATTTTTTCCCGTGCGAGTAAGAATTCCCGTAAATAATTCAACATACATGTCCTGTGTGTTAGAAAATAAGCTTAAGTTTATTTCCGCTGTGCTAGATCTTAAACTATCTGGTCTTACCGCTTTTGACCAGGTAGGATCTTTTGCAGACGTTGGCGGGTGCGCGAAGGTAGACGCGCCGTGTAAGTTTCAGCTGTGTTGTCTTAAGAGATAAAAATGAAGTGTATTATGTAAAGTTACCTAAAGATTCAGTCATACTAAAATGCAACCTAAGAGTAGCCGTCAATGTATACCTAAAATATATACTCCCTTTTCACCCAATGGGGTTTCACCAACTTGTAAGGGCGCAGAAACACAAAGTGGGTACACTTCCAACACCGTGGGATTCTATGATTATTACGGGTTATATAAATCATAAGATGAGCTTCGAGGTCAACTGGGTTACAGTGGTGATGTTCACCATTGTGGAGAAGACTAGAGTCTAGGCGTGTACAAAGACGATAAACTTGGTCAACTGGTACAGACAAGTGTTATGATCGTATGTAAAGTTTGTGCCGAGCACGGGGACATCGTCGAATGTAGTGTAGCACTGTACTCCAATGCAATTGCCTCAACAAATTCACCATCTTGTGCAGCATCCGCACGCAATTATAGAGTAACAGCTGTAACATGATTACTTGGATACGTCCCTCACATTTGTGACTACTATGGCGACCTTCTAGCAAAGTATCCAGCGACTTCCATGGCAAAACTCATTTCATGGGGTCCAAACACTCGCGTCTCGCGTCCCCCAAAGCCTCCAGTGACACTGGCTCCACTAGTGTATCCGGATCCAGTACCAACTGGCATGCGGACGAGCTCTCGGCCGAAGCGCGAGCGGAATTCACGGTACGAGACATTCACTGTCCTGACAACACACGACACGCCCAAGAGCTGCTCACGACGGACCCCGATCGCTTCTGCAAGTATCGGAATTACTTTAAAAATCACCACATGTCGCTGGCCCGGGAAGTCGGTGGCAAGACGAGCAAGAGCAAGGTCGAGCTACTGCACTGGGTCGAAGCCGCGGTCGGGCCGTTGGAGGATGGCGCCAAGTGGACAAAGGACGAGATCTTGGAGATTGCGATGGTGTCCGCAGCGTTAACTGAGTACACGGAATCGGCTCTGTCCAAGATGTACGACCGAGGCGAATTGGATGCACTGCCGAACGTGCCGTTGCACACGCACAGTCTGCGCATGCCGGCGAAACAGCAGGCTTGTCGGGACAGCTCCGATGCCGTGAACAAGGACAAGCTCGAGGCCGCACATTACATTGGACTTGAGGTGATGCTTCGACTGAATGAACGCCTACCCGTCGCGCAGCGCATGGGGGAGGAGCTCCGTGAAATCCTTAACCACCCAAGTAATCTCCGCCTCATGTTGGCCACCAGCAATCAGACACTGCACAAAAAGGTTGATACGATGTTGATCAATGCCATACCTTTGCCTATAATGGCTGAGTCGACAGTACTTGATTGTACGCAACAGGAGCGCAAGATTTCTACGCGGGAATACGACCGACTAGTCCAAATTGCAAAGCATGCTCAAGACGAGTGGTTCCAGGACGCCATGATTGCAGCCAATGGGTACTATTTGTATGCAAGCTTGCGCCAGCAATTTATTTTGTTGACCATAAGCGGTCGACCGAAGCTATGGGATCTGGAAAAAGATAAGCCGGAGCTACGAGAATCTTCTCGTCCTCGAATACGCTCAGCATCCCCTGTACCGCAAAGACCAAGGACTCCGCCATCACCATCCAAGAAAAAGAGCCCAGAACGGAGAATGCAAAATCCCTTATCGTCATCTCCATGCTCATCGCTGCACGAAAAACACGCAAGTCCGTTCTCTCGTTTGGCAGCGAAACTTTTCCGATCTCGCCGCCAGAAAATGAAGCAAGCTCAGGCCACTCAACCGAAAACGACGGGAGAGTCGCACCGAGAGCCTCCAATTCAGGCGGGTCCTACGATTCAGGTAAAGAAAAAGAAGAAACGACCCGTGACGAAGACAAAGACTACGATACAAGGTGGAAATACCAACAGGTCGAAGCCAGACGCAAAGAGAAAACCTCGCCCTAGTACGGCTGTGAAAAAAAGAACTGGAAAACAATCGACTCTCCATTTAAGCCAAGACGTTTCTTCCGAGGCCAACTCGTCTTCAGAGGATAGCGATTACATTGACGAAGATGGTAGCGCGGTCAACAGATCCAAGCCAACTGCAAAGCGAAAACCTCGCTCTAGTACGGCTGCGAAAAAAAGAAGTGGAAAACAATCGACCCTCCATTCCAGCCAAGACTTTTCTGAGGCCAACTCGTCTTCGGAGGATAGCGATTACATTAACGAAGATGGTGGCGAAGTTAACAGATCAAAGCCAACTGCAAAGAGAAAACCTCGCTCTGGTACGGCTGTGAAAAAAAGAAGCGGAAAACAATCGACCCTCCATTCCAGCCAAGACGTTTCTTCTGAGGCCAACTCGTCTTTGGAGGATAGCGATTACACTGTTGAAGATGGTGGCGAGGCCAAAAGTGATCGCCGCGTTTATCACGTCGGGCCCCGCGGAGGTAGGTACTTCATTAACGCACGCGGGAAGAAAGTGTACGATAAAACAGCTTAGTTTGGCTTGCTCGCAAGTCGGAAGTCTACTGTACATAAATAAATGTAACTAAAAGGTCTGTAAAAACACACTTTTTTCGTTCCAATAGGTTAATTACATCACGAAATAGTCGAGGAATTTCTTGGCTCGGCACTTGTCACACGTTCAGGGCAACCACCAACGTACCAAGAAGTCCAATGTGCTGCACGAACCAGCGACAGGATCTAGCGCACGTGAGCTGTGAGAGGATGCGTCAACCGCTTGCTAAAAGCAGCGGAAGGATCTCCTGGTACACACAAGTCGAGCGCAGTTGTTCATGAGTCTTGCATCATGTGCACGCAAGTGTAGCGTAACTTGGTAGTCTTCTACGCGGAACGGCGTGGGTAGGTACGCTGCGACTGCTACGGCCTCTCTCTCTCCACCAACTTTGGTTAGATATCGTGCCTTTTTGCTCGACCCTTCACCAAAGAAACCTTTCTCGGAGCGTTTTCGGCACTTGGGGTCTAGGATGCTCGCGTTTCCAGTGACAAATGCGCTCCTTTTGTTCCTATTCGACGTTACCTGCGTGCTTCTGCTTCCTTCCCATGGTATGGCACGTACTGCTGGAGGAAGTGAAACTTTGATGGTTCGAATCAAAGCAAGTACGTTCCGCACGGTTGAGCGCCTCTTCTACTGGTGAGAAGGCCGCCAAGTCAATAGGTAGTAGCTAACCAGGACGCCCCCTAATAAACGTAAGTCCTACGTGGTCAGGCCAGGTGGAGGAAGAACAGCCCATTTAGAGAAGAAGGACCTGTTTTCGAACCGAAGGCGCCTTTGGAAACATGTAACGATGGAGCAATCGCGCTCGCGCTACCACACGAACAACAAGCACATGGCATTCGGCACCATTTTATCCGTGAGACGCAGGGAATTGTTTACAACAAAGGGAAGTTTGTCACTTAACGAGACGACAACATTGGCCAGTGGGGTACAGATGTCGTCGACATCTGTTCGATGGTCCCTCTGATTCATGCGATCTCTCTTCTCACTAAATATATGACGAACATGATCATCGTTAGAATGCTTCCTTTGCAGCCAAAACCGAGGAGACGGCGGTCCACCCGCCTACTTGCGTCTTCCTCCACGCGTACTTGTGTCGCCAGAGTGTCGAGGCTTCTGTACTTTGAGTATCTTCTCGAATGTCGACATGTCTTGTGCTTGTCACTCGTCCTAGTGACGACAGCCTCTCGCAGCGCGACGCTCGTTCGTTGCAGTTGCAGCGACAGTGCACTCTCCAACACTTTCACTCCGTGCGATGCCTTGTGAATCTCACCGGGATTAAAAAGCTCCCATTGCCGATGCCCGTCTGCGGTTTCGTGCTTCGTACGACGCAACTCCCGTCGAGGTGCTCCTTGCTGAGTATTTGCTGTATGTCACTGTGGAGACTTGGAAAGTATTGCTGAATGTACCACTCAACCGCGCCCTGACATGGAGGGAGTGGACGCAAAGTTGATGGCTCCGTTCAGTTCTTCACACGTGACAGTTTTGGAAAGTAACACTGTTCCTAGTCAACGCCTTGTCAGCTATACGACCCTCTAGCAACGGTCGTTAAAGGTGTAACGCGCTTGAGCATCTAGGCCAAGAGTTTTAGGACGCTATCTTGGTTTTCATCAAATTGAAGGCCGCCCCCACCCGGCGTCAGACACGACGGCTTTTTTCGCGTAGTTACATAAACCATACATAAAATACAATTTGCAATGACAACAACACAGTCATCGTCCCATCTGTCAGTACATTGGTGAGAGCTCTTATCATCCGCTTGATTACCACACTATCTTACGTAGAGGATGCATAAACGAACTGGATGTTAGAAATACAAATGCATCACTGGAATCTAATGATGGACAGACTAAGAACGTGTATACTTCAAACAAGCGAAAATGTAAAGGCGCGCGCTCTCTATGAGCTGATGCTTGATTGTACGCAGTTCCGTCATTTTGCATTTTGCCTTCAAGCTTGAAACCCTAATACAATGGTGCTTTCTTCATCATGCCCAATGATTGTTGGAGCTATCGTGCTATTTTTCAACAACCTCGATAGCTTCGTCCAAGCACAATGCTCCGACGTTCACGTTGTTTTCGCTCGTGGTATGGGCGAGAAGCCTGGCCTTGGTATATGTGGCGAACCGCTCGTTCGCGGCATCACTTCGAACCTTCCTGGAATGAGCGTCTCATCCTACGCAGTCATATATTCCGCGTCTACTGAACAAGCGAGTACTGGATTGGGGGCCAAAGACATGACAAACCACGTCATATCCGTGGCTCAAAGCTGTCCCGATACTGTCTTCGTGCTCGGCGGATTCTCTCAAGGTGCCGGCGTCACGGATATTTCTATTGGCATCTGGCCAAGTCCGGGTACGACCATTCCGAAGGCTTTAGCACCTCGAATCAAGGCGATTGTGACGTTCGGGAACCCTCTCCTGCGGACGGGCCAAACGATCAAAAGCTCAAGCTCGATCTATGGATCCAAGGCCATCGATTTTTGTAGTACGGGAGATCCAGTGTGTAGTAACGGCACCAACATGAAAGCGCACGGAGCGTACCCTACGGACGGAAGCGTGACGAGTGCTGCTCAGCAGGCTGCCGCGTTGGTGAAAGGTGGGGCGGCTCCGTCTCTGTAGACTGTGTTGGGAATTCAGGAAGCATTTTGTCGTTTACGTTCCAAGTTGGTGAAACCCCATTGGCTGAAATGGGTGGGTACATTTGTAGGTTACACTTCAGATATGACATTTTGTACGGTTATATTTGTTTTAGGTAACCTTACATAATAGACTTTTGCCGGTATTTTTTCGTTTGGCTAAACTTTAAGTTTGACCCCTACAGTGCTCCCTCTCTTAAGTTATCCCCTGTTAAGTTATACCCTCTCATAAGTTATCGGATCTTACGTCCACCGACCTCGTTCTATGGCCGATAAGTTATAAGTTACAAGTTATAACTTGATAACTTGACCGGGCAATATAACTTTACAGAGGGAACATTTTTCTTATATTTGAGAGGAGGATATCTACTGGAACCACCCATCCAGGGTGGACTGCGTGGTGTTCGCACTACGAACATTAAGTTGAATATTGCGAAGAACTTCATAGGCAGCCTGGTGGCTTTCCTGAGACAGATCGAGCAAAGAACAGGCATTACCAAGAATGGCAAGTTTTTCAGCCTTGCTGAACTTGTTGCCAATGGGCTCCGCTTCGCCAGCCTCCCCACGTTCGTCGTTTTCCTCCTCCACCTCCTCCACCTCCTGAACCTTCGCCACAATCTCCTCATCCGTCAGCTCCGGCTGCGCGCTCTCATCCTCTTCAATAGGATTGAGGAGCTCCGAGATTGACATCGGATTGCGAATGCGCAGCTGCTTGAGTTTCGATTCCAGATCCTGCTTCAGTGCACTCTCAATCTCCTCCACCGTCTCCACCCTGTTGTTCACCGCCAGCTTCACCGCCGGCACCGGCGCTTGGTTGACAGGGGCCTTTGCAAACAGGCCGGTGTGGTTGAAGCAGTTGGTGATAGTGCTGGCCGAAATTTCGTTCCAGGCGGCAGTTGACCAGCGCATGGCAGTGAGTTGGTCGACTTTGTAGATGTTGCCGATCTACCCACGCTTGTCGCAGTCGATTGCATTCTGCAGATGGAGCCGGCAATTGCGGCGTTTGAATGCCGCAATGATGCCCGCATCCATCGGCTGAATCTTGGATGTGGTGTTCGGTGGGAGCGGCTGAACCTTGACATTGGTGAGGTGCAGGTCCTCCGTGATGTGAGATGGAGCATTGTCGATCAAGAGAAGGATTCTTCTGCTTGCGTTCTGCAGTGATGTTAAGCTCAATGACAGCCTCAAAATTTGAGTTTCCAGCTTTTGACACACCTTCATCATTTTGTCCACATTGACAATCCATTCCTGGAAGAACACACCAGTCATCCACGCCTTGGTGTTGTTTCTGTAGAGGAATCCGAGTTCCTGGCCAGACTTCTTGTTGAAACAGCGCGGCTTGTTGGCTTTGCCGATGAAAAACGGCTGAAGTTTGTCGGATCCATCTGCATTAGCCGTGAATGCAATGGTAATCCGCGTCTAAACTGATGCCAGGTGAAGTCAGTCTTTCCAAAAGTGTCATGATTTGCTTTGAGCTGAACTTTACTCACTTTGTCTTTCTTCTTCCCTTCAATATCCTGCTGGGAAATGGTTCTGTCCGGATTCATGCTGTAGAAAAGTCCTGAGATTGATCAAGTTAGAATTCAGACTTTTGTTTCCAGCGCCAGTTTTAAATCAAAACCTACCAGTCTCATCCATGTTGTAGACATCCCGAGGGGCGTATTCGGCGATGATCCTCTCCAGATTTGGTAGAGCCTCGTTCATGGCCTCCATATCCACTGAACCGCTTTCGCCATGGATGCGAATGGTACGGAGCTTATGGCGCCGTTGGAACTTCTGGATCCATCCGTGGGAAAAGCTGATCACCTGCGCCGGAATATCCAGAGATTCAGCAAACCGCTGTGCCTTTGCACAAATGAGGTCGCCGGTGATGATGACGCCACGGTGCTGACACTGCAGAGCCCAAACGGCCACAGCTTCTTCAACGGAGGGATGTTTAACAAGCCGCTGACGCTTTGCATCCAAGCTGCTTGGATCCATCTCCTCCAGACTAGCCCTCTTGCTGATGATCTTGCTGATTGACGCCTGCGACAGCGTCTGGGTCAGGCCAAACTTTGGTGTAGCCCTTTGGCCAGGGCTGCCTGGGACATGCTGCTGTTATGCCCCTTGTGTTTGCAGATTTGGAGGCGTGCGCTGAGCGTTGGTAAGGCGGACATGGGACATCTGCAATTTCCAACAGCGTCACGATCAATCAGTCCGTCCGTCCACCCACCCCGACCAATCGGAATGCAGCATTAAATCTGTAGTTACAAGGCAATAAGGTCCCTAACCACTACAGAAGTACTTCTGCCCCTGGAACTCAAAGAAAACAGAAAAAAACAGTTGAAGACGTGTCTTATACTTCTAGACACGTGCTAAACCTATCCGGGGTGCTAGAACTGGAGTACGTTGTCAGCAGTGTGAATATCAGTGGCTCTAGGGCTGGCTTCCTCTGTTGTTCTGGAAGTTTTTGGTTTGGAGTGGGTGTGGTGGTGTCCCTTTGATTCCCTTGTGGCGCTTTTTTGATTCATTAATAAATTGATTTTTCTTATGTATGATGCCACTATAATCCGAAAAGTTATAACCTCCGATAGGTTATACTGCTATGCGTCCACCGGAGCCATAACTTATCAGAGGGAGCACTGTATCAGGGAGGTAAATATTAAAGCTTAGCCCAAACGAAATAAACGCTTATATCAATCAAATATCAGGTTTATATCAAATTTTATATACACCCCTGCCGATCTGTGTGACCCGTTTATTTCATGTCAAAAAAGTGTTTATTTCACCTCAAGTACGCAAAGCACTGTGATTGGAAGTAAGTACTGAGAGGTTAAGGCAGGAAGGTAGAGGTGTATGTACGAGAGAGCGCTATTTGTGCAAGGAAGGAGAGTGTAGGGACTTAAGGGACTGTCGTCCGTTGGCACTTCCGTCGCTACACCTTCTTAGGACCCAGAAATATGGTCCGTTCATGCGGCCTTATTGAAACCGTTCACCAAAAGGGGTATTTCAAAACAAAATAAACGTTTATTTCGGATTTGAGCAGCTCGAGAGCTGCTCATTTCAAAGTGTGTATATCGCGTGAAATAAACAATCATATCGCGAGTGTTTATTTCACGAAATAAACACTTTTTTCTTATGTCTGACCTCTCCCTATTTAGTTTTACTTACCAAATCTAACAATCTACGATATACTATTCTTGAATCTTTTGTATAGCAGATAAGTATCTATTTTTACGTTACACTAATTACGGAAATAGGTCTAGTTATTTTGTTTAATAGGGGTGTCAAACATCAGCAAATCTGGTGTAACTTCAGTGGGCAAAAAGTGGAATAAGGTCCCGATCTCATCCTCAATTTTTTTCCGCTACAGCCTTCGAGTTCGAAGTCTCGCTTTTTGTTGAAAAGAAGTATGCGCACATGTACAATAGCATCAAAATCTAGGATAGCTGGATCGATGCGCGCGCAGCGGCTGCCGCCGCTGCCACACGGAGTAATGTCGTCGTGGAATCTCCCACATGTCGCATTCTCTGTCTTGTGAGTACCAGTGTGCGGGGTACGCTCCAATGTCTGAATGACCACCTGTTTCAATTGCACATGCCTCCGCCACTCACGCGACGAGTCGTTCCTTTTATACCCTAAAAGGAACGACTCCTCGCCCAAGCAAAAGGGACTCATCGATCCAGCTAGCCTTAGTTCTACTCCTTGCACTTGTCATCTCAGGTGTGTCAGGCTTTGAGACGGGGAATAACAACTGAACTACGGTCCAAATAATATCGAAAAACTCATCCTTAAAAAGTGATATAAACCTGCTGAAGTTTCTAATGTTTGACACCCCCTAATTTATAAGATTAACTATTCCATACAAACTTAAATTTGTTTTAACCTATATTGCAACGCAACTTACTGGTCTGTAAAAGCACCTGTTACTTTTAGCAAATAAACACGCACATCTCCATTTCATTGAGAAACCATCTTCATTTCATTGAGAAAACATGTCTATTTTCAAGAAGCTCCATGGGTTTACCATGCCATCTGGTGACAATCTCATGTAGCACATCGTGCAGTTTGATGAGCTATGCGCTCGTCTCACCGCTGTTGGTAACACATTGGGTGATGATGACAAGGTAGTGATCCTGCTTGGGAGCCTTTCATCCATGTATGATACGATGATCAGGTTGATTGAAGCTCGTGAGGGTGTGACGCTACTGGACGTGAAGGAGCTACTTCGTCGCGAGTACGTAGCTAAAACTTTGAGCACGCGTGGCAAGCGTCGCGAAATAGTCCATTCTGCGTGAGACCCTACCTGGTCAAAATTATCAGACCAGGTAGATTAAGATCTCTACAAGAAACACAGGCACTGCCTTTCGTTTAAAAGGTTATGATCCCAAGTCTGGAGTGACTATATCGTGGATCTTTCCTGGCATTTAAGTGTTTTTCGAGTTTTTGTTACGTTTTTCGTGAATAGTCCCTTTACTTAAAGGTTTATTTGTTTTTTTTCTCATGTGGATAAAACAAATCAAATAAACCTCGTTAAAATAGATGGACTGGAATAGAAACAGGAAGGTGGAAATGTGGCAGGGCAAAATGATGCCCGGCAGGCGATCTTGAACGGACTGAAAGACGTCCGATATCGCCTAGCGTCTGTAGAAAAAGAACAGACCAGGAAGTGTGGTGGAGCGGCTGATCGAAGTTTTTGAGACTTGATCAGGCGGTACCACGGCACCCAGACTGCCGACTAACGAAGGGGGCCCTCCGGATGTCTTTGACTGCTTGTGTTCTTGCTCACCTTGTGTACCCGACGGCTAGGCGTGGGTCGCTCCTCAGGTGGCGGGGACAGCGCACAGCGAATTCTTGGTGCAAGATTGAATTAACTAACTTGTGACGATACAACCGATGCGATCAGGCGTGATCAAGTGTGATCAGGTGCTTAAACCACGTCAATTAGCCGCGATCAGGCTTGATCAAGTTTGGGCTGATGCTAATAACCGACGATCAGCAATATTCCGTCTTGATCGCAAGTGCGATCAGGCGGCAGTCCGATGCGATCAGGCGCTGAAACGATGTAGATCAGTGGTAATCCGGCTTGATCAGGCTTTGGCTGACGTTAATAACCGTCGATCAACAATATTCTGTCTTGATCGCAGATGCGATCAGGTACTGAAAGGCTCGATCAGGGGATAAAAGCTGCTGCCCAGTCGTAATATACCTTGATCAGACTTGATCAAGCACCGGAAGTCGTTCAAGTAGCAGTTGGTGCGATTTGCGATCAGCGATCACGATCACGATTTGCAAAAAAGTGTCGATCAGGTGTTGATCGGCCGGGGGGGGGTACTTGATCAGGCAGCGGAAGTCTTCACTGCCTGATCGCGGAGCCTCTAAGCCGTCAAACAGCTAAGGAACGCCCAAATCAATGCTCTCCTAGCCTAGACTATATGAGAAAAAGGTATTTTATATTAAAATCCACCTAGAGTTCCCGTGGGGCGCTTAAAGCAGCCGAACTCTAGGGGACAAACGTTAATTTCCAGGGGAAGAGGTGAGAGCACTGCTCGATCACGTTCCCAAAACCAAAAAACCTTTACACGAAGAACCGCAGACACTGCGGGCGGAGTTGTGGAGTGAGTTACCAACACTCTACGTCTGCCGGTGGGCCAAAAAATGTACTAAGTGCTCCCGCCCGGGACGTAGAGGTATATAATAGGGAGGGAGGCGCAAATGTGCCGTCCCTAAAACGATCTGCTAGATCGAACGCAAAAGGAGAACTATATTAGCAATTAAACCCTTAGATCTACCCTGTTCCTACTTTCAACCGATCCGCATCGTCCATTTGAAAAGCCTTCCGTCCATCAGTCGACCTGATTTTTCCGCTTGTTCCTTGTTTGTTCGCTGGTGTCCGCCGCGTACCTGTAAGTGATCAGCACATCTTCCGTGTCCCTTCTATATCCTGTCTATGTACACCACGGTGGTACGTACTACTGTACCCACCGTGGTACACATGGCGGTACCTAATTATGTACTACTGTATCAACTATCTTCATCCACTATCAGGCCCCTAATTTAGGTCCTAATATTAGTCATAATATTAGGCCCCCTATGGGCCTAATAAAATGTCCAACATTAGGCCCTTTTTAGCCTAATAAAATTTCGCTTTACGACAACCGTCCCTGAGTCTCGTCCCAGCCGTACAGCGGTTGGGGCGAGGGTCTCTCATGCCGTTGATTCTGGGAATCATACTGCCGTTGGAGAATTTGTCGTTGCACATCGATCAGGTCACCATCCGACTGTCGATCATCACCCATCATCTGCCCCTTCTCTCCTCAATCAAGCCCAATTCCATCAGGCGGTTACCGTTGGGGCTGTCCACTGCGACCTAACACTCGACTGTGGACAACCGTGACAACTGCGATCAGGCTGTCTCGATCAGGCATTCACAGTCTTCTATGCCATCTTCAACGGACAGCTTGTCACCCACATCACCAACGTTCCTGCCTTGGATAAGGCCTCAGCTGATCAGGCGATACGCCGCGATCAAGCAGACCTGCGATCTGCAAGAGGCTCTCCGTGCCAGCAACGAGCAGGTCGCCTTGTTGTCTGGCTCACTCGCCATGAGTGAAGACACGGTTGCGATGCTTCGTCGGCGGCTCACTCATACCCAACGTGACGCGGCGGACCGGAAGAAGGAAATCGAGGGGAGCCTTAAAATACTGGAGCCGCTGCGCGATTTTATCAACGCTGCGGTCAAGAAGCTCGAAACCCAGTTAAAATACGCCAAAAGCACTATCGCCGATCAAGAGCGGACCATATACGATCAGGGTGTCCTGATCCGGGAGCTGGAGTGTCGCAACGATCGTGAACGTTACCTGCGATCAACGCTTGACGACACAATTGCATACCAAACGAAGGAATTTTATCAACTCGAACAGCGTGTATCCACGTTGCAGCACGAGCGCGATCAGGTTATTTCCCGCAATGTGCGCTTGGTCCAACGGGCGGTAAGTCTCCCTACCGAGGTGGACAAGTACAAGGATCAATGCGATCGCCTCCAGAAGGAGAACGAGTCTACTCGCGCATTGATGGACGATTACACTGGCCTTATGGCCCAATCACAGGCGATATCGGATCGGGTTGAGGCGGAACTCACTACCGCTCGACGTCACCTCGATCAAGTTTCCGCGGACCGGGACACCTTGCGTGATAGGCTACGACAGGCCCAAGGCGAGGTTGCGCGGTGGCGCTCTCATCAATCGAATATTAAGTCCGCACTGACGGGCATATCTCTGTAGCTTCTGGCCGGCCCTGATCAGGTCCCATTGCCTGCTAGTCCCTCTGCTGCTTCGACGACCAACTCGGTAGGCAGTACCACTCCATCGTTCGGAAAGCGTATTCGGCGTTCCCGATCTTCTTCTCCGTCTAAGCGGCCACGCCTTCTCTCTCCGGCTTCGGAGGCGAAGACTGCGGATGATGATCCCCCTACTTGCGATCAAGACGTTGAAGATGAGGACACTGGCCCGATATCCTCCATTCCTTCTACTCCAACCATTAGCGAGTTCGGGAGCGAGGGCCATCCTGATCACGACCCGACCGTGTCTCTTTTTCCTCGCACGGGTGACTTCCAGACCTTGATCGCGGTTCCTGATGGTGCCACTGACGCCGATATCCTGCCTTGGACTCCGGATCAACTCGGCATGTACAATTTACAGAACGTCACGGCCCAAGTGGTTTTCGACTACTTGACCCGCCCTGCTGTATGGTTGTTCCCGCCTGCTGCGTTGGCCCCTCCTACTAGTGCGTGGTCCGGTCATTTGATCACCCAGGCAGAGATTGAACATTTATACTCCCAGCGCCCCTGGGGTATTTTTTCGACCATGTTGACGCCTCTTTCTTTTCGCTCGGCTGGCTGGTTCGCTGACCTGGAGACCAAGTATCTCACGTTCCTCGATCATCACGCATTGGCGATTTGGGAATCAACCCACTATCTCCCTATCGCGAATAATCTTCGTGATATTGATGACTTCTTCCGCGATTATTACATCAAACGTCGCCAACGCAGAGGCCGGGCTGGGGCGACCTGGAAACGTGTCGTGGAGATCACCTTGCGGGGTATGATCGACGGGAGATGTGATCTCGACATCTTCTTGGACCCTTCGATCACCCATTGTGCCCGCAATCGCCCGCTGAAGTTTGCCCCGGCCGATGATGGAGCGTGGTACCCTGGGTTTCTATCGGACCCGCCACCTCAGAGCCTACAAGAAGCGTTGGCAGATGTCGACGACCTTGAACCTTGGCGGGTTCAATATCGTTCCTGCCCCGAAAATCACCCTGGTCGTAAGATTCCTCGCCTTCGCCGTAAGTTCTATGGGTCTGAATAGTCGGTCGATCACGTTTCTTCAATCAATACATTCTTTCGATCATGTCATTTCACTGTTGTACTTTGTACTTAAATGCATAATATAAATTGGTAGTCCGTCGGCTCATCTGCCGTATCCAATCACCATACCTCGCAACATCCATCGTAATCACACCACTACAAGTCGCTCATTGTACCTCCACTAATCGTGAGTTTCATCAACCATTTCTGCGATCAGAGATTTTTCGATCGTGATTCCTGATCGGTACGTCGATCGGGCGCTAGTTGGACTCTTCATCCACTTGCATGACGTCGAAACGATGTCTGTTCACCATCTTCCTTTCGAAATCCTTGATCAAGGCATCACAATTCAAATCTGCCTCGTCTACCCACGACGGCTCGGAATACCCCTTCCAATAGACTTGATATTCTCGTAACGTCCTTCCATATGGTCTTTCGACCCGATCGAACATCGGTAATACGATCAACTTCAAATTCATCGGGATCTAGCGTCCTTTCCCAGCTATCTTCAGGTAGCAAAGCTTCGTCGAAGTCGAAACGATCTTCTATTCCAGCTGCTAGCACAGTAGTGGGACGATCAGGAAATTCCTTGACTAATTTCAACTTGGACAGGTGTACCACTGGGAACATACGATAATCGGTGCCGGCGGTGTCTCGCTGCATGATCGCCGATCACCTCCTCAACTCGGAAGGGTCCATGCCACATATGCGCCAGTTTCTTCGCGAACCCTTCTTTCACCCGATCAAGGTACAACCAGACCCTTGATCCAGCCTCGATCTTGTGCGGCGTCACCTTATCGTTGTGTTTCTCAGCCCGATCAACCATCGCTTGGTGCAATTGAGTGCTCACTTGATCGCGGGCATATCGGTAGTCTTTTTGCAACTTATATCTCCACCGACGAGCGTCTCGATCTTTACGTCGAATCCCGCCCAGTTGTAACGTTGATTCCAACGACGATCGTGGGTCCTACCCATACGCTAAATAGAATGGGGTTTCCCCGCGGATGCGATCAGGGGTTGAGTTTAGTGCGAATACCAGGCGTTCTTCATACAAACTCCAATCTTTTTGTCCAATATCCGACACATAAATCTTGATCGCTCGCGTAATCGTCTGCACCGTCCTTTCCGCCTTGCCGTTCGCCTGTGGTCGATATGCCATAGTGGCACTCTGACGTTGTCCCACGATTTTGTTGAACGCGCGAAATACTTCTGACATAAAACCAGGTTCTCGATCATGCCTGATCACCTCACTATCCCCAAACCGTCGGAACACGCATTCTTCATAATTTTCGGCGATTGCTTGCGCGGTACGGGACGATCCAGCTTTCGCGATCACCATACCCGTGAACACATCTGTCCAAATCAGCAATTCCGTATGTCCATCCGTTGATCGGGGCAGCGATGGGATATGATCAATGGCTATCACTTGTAATGGGTACGTTGCCTCGATATTTACCGGCGACATGCCCTTGATCGTAGGCTGGACCTTCCCTGTTTCGCAATCCACGCATTGCCCTACAAATCTTTGTACGCTTCGGAATAGACCACGCTAATGGAAATACCGTCTGATCCGCTGATATGTACGCCCTATCCCTTGGTGTCCTCCTTCCAAACTCACGTGATGGTGGTGGAGGACATCTGCGTGCAAGGTCTCGGGTAGTACCAGCTTAATTGACAATCGGCGATCATCTTGATCATCCTGATCATCCCCGGTTTTCCTTTTGGCCGCATTTCCACAGTAAATCAGTAATCCTTGTTCGTCAACATCATAGTTGTCGGCAATTTTCGCACACTCTTTCACCTCGTCTGCGCTCAATTGGATAACGTCACCGTACAGATAACACCGCAAATCGTGGATCCATTTCTCTTCATCCTGTGTCTTTTTCACCCGTTCCATTCTTATTCCGGCTACTGGTACATCGGTCCATGTTGACGGTCGTGGTTGCCGGTGGTTACGTGATCGGGTCGTCACTAGCACTTGCGGGGCGGATTGATCTTCGTTCCATGTGATACTTCGGGTAGACGGTTGAGATCAACTAATTCTTCCAGCTGTTTCTCATCTTCGATCTCAAATCTTGTTCCACCCTGCATAGCCATGGTGGTAATATGATATGCACTCCTATTCCACTCTCTCTTGACATGTACCAAATCATGATCACTCCACTCGCGTAGGAGGTTAAATGCACGCTGATGTAGCACTTGTAATAGCGGAGCTTTGCACTCCATTTCTCCTCGCATTTGCCGGATCACCAAATTGGAGTCCCCACACACGATCACCCTTCCTTTGGGATATCGTGCCAACAAGTCCAGATGTCGTAAAGCGGACTTTTTAATTAGGCAAAAATAGGGCCTAATGTTGGACATTTTATTAGGCCCATAGGGGGCCTAATATTATGACTAATATTAGGACCTAAATTAGGGGCCTGATAGTGGACGCAGATAGTGGATACAGTAGTACATAATTAGGTACCGCCATGTGTACCACGGTGGGTACAGTAGTACGTACCACCGTGGTGTACATAGACAGGATATAGAAGAGACACGGAAGATGTGCGGATTACCTACAGGTACGCGGCGAACACCAGCGAACAAACAAGGAACAAGCGGAAAAATCAGGTCGACTGATGGACGGAAGGCGTTCCTAATGGACGATGCGGATTGGTTGAAAGTAGGAACAGGGTAGATCTAAGGGTTTAATTGCTAATAAAGTTCTACTTTTGCGTTCGATCTAGCAGATCGTTTTAGGGACGGCACCTTTGCGCCTCCCTCCCTATTATATACCTCTACGTCCCGGGCGGGAGCACTTAGTGCATTTTTTGGCCCACCGGAAGACGTAGAGTGTTGGTAACTCACTCCACAACTCCGCCCGCAGTGTCTGCGGTTCTTCGTGTAAAGGTTTTTTGGTTTTGGGAACGTGATCGAGCAGTTCTCTCACCTCTTCCCCGGGAAATTAACGTTTGGCCCCTAGAGTTCGGCTGCTTTAAGCGCCCCACGGGAACTCTAGGTGGATTTTAATATAAAATACCTTTTCCTCATATAGTCTAGGCTAGGAGCGTATTGATTTGGGCGTTCTTTAGCTGTTTGACGGCTTAGAGGCTCCGCGACCAGGCAGTGAAGACTTCCGCTGCCTGATCAAGTACCCCCCCGGCCGATCAACACCTGATCGACACTTTTTTGCAAATCGTGATCGTGATCGCTGATCGCAAATCGCGCCAACTGCTACTTGAACGACTTTCGGTGCCTGATCAAGTCTGATCAAGGTATATTACGACTGGGCAGCAGCTTTTAGCCCCTGATCGAGCCTTTCAGTACCTGATCGCACTTGCGATCAAGACCTGATCGCATCTGCGATCAAGACAGGATATTGTTGATCGACGGTTATTAACGTCAGCCAAAGCCTGATCAAGCCTGATTACCACTGATCCACATCGTTTCAGCGCCTGATCGCATCGGACTGCCGCCTGATCGCACTTGCGATCAAGACAGAATATTGCTGATATTCGGTTATTAGCATCAGCCCAAACTTGATCAAGCCTGATCACGGTTAATTGACGTGGCTTAAGCATCTGATCGTACGCGATAAAGCCTGATCGCATCGGTTGTATCGTCACAAGTTAGTTAATTCAATCTTGCACCAAGAATTCGCTGTGCGCTGTCCCCGCCACCTGAGGAGCGACCCACGCCTAGCCGTCGGGTACACAAGGTGAGCAAGAACACAAGCCGTCGAAGACATCCGGGGGACCCCCTTCGTTAGTCGGCAGTCTGGGCGCCGTGGTACCGCCTGATCAAGTCTCAAAAACTTCGATCAGCCGCTCCACCACAATGGTGCGCGTGCCCGGATCTTTGGGCGACGCGGGATATCACCGCGATTCTACGCAAGATAGCGCGGATGTGAAAGTTAAAACGGAAGCTGAAGCAGAGGTGAAAATCAAGGTGGAAAAAGAGGAGGTGGTTGTGACGACGGAAGGCAGTTCGCCGTCGTCATGCCTGAAGAAGAAAGGAAATACCGATCATCAGGACCTGGGGAGGAATCCAGATGACGTAAAGGAGGAGAAGCCTCAACCACCTCCCGAGGCTCCTTCGGGAGCCCATGCGGATCATAACGCAAGTTATGATCCGCCAAAAATACATGTATATAATGATCCAGATTGGGATCCGATGGAGAAATATTACAAGACCGACCAACCGAAGATGTTGATCAAAGCGCCTTGGTCGGAGAGCGACGAAAGCCGATCAAGTACGCCGCCAACCGAAGCCGATCCGGTAAAGACGTTTTACCAAAGATTTACCGAGAGCACCTGGAAGATTAACTGATGACGAACTCGATCATGAGCCTGCTCGGGGTCACGATCAGCGGGAAGCTGAGTAGACCGGTCAACCAGCCAATCACGAAGGGGAAAGATAAGCTAACGATTGTGCTAAGGCTAATACGCCTGATCAAGCAGGCTGGTCTGATAACAGGCGCCTACGATGCCGAGGAAGTATTCGATCAGGACTCCAAAGATCTGGCAGAGGCCACCCAGCTGTTGTATTCCCTGTTGATACCCATCGTGGGCGAAGCAGACGATAAAGATTTCCCCAGTTCACCACCACAATCCCCGTTGAAGATTGAGGCAAGTCCGTCAATCAACGTAGAGGGATATTCGGGGTCATCGTGCTACGAATCTTCCCCTTTAGAGGGTGAAGATCAGGGAATTGAGACAAGTAGCGCTGGGAGTATGGATCCCAAGATAACAAGAATGGAAGTTTGCCAAAAGGACAACGCCAAATTGCCGGTTGTCAAGACGGAACCTCAGTCGATCAAGACAGAAAACGATCAAGGGCCACAGTGGCAGATGTTTTTTGACAAAGCCATGAAGAAGTTTCTAGCTGAAGAGAGCAGTAAGTGGGCACCTGGAGTCGTTGGCGCCAAAATCTGCTAGCCAAATCAAGGAAGAGCTGCGTCGATCAAGGATGTCGATATGGAGTCCGTACACTCGTTGCGTGGTCAGCAGTCGAAACCAGATAGGTCGACGACGGTAAAAGATGTGGATATGGAATCCGTGCACTCGTTTTACGATCAACGGTCTCAAATTGACTACGTCGACCCTGATGAACCGATCACACTGCCACGGCTAGCCACAGTGGCATCCGCGTATACTGGGACACCTGATCAGCAGCCAATTGCCAGAATTCGGATGTCTGCGATCAGCGATTTGAAAGAATTTTTGGGAAAAAGAAGGGGATGAAGATCAAGCGAGGAACTGTATCAGTCGTCTCAAGTCAGCATTTATGCGCGATCAAGCTTCTGATCCTGAAAAGTGTCTAATCCTGGGCGATTTACTGAAGGGGCCAGCGCGCAACTGGCATCGACAGTTGAGTAGAACCACCCGATCAAGTTGGAAAAGTCTCGTGGATGAATTCGAAGTACAATACTGTGGAACTGGTCAATCGGTATCCCGCCAGTATTATTATATGAAGAAGCGATCAGACGAAAGTCCTATCGAATATTTGCACCGACTGAATGTGGCGGGACTGCGAGCTAAGTTACCGATCAGAGATGGACCGCCCGAAAGTCTGCGCGAACATGTCCAACATTCACATCTGGACACTCTGGCCAATCGCGAACTCGCCAATCAGCTGGCTCTCTTACGCTTGGATCGTGCTTCGGAATTGGAAGAAACGTTGCGGGCATACGCACGCAACAAGTGGTATCAGCCAGCAGCGGCTGTAGGCACCAGCAGATTCCGCCCAAAATCCGGCGACGATCGAGCACCGGCCACGACGCGAAAGCCTAGGGGCGTACGTGCGATCAAGGTAACGTCTGGGAGCGAAGAATCAAGTGCTGATGATAGTGGAAGTGATGTCGATCAGCGCCGCTATATGATTGCTACTATGCGCGATCAACCGGGGGCGCACGATCAGCCTGGCGAGTCACGATCAGGCAAACGAAGCGACTCCAACGCAGTCGATCAAGGGGCGATAAAGAATTGTAGTCATTGTGGATCGATCAGACACGACAACTTACGTTTCTGGAAGCGCCTGACTTGCCTGAAGTGTGGCAAGAAAGGACACCCCACCGATCAATGCCTGTACGTCTGCCGGCGTGCGGCGAGATTCACGATGCGGGGAAGTGCCCTATGGAAGAATTTTACAACCGCATCCGCCAGTGGTATAACCCTACCAAGCATGCAGGACTGTTGCCCAAGGAAGCCGAAGATTTGTCAAACTAGGACGCTCGCCAGGTTGGAATCTGGTACGAGACGAGCGTTCTAGTTTGTGTATTTTTGCATTTGTGGATAAGAAGAGGGCTGATCGAGTAGCAACAAGAGATAAGGAAAAACGCGATCAGCTTGATTTACCACGTTTGGATAATTTCCACATTGATGAGTTTTCTCGATCACCTGTGATCGTGGAAGTCGAATTACTTCCAGGCGAATCACGTGGATATTGGAAATATCACTCGCCAAAGAAATGGTTCAAGCAAGCCAAGGCGAGTGGAAAAATCAATAACGAGCGGGCTATGATATTATTTGATTCTGGTGCCGAAGTGTCGATCATCGACTCAACCTTTGCTCGTAAGGTGGGTTGTTGGATTGACACGAGTCAAACACAAAAATGTGTCGGCATTGGGGAAAGTGCATACCAAACAGAAGGACGTGCAAAAATCAAGATCATGCTAGCGGGCTCATTGGTTTATTATTTCCAGGCATGGGTGGGCAAACTTGTTGGTCAAGATGCCATATTGGGTATGGATTTCATGATACCAGCTGGTGTTCGATTAGATATCGCTCATGGCGCACTAAGTTTACCTGACGAAGTGATCATCCCACTGGAGGGACGTCGACAGTTGTATGGGTCGAGCGGTAATTATATGAAGCTCGATCAGTATGAACAGATCCCAGTAGGTCGATCAGCCGAAGTACGAATTTACGATCAGCGATCTCGCAAGTTGTGGATTACTCGTGGAAGAGATTGGGTCCCCACTATCACCAGGGGCGTGGGCAATTTGAGGTATTTACGTGTTACGAACATCGTCGATCACCCCATCATTGTTCAAGAAGAGACTATTTTAGGTATTCGGATGAACAAAGATGATGTGCCCCGCCGCCCCGGATTTGTTTCGATCGGGTCCAACCGTTACAAAGAGTGGCAAAATCTGGCATATCAAGCCTCCACCGATTTGGTATCTGACGATCAAGAAAGTGTAGATCAGGGTCCATTAGTCGAGAAGAAGGAGTATCCAACTCCTCGAAGTATCTTAGTACGTCCCACGGACACGATCGTCGCATCTGTAGCGTTGGTAACCGAAGGGGCGCAAAAGGTGCAAGGGGTGCAAGAGCGGTGCGATCAGGGGCCGGAAGTGAAAAGTCCGACCCTCAATCATGGAGTTGAGCAGCCTGTTTCAAGCGATACACCTACTCAAGATGCGTGTAATCACCCCGTCTCAGTTAGCCCCAGCAAATTCGACGTGACACCTATTGACGATCAGGTTTGTTATCACGAAGGTGGAGATTTGTATGTGGAAGAATTGGAGAAGCAGCTTGCTACGTTACCCGAAGTGTCTGCAAGCACTGAAGAAGTAACCAAAGATGATTTGCTAGTCGGAGATCCCACAGTCAACACAGTGGAGGAGATAGATCAACTTCGCGAAATAAATATGCGAAAAAACATTTGTTGATCGGGAAGGGAAACGCGCTACCCCCCGCTGCACGAGTAGTTGTTTGTGATATAGATGTGGGTAATGCGCGCCCGATCGCCCAAAAGTGCCGGAAAGTGGCCCCACAATTTCGCGAGAAGTTGTCGGCCCTGATCAAGGGGTTGCTGGCAACTAAGATCATTCAGCCGTCAACGTCACCCTGGGCATCGCCTATAGTGTTCATCGTGAAAAAGAATGGGGTCGATATACGTCTATGCATCGATTATCGCGCGGTGAATCAACTCACGCGTTTGATGGTGTACCCAATGCCCCTGATCACCGATCTACTCGAAGATCTGGATAAAGCGTTGTGGTTTTGTTCTTTGGATATGGCGAGTGGTTTCTGGGTCGTGTCTATGACCGATCGGGCACGCCAAATTTCGTAGTTTGTCACTCCATTTGGATTGTTTGAGTGGAATAGGATGCCCTTTGGCCTCAAGAATGCTCCGCAAATTTATCAGCGGTTGATCGACAATGCACTATATGGATATCTTAGGGTCAAAGACGGTGCAGATGAATCAGCTGATGTATTTACAGCAGGATAACCCGACCAAGCGCCGGGCCCGTCTGTGCTGCAACGGCGATCATATATAGATGATATATTAATCCCTGCACCTACTTGGTCCACCCTATGCGATAAGGTGCGGCACTTGCTGGAAAAGTGCGATCAATGGAATTTGTCGATCAGCGTGGCTAAATCGTACTGGGGGCGAAGCGAAGTGCCCTATTTAGGACATCACGTCTCTTGCCGCGGGTTAGAAACAAATCCAAAGAACCTGGACGATCTGATCAATTTGCCTTTCTCTGGCACCTTACGTGCTATGCAATCGTTCTTGGGAAGCCTAAATTACTATCGTCGATTTATTGAAGATTTCGCAATTTATGCCGCCGTGCTTTACGAATTGAGGGAGATAGATTATCAAGAGTTGAAGAAACGATCACATAGTGAGGCGGAATCAAATCACGAGGATGATCGACTAATTAGAGCAAAAGTGGCATTCAGCATGCTGAAGGCGAAGATTGCATCAGCTCCAACCCTGCGACACTTTGACCAGGACAAGACGCCGGTGATCGTGGTTTACGCTAGCAAATGGGCAGTATCTGCCGCTCTAGTACAAGAATACGATCAAGTGTATCATCCCGTCGCATTCGCTAGCCGAACGTTGAAAGCGGTGAGCTGAATTACAGCCCCGTCGAAAAGGAAGTTCTGGCGCTTTTACGAATTTTGGATGATTATTTCACGATGCTGGTCGGAAAGACGATCACCGTTTTATCACGTATATCTACATTGAAGTGGTTACTAACATCCAATGGGTTGGACGGACGATTAGGTAGATGGGCTGCGATCCTATCACAGTGGGACCTCGAGATCAAGAAATGTGTGCATGGAGAAGAGGAGGTGCTAGGGGCGTTAGCCGCAAGCATCACCCCTCGCACCGAAATTGATGAAGCGTTGATCGCGATCGCACCGAAAAAGCAACCGCGGCAGATGATCGAAGTACCACCTCCCACGGTTAAAAAAGGTGAAGAACTTTACGTGATCAGTTTTGATGGATCGGCAAGTGTCAAGCGACGTGTGGGTGCATTTGGTGCCATTGTGTGGAAGTTACCGGAATGGAAGATTATGATCGCGATCGCCGATCATGCACCGGATATCACGGTGAATGAAGCAGAATACCACGGGTTGCTTTTAAGTCTGGACTTGTTGGCACGATATCCCAAGGGAAGGGTGATCGTGTGTGGCGACTCTAATTTAGTGATCCGGCAAATGCGAGGAGAAATGGAATGCAAAGCTCCGCCATTGCAAGTGCTACAACAGCGTGCATTTGACCTCCTACGCGAGTGGAGTGATCATGATTTGGTACATGTCAAGATAGAGTGGAATAGGAGTGCAGATCACATTACCACCATGGCTATGCAGGGTGGAACAAGATTTGAGATCGAAGATGAGAAACAGCTGGAAGGATTAGTTGATCTCAACCGTCTACCCGAAGTAATCACATGGAACGAAGATCAATCCTCCCCGCAAGTGCTAGTGATGACCCGATCACGTAACCTCCGGCAACCACGACCGTCAACATGGACCGATGTACCAGTAGCCGGAATAAGAATGGAACGGGTGAAAAAGACACAGGATGAAGAGAAATGGATCCACGATTTGCGGTGTTATCTGTACGGTGACGTTATCCAATTGAGTGCAGACGAGGTGAAGGAGTGTGCGAAAATTGCTGACAACTATGATGTTGACGAACAAGGATTACTGATTTACTGTGGAAATGCGGCTAAAAGGAAAACCGGGGATGATCAGGATGATCAAGATGATCGCCGATCGTTAATTAAGCTGGTACTACCCGAGATCTTGCACGCGGATGTCCTCCACCACTATCATGTGAGTTTGGAAGGAGGACACCAGGGTATAGGCCGCACCTATCAACGGATCAGACGGTACTTCCATTGGCGGGGTCTATTCCGCAGCGTGCAAAAATTTGTTGGACAATGTGTGGATTGCGAAACGGGGAAGGGCCAGCCTACGATCAAGGGCATGTCGCCGGGGAATATCGAGGCTACGTACCCGTTCCAATTGATTGCCATGGATCACATACCGTTATTGCCTCGATCAACTGATGGGCATACGGAATTGATGATTTGGGTTGATCTGTTCACGGGTATGGTGATCGCGAAAGCTGGATCATCTCGCACAGCGCAGAAAGTCGCGGAAAATTACGAAGAGTGCGTGTTCCGACGATTTGGTGCAAGTGAGGTGATCAGGCACGACCGAGAGCCTGGATTTATGTCGGAAGTATTTCGTGCGTTTAACAAGATCGTGGGACAACGGCAGAGTGCCACTATGGCGTATCGTCCGCAGGAAAATGGCAAGGCAGAAAGAACGGTGCAGACGACTACGAGGGCCATCAAGATGTATGTGTCAGATGTCGGCCAGAAGGATTGGAGTGCATACGCAGAGCGACTGGTTTTTGCGTTGAATTCAACCCCTGATCGCATTCGTGGAGAAACGCCCTTTTACTTGGCGTATGGGTGGGATCAAGGATCATCGCTGGAATCGACATTGCAATTAGGTGTAATTCGACGCAAGGACCGTGATGCTCACCGATGGAAGTACAAGTTGCAGAAAGATTATCGCCTCGCTTGTGATCAGGTGAACGTTCGATTACACCAAGCGATGGCTGATCGAGCTGAAAAGCACAACGATCAGGTGACGCCACACAAGATCGAGGCTGGATCAAGGGTCTGGATATACCTTGATCGCGTTAAAGAAGGGTATGCAAAGAAATTGGCGCACATGTTGCATGGACCCTTCAGGGTCGATGAGGTGATCGGTGATCATGCAGCAAGATTGGTTACAGCTGGCACGGACTATCGCATGTTCCCCGTGGTGCACCTATCCAAGTTAAAATTGGTTAAGGAGTTTCCAGATCGCCCTACCGCAGTGTTAACAGCTGGGATTGAAGAGCGGTTCGACTTTGACGAAGCCTTGCTACCCGAGGACAGCTGGGAAAGGACGCTAGATCCAGACGAATTTGAAGTTGATCGCTTCACTGATGTTCGATCTGGACTAAAGACTAGATATGGAAGGACGTTGCGTGAGTATCAAGTCTACTGGAATGGTCATACCGAGCCGTCATGGGTAGACGAGGCGGACTTGAACTGTGATGCCCTGATCAAGGACTTTGAGAGAAGGTTGATCAACCGACATCGGTTTGATGTAATGCAAGTGGATGAAGAGTCCCAATAATGGGTGATCAGCTGATTGATCAGGGAAATCGTGATCGACGAAGCTCCCAATGGATGACGAAGTGATGATTGACTGGAAATGGTGTTATAACGATGGATGTTGCGAGGTATGGTGATTGGATACGGCAGATGAGCCG
>CM047582.1:9333198-9404619 GCA_026184515.1 Peronosclerospora sorghi | reverse complement strand
CAGACTTAAAAGCAACCCGTGGTATTCTGCTTCATTCACCGTGATATCCGGTGCATGATCGGCGATCGCGATCATAATCTTCCATTCCGGTAACTTCCACACAATGGCACCAAATGCACCCACACGTCGCTTGACACTTGCCGATCCATCAAAACTGATCACGTAAAGTTCTTCACCTTTTTTAACCGTGGGAGGTGGTACTTCGATCATCTGCCGCGGTTGCTTTTTCGGTGCGATCGCGATCAACGCTTCATCAATTTCGGTGCGAGGGGTGATGCTTGCGGCTAACGCCCCTAGCACCTCCTCTTCTCCATGCACACATTTCTTGATCTCGAGGTCCCACTGTGATAGGATCGCAGCCCATCTACCTAATCGTCCGTCCAACCCATTGGATGTTAGTAACCACTTCAATGTAGATATACGTGATAAAACGGTGATCGTCTTTCCGACCAGCATCGTGAAATAATCATCCAAAATTCGTAAAAGCGCCAGAACTTCCTTTTCGACGGGGCTGTAATTCAGCTCACCGCTTTCAACGTTCGGCTAGCGAATGCGACGGGATGATACACTTGATCGTATTCTTGTACTAGAGCGGCAGATACTGCCCATTTGCTAGCGTAAACCACGATCACCGGCGTCTTGTCCTGGTCAAAGTGTCGCAGGGTTGGAGCTGATGCAATCTTCGCCTTCAGCATGCTGAATGCCACTTTTGCTCTAATTAGTCGATCATCCTCGTGATTTGATTCCGCCTCACTATGTGATCGTTTCTTCAACTCTTGATAATCTATCTCCCTCAATTCGTAAAGCACGGCGGCATAAATTGCGAAATCTTCAATAAATCGACGATAGTAATTTAGGCTTCCCAAGAACGATTGCATAGCACGTAAGGTGCCAGAGAAAGGCAAATTGATCAGATCGTCCAGGTTCTTTGGATTTGTTTCTAACCCGCGGCAAGAGACGTGATGTCCTAAATAGGGCACTTCGCTTCGCCCCCAGTACGATTTAGCCACGCTGATCGACAAATTCCATTGATCGCACTTTTCCAGCAAGTGCCGCACCTTATCGCATAGGGTGGACCAAGTAGGTGCAGGGATTAATATATCATCTATATATGATCGCCGTTGCAGCACAGACGGGCCCGGCGCTTGGTCGGGTTATCCTGCTGTAAATACATCAGCTGATTCATCTGCACCGTCTTTGACCCTAAGATATCCATATAGTGCATTGTCGATCAACCGCTGATAAATTTGCGGAGCATTCTTGAGGCCAAAGGGCATCCTATTCCACTCAAACAATCCAAATGGAGTGACAAACTACGAAATTTGGCGTGCCCGATCGGTCATAGACACGACCCAGAAACCACTCGCCATATCCAAAGAACAAAACCACAACGCTTTATCCAGATCTTCGAGTAGATCGGTGATCAGGGGCATTGGGTACACCATCAAACGCGTGAGTTGATTCACCGCGCGATAATCGATGCATAGACGTATATCGACCCCATTCTTTTTCACGATGAACACTATAGGCGATGCCCAGGGTGACGTTGACGGCTGAATGATCTTAGTTGCCAGCAACCCCTTGATCAGGGCCGACAACTTCTCGCGAAATTGTGGGGCCACTTTCCGGCACTTTTGGGCGATCGGGCGCGCATTACCCACATCTATATCACAAACAACTACTCGTGCAGCGGGGGGTAGCGCGTTTCCCTTCCCGATCAACAAATGTTTTTTCGCATATTTATTTCGCGAAGTTGATCTATCTCCTCCACTGTGTTGACTGTGGGATCTCCGACTAGCAAATCATCTTTGGTTACTTCTTCAGTGCTTGCAGACACTTCGGGTAACGTAGCAAGCTGCTTCTCCAATTCTTCCACATACAAATCTCCACCTTCGTGATAACAAACCTGATCGTCAATAGGTGTCACGTCGAATTTGCTGGGGCTAACTGAGACGGGGTGATTACACGCATCTTGAGTAGGTGTATCGCTTGAAACAGGCTGCTCAACTCCATGATTGAGGGTCGGACTTTTCACTTCCGGCCCCTGATCGCACCGCTCTTGCACCCCTTGCACCTTTTGCGCCCCTTCGGTTACCAACGCTACAGATGCGACGATCGTGTCCGTGGGACGTACTAAGATACTTCGAGGAGTTGGATACTCCTTCTTCTCGACTAATGGACCCTGATCTACACTTTCTTGATCGTCAGATACCAAATCGGTGGAGGCTTGATATGCCAGATTTTGCCACTCTTTGTAACGGTTGGACCCGATCGAAACAAATCCGGGGCGGCGGGGCACATCATCTTTGTTCATCCGAATACCTAAAATAGTCTCTTCTTGAACAATGATGGGGTGATCGACGATGTTCGTAACACGTAAATACCTCAAATTGCCCACGCCCCTGGTGATAGTGGGGACCCAATCTCTTCCACGAGTAATCCACAACTTGCGAGATCGCTGATCGTAAATTCGTACTTCGGCTGATCGACCTACTGGGATCTGTTCATACTGATCGAGCTTCATATAATTACCGCTCGACCCATACAACTGTCGACGTCCCTCCAGTGGGATGATCACTTCGTCAGGTAAACTTAGTGCGCCATGAGCGATATCTAATCGAACACCAGCTGGTATCATGAAATCCATACCCAATATGGCATCTTGACCAACAAGTTTGCCCACCCATGCCTGGAAATAATAAACCAATGAGCCCGCTAGCATGATCTTGATTTTTGCACGTCCTTCTGTTTGGTATGCACTTTCCCCAATGCCGACACATTTTTGTGTTTGACTCGTGTCAATCCAACAACCCACCTTACGAGCAAAGGTTGAGTCGATGATCGACACTTCGGCACCAGAATCAAATAATATCATAGCCCGCTCGTTATTGATTTTTCCACTCGCCTTGGCTTGCTTGAACCATTTCTTTGGCGAGTGATATTTCCAATATCCACGTGATTCGCCTGGAAGTAATTCGACTTCCACGATCACAGGTGATCGAGAAAACTCATCAATGTGGAAATTATCCAAACGTGGTAAATCAAGCTGATCGCGTTTTTCCTTATCTCTTGTTGCTACTCGATCAGCCCTCTTCTTATCCACAAATGCAAAAATGCACAAACTAGAACGCTCGTCTCGTACCAGATTCCAACCTGGCGAGCGTCCTAGTTTGACAAATCTTCGGCTTCCTTGGGCAACAGTCCTGCATGCTTGGTAGGGTTATACCACTGGCGGATGCGGTTGTAAAATTCTTCCATAGGGCACTTCCCCGCATCGTGAATCTCGCCGCATGCCGGCAGACGTACAGGCATTGATCGGTGGGGTGTCCTTTCTTGCCACACTTCAGGCAAGTCAGGCGCTTCCAGAAACGTAAGTTGTCGTGTCTGATCGATCCACAATGACTGCACTTCTTTATCGCCCCTTGATCGACTGCGTTGGAGTCGCTTCGTTTGCCTGATCGTGACTCGCCAGGCTGATCGTGCGCCCCCGGTTGATCGCGCATAGTAGCAATCATATAGCGGCGCTGATCGACATCACTTCCACTATCATCAGCACTTGATTCTTCGCTCCCAGACGTTACCTTGATCGCACGTACGCCCCTAGGCTTTCGCGTCGCGGCCGGTGCTCGATCGTCGCCGGATTTTTGGCGGAATCTGCTGGTGCCTACTGCCGCTGTTGGCTGATACCACTTGTTGCGTGCGTATGCCCGCAACGTTTCTTCCAAGTACGAAGCACGATCCAAGCGTAGGAGAGCCAGCTAATCGGCGAGTTCGCGATTGGCCAGAGTGTCCACAAAATGTTGGACATGTTCGCGCAGACTTTCGGGCGGTCCATCTCTGATCGGTAACTTAGCTCGCAGTCCCGCCACATTCAGTCGGTGCAAATATTCGATAGGACTTTCGTCTGATCGCTTCTTCATATAATAATACTGGCGGGATACCGATTGACCAGTTCCACAGTATTGTACTTCGAATTCATCCACGAGACTTTTCCAACTTGATCGGGTGGTTCTACTCAACTGTCGATGCCAGTTGCGCGCTGGTCCCTTCAGTAAATCGCCCAGGATTAGACACTTTTCAGGATCAGAAGCTTGATCGCGCATAAATGCTGACTTGAGACGACTGATACAGTTCCTCGCTTGATCTTCATCCCCTTCTTTTTCCCAAAAATTCTTTCAAATCGCTGATCGCAGACATCCGAATTCTGGCAATTGGCTGCTGATCAGGTGTCCCAGTATACGCGGATGCCACTGTGGCTAGCCGTGGCAGTGTGATCGGTTCATCAGGGTCGACGTAGTCAATTTGAGACCGTTGATCGTAAAACGAGTGCACGGATTCCATATCCACATCTTTTACCGTCGTCGACCTATCTGGTTTCGACTGCTGACCACGCAACGAGTGTACGGACTCCATATCGACATCCTTGATCGACGCAGCTCTTCCTTGATTTGGCTAGCAGATTTTGGCGCCAACGACTCCAGGTGCCCACTTACTGCTCTCTTCAGCTAGAAACTTCTTCATGGCTTTGTCAAAAAACATCTGCCACTGTGGCCCTTGATCGTTTTCTGTCTTGATCGACTGAGGTTCCGTCTTGACAACCGGCAATTTGGCGTTGTCCTTTTGGCAAACTTCCATTCTTGTTATCTTGGGATCCATACTCCCAGCGCTACTTGTCTCAATTCCCTGATCGTCACCCTCTAAAGGGGAAGATTCGTAGCACGATGACCCCGAATATCCCGCTACGTTGATTGACGGACTTGCCTCAATCTTCAACGGGGATTGTGGTGGTGAACTGGGGAAATCTTTATCGTCTGCTTCGCCCACGATGGGTATCAACAGGGAATACAACAGCTGGGTGGCCTCTGCCAGATCTTTGGAGTCCTGATCGAATACTTCCTCGGCATCGTAGGCGCCTGTTATCAGACCAGCCTGCTTGATCAGGCGTATTAGCCTTAGCACAATCGTTAGCTTATCTTTCCCCTTCGTGATTGGCTGGTTGACCGGTCTACTCAGCTTCCCGCTGATCGTGACCCCGAGCAGGCTCATGATCGAGTTCGTCATCAGTTAATCTTCCAGGTGCTCTCGGTAAATCTTTGGTAAAACGTCTTTACCGGATCGGCTTCGGTTGGCGGCGTACTTGATCGGCTTTCGTCGCTCTCCGACCAAGGCGCTTTGATCAACATCTTCGGTTGGTCGGTCTTGTAATATTTCTCCATCGGATCCCAATCTGGATCATTATATACATGTATTTTTGGCGGATCATAACTTGCGTTATGATCCGCATGGGCTCCCGAAGGAGCCTCGGGAGGTGGTTGAGGCTTCTCCTCCTTTACGTCATCTGGATTCCTCCCCAGGTCCTGATGATCGGTATTTCCTTTCTTCTTCAGGCATGACGACGGCGAACTGCCTTCCGTCGTCACAACCACCTCCTCCTTTTCCACCTTGATTTTCACCTCTGCTTCAGCTTCCGTTTTCACTTTCACATCCGCGCTATCTTGCGTAGAATCGCGGTGATATCCCGCGTCGCCCAAAGATCCGGGCACGCGCACCATTGTGGTGGAGCGGCTGATCGAAGTTTTTGAGACTTGATCAGGCGGTACCACGGCGCCCAGACTGCCGACTAACGAAGGGGGTCCCCCGGATGTCTTCGACGGCTTGTGTTCTTGCTCACCTTGTGTACCCGACGGCTAGGCGTGGGTCGCTCCTCAGGTGGCGGGGACAGCGCACAGCGAATTCTTGGTGCAAGATTGAATTAACTAACTTGTGACGATACAACCGATGCGATCAGGCGTGATCTTGTGTGATCAGGTGCTTAAACCACGTCAATTAGCCGCGATCAGGCTTGATCAAGTCTGGGCTGATGCTAATAACCGAATATCAGCAATATTCTGTCTTGATCGCAAGTCCGATCAGGCGGCAGTCCGATGCGATCAGGTACTGAAACGAAGACAATCGGTCGTTATCAAGCGCGCTCAGGCGTTGGCTGACGTTAATAACCGTCGATCAACAATATTCCGTCTTGATCGCAAGTGCGATCAGGTACTGAAAGGCTCGATCAGGGGCTAAAAGCTGCTGCCCAGTCGTAATATACCTTGATCAGACTTGATCAAGCACCGGAAGTCGTTCAAGTAGCAGTTGGCGCGATTTGCGATCAGCGATCACGATCACGATTTGCAAAAAGTGTCGATCAGGTGTTGATCGGTAGGGGGGGGGGGGTACTTGATCAGGCAGCGGAAGTCTTCACTGCCTGATCGCGGAGTCTCTAAGCCGTCAAACAGCTAAAGAACGCCCAAATCAATGCGCTCCTATTCTAGACTATATGAGGAAAAGGTATTTTATATTAAAATCCACCTAGAGTTCCCGTGGGGCGCTTAAAGCAGCCGAACTCTAGGGGCCAAACGTTAATTTCCCGGGGAAGAGGTGAGAGCACTGCTCGATCACACTCCCAAAACCAAAAACCTTTAAACGAAGAACCGCAGACACTGCGGGCTGAGTTGTGGAGTGAGTTCTCACACTCTACGCCAACCGGTGGGCCAAAAACGCACTTAGTGCTCCCGCCCGGGACGTAGAGGTTTCAATAAGGTGGGGGCGCAAAGGTGCCTTCCCAAAAAACGATCAGCGCGATCGTACGCAAAAGGAGAACGTTATTAGCAATTAAACCCTTAGATCTACCCTGTTCCTACTTTCAACCAATCCGCATCGTCCATTCGGGACACCTTCCGTCCATCAGTCGACCTGATTTTTCCGCTTGTTCCTTGTTTGTTGGTTGGTGTTCGCCGCGTACCTGTAAGTAATCAGCACATCTTCCGTGTCCCTTCTATATCCTGTCTATGTACACCATGGTGGTACGTACTACTGTACACACCGTGGTACACATGGCGATACATAATTATGTACTACTGTATCCACTATCTGCGTCCACTATCAGGCCCCTAATTTAGGTCCTAATATTAGTCATAATATTAGGCCCCCTATGGGCCTAATAAAGTGTCCAACATTAGGCCCTATTTTAGCCTAATAAAAAGTCCGCTTTACGACAGAAGTCTGTTTCTAGAGTATCCAATGGGTAGAGTAAAAGCTCACCAGTGCTCGTGAAAGATAACGAGTTTCGTGAAAGTTTGAGGAACTACCGTCCGTTCCGCCAGCAGATGACTCTGCACGCTTTGGATGAGGACGAAGGCGTAGAAGTTAGCGCCATTCCACGCGCGAACGTTATGCTTTTTATAAAATATCTGGAAAGGAAATTTACCCAGGCTTAGGTGCCGGGATTGAGCAGTTGCTTACATTTTCACGGAAGCCATTGAGATCGCCGAGATGACGTCCGGATTCACGTTGATGGAGACGCTCAAGGTGAATAAATTGGGGGGCATTTGGAGGCAACAGCCTCCAAATACTTCTGCTCAAATATTGGGTCGTGGTGGAAGCTTTTGCCGCATTTACATTTCATTTTATAGAGAATGTGGTTGTGATTTAAAGTTAATATTTCCAACCACCAAGCGGCCATGTGGTTTGAAAGTGAAAAATATTCAAGGCGAAATTGGACGGAACATTATCTCCACTTAGTAGCTTTTGTGGTGGAGTCCAGTTCAAATTCGAACACCGAAGTGTCTGGAACTGAACCACCATTGTGCCCAGCCGACCAACTAACGGAGGGGGTACTCCGCGGACCTTCGCCTGGGTGACGATCGGGCGACCGATCGGCAGTGCAGTACGCCAAGTCCGATTCATCGCGTGTCTCAGCTTGTGTACCCATTGGTATGGGTGGCTACACACTCGGTGGACCGTTGCTTGGTGGAGACTTTAGAGAAGATCGATATGTATGTACCACTTCTAGGGTACTGATCCAAAATTCCAACGAAAGGTAATTCAAAATGACCGATCGGCAAACGAAACGGAAATCTTCACTCTGAATGCAATTAAATCTGGAACTTGACCGCCCGTGGCAGTGAGTAATCCAGCCAATAGTAAACCCTGGCACTTGATTGCAGAGCAATGAATAATCCAGCCAATGATAGTTTCTGGCACTTGACCGCAGATCGCGAGGAGTAATCCAGCCAATTCCTGGGACTTGATCGCAGCAGATCGCGATGAGTAACCCAGCCAAAATAACACGCCTCCCTTGAGCGTGGCCGAACTTGAGTGGTGAGTGAACGTAACGAGTGCTCTCTGTTGTGGGCTTCCGGTGGAGCTCTGTCCTGGCCAGGATTAATAAGAGTGAGGGGACCATGTCAGCCTCCCGCTCCCAATGACTCAGATTGGAGCCACTGGCGACTTACGCAACCCGATGTAATACGAACACTGTATTTAATAGCCAATTAAAATCGAATATGTAAACTATATGTAAACCGTGTGCCTTACCTCAAATCTGCGTACAAAACACTTCAAGCACACGATTGGCCCAAAATACTCCGTCCTTTCAGCCAACCCGATCGATCTGCCTTGCCAACTGGTACACTGGTACAAACTGGTCAATAATTTTCACTTGCACTTCACCACAGCCGCCTCTGAGTCTGGTCGCAGCCGCACAACGGTAGCTGTAACAGGGTTACATTTGGTTACATTTGGTTATGTTGTGAACATAAGTACATAACGGTTGAGGTCAGTATTGACCGGTCCGAAAGGTTTGGACTTATTGGTTATTTTAACCAATCAGGGCAGGAGCCCTTGGTGGAGGCGTGGCAGCCAGCCACGTGTTAGTACACAGGTGGTGTACATTACATTTTGGCTAGGTACGAATTCATTAAGTTTTACTTAGTATTACATATAGTTTACATTAGTTTAAATTAATTTAGGCTAATTACATATTAAATATACATTCAGTTTATATTTCACTCAAAGACTACAGGACGCTCGACCTCGACCGGTCGCGCCTGCAGTGAGTGGTGTAGTGTAAGGGAAGTCCTTCCCTTAGCTACCCCATTATTAATGGAGCCTTGTAACAAGGCGTTAGCTTGTGCTAACTTGTAAACCAAAGAAAATCTTGGCCCCGAGTAAGAGAGTACTCTCTTACTAAGCCCTTTATAAGGGCGTATCGGCTAAGTAGAGGCACATCGCCGCTTTAGGAAAGTCTTCCTCTGTGCGCTAGCCGCACCGTAATTGTATGCACCGGCTACAGTAGCGGCCCGATCTCACCAACAGTCTTCGATTCCATGCAATCTTCCGAGTCCAATGTACCAGGTAAATCCACTTGACTTCCAATCGCCACATCTTTCACTAACATTTGTCTTCGTAGGTGATCGACGCTCGCACTCTACGCATATTAAAACTCCCGACCGATCGGACCATTCGGACGTCTCAGGTGACACTCAGATCGTAGAAGAAGAAGATGAGCCCCGATTCGATGTCGACCAGTCCCAACAAACCGTTAATGCGCTCCGAAAAGAGTTGGAGGTAGTGCGCGAAAAGCAGATCGTGACCGACGTCGCGTTCCAGAAAATGCATCGAGATTCAAAACGACTTTCTAAGCTGATCGTTCAGACTTGATGGCCGAGAACAAACGTCTCAAGGCCTTCGTCCCGCAACAGAACAGATCAGGTACGCCATTCCACTTATAAATTCACGTTAGATAGATCCTCACTTCCTGCTGCATGTAGATAGAAGCCGGTGCGTACACGCACGGTGCGTCTAGCGCACAGAGGAAGACTTTCCTTAAGCGGCGCTACGCCGCTACTTAGCCGATACGCCCTTATATAAGGGCTTAGTGGGAGATTTCTCTCTCACTCGGGGCCATGATTTCCTTTGGTTTACAAGTTAGCACAAGCTAACGCCTTGTTACAAGGCTCCCTTAATAATGGGGTAGCTAAGGGAAGGACTTCCCTTACACTACACCACTCACTGCAGGCGCGACCGGTCAAGGTCGTGCGCCTAGCAGTCTTTTGAGTGAAATGTAAATTGAATGTATATTTAATATGTAATTAACCTAAATTAATTTAAACTAATGTAAACTATATGTAATACTAAGTAGAACTTACTAAATTCGTACCTAGCCAAAATGTAATGTACACCACCTCTGTACCAACACGTGGCAGGCTGCCACGCCTTAACCAAGGGCTCCCGCCCTGATTGGTTAAAAAAACCAATAGATCCGAACCTTTCGGACTGGTCAATACTTGACCTTAACCATTGTGTACTTACGTACGCCAACGTAACCAAATGTAACCCCGTTTCATCCTCCCCCATCGAGACTATAGCCACGCAATAATCAATTATGGTTGGGTACCCCAACTGCCAGACTCTGGCCTGAAATGAGCACCTATAGTGGTGCTGGTAATTCTCCCCGAAAAGGGGATGACAACTACTCCGACTCCGGTATCTCGGAGTAGGGGGCACTAGGGTATAGTTCCCCTAATGATGACTGCTCCGACAACGCTGAACGGCGATTTTGGCAGCCTATTCCGTTCCCCACTCGTGGGAAAAATGCACTAAATCGTGCGCCACCCTTACCAACTTCGGATGATATATCCGGGTCGCCGAAGGCGACCATCACCAATGAGCTGGATGCGTCTCAGGAATCTCAACCTGCCGTACAGGCACGAGAGGCAGCGTTACGCTCTCCTAAACGCCCTCCACGAGCGACATATCATTTTTCGGGTCCTCGTGACCCCCAAAAGTGGGCTAAAAACGAGGTAAAGAGGGGGTTTAGCCTTCCATACCCCTGGCCCTCCGGCTTTAAAGCCGCGTGAAATCGTACTCCGAAACCAACTCCGGGAAAAACTGCTCACGCAGAAGAAGTTCACTGCCACCTCGTACCGAGATTGCCTCGGGAAACAGGCATAGGGTGCCGTTGTTGAGAAGCTCCGCGAGGTTCCCTTCGTTCTCCTACCAGGAGAAGATGCCGAGGAGGCAGAAAAGAAGTTCCGCGCTTGGGCGGAAGGGGAGAAGCGTCTTCCTGACTTTAACAAGCTGTACAACATCGATTCCGATCGTGAAGTTCGGATAGAGAGGGCATTGCGCTTGGCGTTTGCCCGATCCAAAGCGATGGGGCAATTACGTGCCCCCTATTGCAGATGTTATGCCAGCGTTGCTACTCCAAACGCGGTTCCAAAGAAAAGTGCGAGCGCCGCATCTGCCTCCGGCAAACTCCCACCTACTGGGAGTGAAGGGGCTTCTGGAGCCCATTCGGTCGCCGACTCGCATCGGGATTCTACCGCTCGAAAGCGTCAACGACGTCTCGGAAATCCTGCCGCACGGGAGTCTCGGACTCCCACGGACTCTGTGAATGTGGGTAACCCTTCCACTTCACTATATACTGGGTTTCATCCCGATGATGGCGTCGCTCCATCCGATGCTCCACATGGTAATGAGGAATCCCCTCCGAATCGAGAACTGGAGGAAGTGGTCGCGAGATTGCGACGTGAGGTTCATGAGCGCTGTGATCGACACAGCCGTCACATCCAGGAAGCCAGGATGGACTCCACGATGACATGGAAGCGATTTACAGCGTCTAGAGACGGATTGACTCGCTCGAGTCTGCCTTTGACTTTTTTCGCCGTGTTGAGGGAAGATTTGAAGCTTCCGTTGTGGAGCTTCGTGGTCGCGTTTCGACCCTGTCGGAGATATTACTCCGTCCTGACGCGCCTTACGGCTATCCGCTTTCTCAACCTCCTCGAAGAGGGGACCCGAACCGGGTCCTGGTATGGCTTAAGCATACCCACATAGAAGGTTGGATGCATACGCATCGCCTTCGGAATATCCAAGGTGTACGCCAAGCCCTTTCGGGCCAGCACCTTGAAAGGCCCCACAAACCGGGGGCGCAGTTTGTTTCTTAAGGCATTAGAAACTGCATGTGTAGGAAGATTTTTAGTGCTTAATAAAACACTTTCTCCTACTTTATACGCCCTTTTGTTAAGCCGACCCTTGCGGTCGGCCTGTTCCTTTTGCTTTTCTTGGCTTTCCGCCATGGCGTCGCAAACGTGTCGTAAGACACTAAGGCGCGTCGATAAGAACTTATCGATGTGCTTTCGCACAGATACAGGGCCGACATCAGGGAATACTCCCCCCTCAAGCCCTGGGCACACACACGTGGCATCAACGGAACCCTCGGATTCACTAATCCGTTCACGTAAAACGGGGTAAACCCCGTAGATTCATGGAACGAATTGCTTATAGCAAATTCGGTCATATAGGAAGCATCTCAATCCAACTGTTTGGAGAATCCGGACATAAACTCCGGAGAATATCTTCTACCACGCGATTAACGCGTTCCGTTTGACCGTCCGTTTGCGGATGATCCGCGGTGGACATGAGGAGCTTGGTGCCCAGCACCTTAAACAACGCCCCCCAAAACTGTCCCGTAAAACGGGGATCCCGATCCGATACAACGGAATCGGGTAGACCATGCTGTCGAAATACACGGTCTAGGAATACTTTCGCTGTTCCTTGTCCATCAATGGACTCTGGCACCGCCGCCAGGTGGTCCATCTATCTCAAACGGTCTACAAAGACCAAAATGCCGGTGTTGCCGGCCTTATCCTTCGGAAAACCGAAGATAAAATCCATACTAATGGATTTCCAACACTCCGTCGGAACGGATAAGCTCGCCAAGGGAGCACCTGAATTTGCAGAGGGTTTGACCCTCTGACACGTCTCACAGGTTCGTATATACGCACCGACCCACTTATACATCTTGGGCCACCAATACAAAGCGCTTAAAGCGCTGTAGGTCTTATCCCGACCTAAATGACCCCCGGTAGAGGCGTCATGTGCCTCAAAGAGGACTTCATACTTCAGTTCCTCATCATGAGGAACAACCACCCGCGGAGTGTCCTCTGCGCTCGAGCTATAATATAGCAAACCGTCACAGTACCTGTAATGGTGTAACCGAGCTTTAGCTCGACTTGACAGGGTAGGCTCAGACGAGCCAAGTCCCTTTCCACCCAACGCGATGATAAGCGCCGTACATTGTGGGTCTTTCTCATACGCCTGGAGTATGAGATCCACCACAGACGATGTGACGAATGTCGCGTGAGCGAGCTCGTAATCGGGACGACGCTACAACGCGTCTGCAAGTACATTCTGTTTCCCAGGTTTGTACTTTACCTCCAAATTGTACTCCGCAAAGAAGGAGAGCCAACGGGCCATCCGTTGGGAGAGATGAGGCGACTTTGTCGCTGTCCGTAAGGACGCGTGGTCTGTATAAACCACGAACGGCTTTGAGCGGAGTAGGTGAGCCCTAAATTTGACAAGGGCATACTTCATTGCAAGTAGCTCCTTATCATGAACGGGATAATTCCATTCTGCAGCTTTAATCTGCCTCGACTCAAACGCAATCACGCGTTCTAGTCCCACATCGTCTGCTTGTAACAAAGCACATCCGATTGCGAAATCGGAGGCGTCTCAGACGACGCTAAAAGGTTTCCCAGAGTCTGGGAGAGCAAGAACAGGGGCTTTTAACAAGCTCCCCTTTACCGCTTTGAAAGCGTTTTGGTGTTTGGTTTCCCAACACTAATCAACGTCCTTCTTAAGAAGGTCAGTTAATGGCTTCGCCATTTCAGCGTAGTTCTCGCTGTACTTGTGGAGATAATTGGATAATCCAATCCACTTCCGTAAATCTCTAAGATTTACAGGCGAAGGACACTCCACAATGGCTTTCACCTTCGCAGGATCCGCCCGCACTCCATCCTTACCGATGAAGCATCCGAGGAAAGGAATTTCCTCAGCACCAAAGATACATTTGGATGCGTTTGCATATAACTTATGCTCTCGCATGAATTCGAGCACCGCTCGAAGGTGTATTTGGTGCGTCTGAACATCAGACAAGTCGCCTTACACGCGACTATGAACGAATATATCGTCGAAGTACGTCTGAGCGTACTTTCTATGAGGGCGGAAGAGTCGAGTCACCAAGCGATTAAAGTCGATGGTGCATTTGAAAGCCCTTGTGGCATAACAAGCCACTCCCACAGCATGCCACTAGGCGTGCTAAACGCTGTAAGCGGAATCTCGGACGCTCGCATGAACACCTGATAGTACCCGTCCACCAGATCTAAGGCGCTGTAAACAGTACAGCCCGCCATATTGTTCTGGAGGACATCCTTCCGAGGAATCGGAGTTTGCATTGGTACAGTAGCTGCATTCATCTTATTGTACGCATGCACAATGCGCGACTTTCAGGTCGGTTTACGAACACAAAAAGTGGGGGATGATTGAGGAGACTTGCTCTCCCGTACCACCCTGCCTCTTCTTTCCCCTTGAAGAATGCGTCGATGACGTCGCATTGCTCCTTGGGGAGAGGCCACTGCCTAGTGACGCAGTATTTGGTTCCAGGAACCAAATAGATTTCATGTCGGACTCCCCGATCCGGTGTTAACCCCATCGGCGGGTTGTCACTAATGACATCTCCGAACTCCTTAAGTAAGGAAAGGTAAGGGTCCTCAGGATCCGCGAGGATCTTGAGACCGCTTCGGGCATTCAATGCCTGTTTGGTTTGCACCAAAACTCACTCGTCCATCGTGGATGAGGAGTTCAACTCCTCTTCCGAACGCAATACGACAACCTCGGCGATTTCACCTGCTTTCAAAGCAGTTTCAAACTCGTTGAAGGAAATCTCCTCCAACGACAACATTTCGCCTACCCCAGCCAACCGTTCCAGGCTTACGCCTTCTGTGACAACACCTGTCACATTATTCAGCATCCGATAGGACTGCTGACTACTTTCCTCGGGACTCATCCCGGGACCCAGATGGGGGGAGTCAATTTTCCCATCTATTGGAAGCGCATAGTGCCTATCCACAGAGGTCTCTACCACCGGTGACTCGCCGGTCTCACCTACAACGGCGTGGTCGGAATCAATTCCGACGTGCGAAAGAGACGAACTACGGGTCTCTTCTCTTGGAAACGCCTCGCGCTTAATCACAGGGGTATCTACCCCAACCACTGTAGTTGCAACATTCTCCCTAACATGGCGTGGTCGGGAACCCCGACCTGCAGAAGAGACAAACCTCGTGTCTCTTCTCTAGGAATCGCCTCGCGCTTAACCTCAGAGGAATCCACCTCTACCACTGGCAACTCACCAGACTCGCCTATAACGGCGTGGGAATTAACCGCCGAATCCCCCTCTTCAAGGAACTCTTCCTTGACCTCATTGGTACTGATCATCTCAGACATCCCAATCTCTGGCATCTCTCGCCAGAATCGCTTTTTCGATCTAGAAAAGGTGGGTTTATGACTCGCCAATGCTTCACCCGATCGCGAGTGCGTTGAGCCGATGAACTTAGACTTCCAGTCTATCCATGGCTCGTGGCGTTCCATCCACTTCATGCCCAGAATGAGGTCATACCTCTAGTCCAAATCCAGGACTATGCAACGTTCTGAGCTGTCGAAGTCTGCAAACTTCAGCTTAACGTCAATTGAGACCTTGGGTACAGAAACCTGTACACCCGTCGCTAGACGCACCATGACAAAGTCACTAGAACGTGCCTCTAGGGCCTCGGCGTAAAGCCGACTATTCTCCACAGAAGCCCGTCTGACATAATTGTCAGACGCTCCAGAGTCTTCAAGACTCTCCAAGGCTTATCAAAGACTTTCACGTCCGGAAGGACGACCAGAAAACCTGGCTGGTACACCAACTCGGTGCTAGAAAGCACCGTTTCCCTCGGGGCTTTGTGCTGTCGTCTTCTATTCTGGGAATTTACAGCACTGAGGGGTCCCCCAGTAGTTCGACCCGCACCTACTGGGAGCCGTCGTTTACCGACGGCTTGTACAAGGGCTTTTTCCCCACCCTTCGTCCCTTGTAGCGAGTGTCTCGCTGGGGATTTTTCGGACATCTGTTCCTCAGATGATCCGTGCGTCCACACAGGAAGCATCTCAGCGTCCCATGCCGCTGCAACATAGCTAAGAGCTTTGCCTCGAAGCTCTGTGAAAAAGAGGCAGAATGACTCTTAGCGGGAGGTTTCTCCTCCGCTTCGACCTGACTCAGGTCCATGGGTTCGGGACCCACTTTAGAGAAACGAAAGTTCCTCTCGGCGTTGAACGCCATCTTGAACGCCTCCCCCATGGATTGGGGTCGGCATCGGAAGAGCGCCGAACGTTCTGGCCCTTCTTTCAGGCCTCCCATGAACACGCGAATGGATACATCGTCCGAATACGCTTTCGCGTATATCCCTGCCAACAGGGTTTTCAGTTCTTGGATGTACGTCTCCAAGTCCCTAGTGCCCCGACGGCACCTCAGAAACGCCAGCTGATTCTGGAAAACCAGATCAGTCGTGGCATACATGTACATAAGCTTTTGCTTAAGGACTTCCCAGGTCGGAAACACGTCCATGACTGAATCCTAGCAAGTAAACGCCCATGCACGGGCTTTACCCGTAAGATGGGTAAATACAAGTCCCACTTGCAAGTGATCTGCGATAACATTCGATTTGGAGAAGGCCGTTTTGACCTCGCGAAGCCACACATAAAGGTTATATTCTTTTTCACCGGTGAATTCCTTTATATTGAAGGTAACGGAGGGCTCACCCCCGTAGACGCGGGATAACTTCCGCTAGAATTCGCCTCATGGGCAATGAGGGCGTTCGCCCTCTCACGCACGACATCAAGGCCTTTCTCTACTAGGAGGCGCATTCCATCCTGACCCAATATCGCCATAAGCCTTTAAAAGGCTTCTTGTTGGACGGGGGTTAGCTTACCCCAATCGTCCTGGTTCATCCTTTGCAGAGGATGCCGTCTACCAGCACATGTGTTGGATTGACTACGAGTTCTACCAGATGAAGCCGGTGCGTACACGCACGGTGCGGATAGAGCACAGAGGAAGACTTTTCTTAAGCGGCGATACGCCGCTACTTAGCCGATACACCTTAGATAAGGACTTAGTGGGAGATTGCTCTCTCACTCGGGGCCAAGATTCCCTGAGTTTACGGTTAGTAAACACTAACGCCTTATTCCAGGATTCCCTTAGAAGGGAGTAGCTAGGGGAGGTGCTCCCTTTTGCTACAACACTCACTGCAAGCGCGACCGTTCCGGGTCGTGCTCTTAGCAGTATTCAGTGTATTTGTAAACTGAGTTATTTATTTAATATAAAATTAGGGAATTGTTAAAGGTACGCCCCCCAAGGTGTTAAATGTACGCCTTTTTTAAAACATAAGCTAATTTTGTTAAATGTACGCCCCTCTCTTCTAATAAAGGGGACTTTTACAAACTTGATCTTTAAAATGAAGATCAAGCTGGTAAACGTCTTGCTACGTTGTTGAAAAAAAGAGACACTTAATTTTTACCAATAGTGTGTGTGGTCCAACAGTAAAAAAATCTTGACTGGTCTTTCGCTAACGAGAGCCCATGCAGGACACATGACTTACGAGGGTGTCAAATATTCTTTGCATTTGCACAGACCACGATCGTACTCCGCTCCGACAAGGAACTCGACGTCCGGGGTTGAGGTGGAAGTGCGATAAATCTGTATATAAGGCAATGTGCTTGAGTGTGAACCGTGCCAATGCTAACAGTAGTAACCTTAGCACATACCTTATAGCGACCCCACGTGATGGACCCCGTGATCGTACCATTAATTCGGAAAAAATAAGTTGATTTTTACGAAAATCGCGCCACAATGCGATCCCTTCAGAATATCCAGGTTTAATCTTAACATCTGCAATCATATCACTGATTGAGCAGCCTTGGCTTCCCATGATTTGTCGAGATCCCATTTGCCCACAAGTGTCGAATTATGGTAAATATCCGCCCGTCCTGATTCAAGCACGAACCCGAAGCGGTTCTCGTTTTTCACGCTCATAAGCACCTGATACTCCACCTTTGGCTTCAAGCCAAGGATACTGTGCAGAATGGATTCCCATTAAAACTCTCGGTTGCACACAGTCTGGAATTCGCGAATAAAACATAAGGGCCAAGATTGCCATTGAAATCAGCACCGTAAGCCACGTGATCCGCCCAGCAAGCGCCTTCCAATTCATTCGTCGTTCTTCATCTTCTTCGTAGCTACTGCTTAAGCGCTAGAGCGAGTCCTGATCTACCTCATTTTCAAACAGAAAAACTTCCCCCTCTCGAATGTCATCCCGAAGCAGAGGCTGTTTCTGACTCTGTGTCATTTCTTCATTGTTACTACGGAGCAATTACCTCACAAAAACGACAACAAGTCAAGTCAAATATAGTTGCTCATCATCACTTGCAATACAAATTAAAACATACTCCAGTGTCGTTTTCTTCGGCTTCTTCTCCTTCATCATTGTCAAAGCAGATGAAAGTTTAGCTCGTCGTGAGGGCAATTTTCTCGCTCGACAAAAGACCGAGCAAATGGCTGAAAGGACACAGAAGCAGCACGTCAGCATGACAATGAGGCAAAGCACCGCAATCACTACAGACGGTGGAGGTCTGTAGCCCACATATTGTGGTTCCCCACGTTTGCAATCCGCAGTCGTCAGAGTATTACATGCGTCATCACACAACTTTCATGTCTAAAAAACAATGAAAACCTTGAAGATGATGGCAGACAGAAACACCCACAGGAGAACCGAAAGACGACCCAATGGCGTGGCATTGAAAGTCAATGCGGCAAAAGTGGCACGTGAGACGGGCATTCAGACATGAATCGATTTATCCATCTGCGAAAATGTCTCACTAAAAAACCATTTGATGCTAATTTACGTAATTGAATTCGTGAAATTTTTTTAAAATATTTAATAGATGTTATTTTTAAAGAAGCACCATTGGCACATGACTGTGCTATCATATTACCTAAGGATGAAAAGGTGTACATTTAACAGGGCGTACATTTAACAAACTATTGGCGTACATTTAACAATTTCCTAAAATTAGCCTAACTCAATAAACTAATATAAACTATATGCATACTAGGTAGAACTTACTTAATTCGTACCTAGCCAAAATGTAGTGCACATCACCTGTGTACATACACGTGGCAGGCTGCCACGCCTTAACCAAGGGCTACCGCCCTGATTGGTTAAAACAACCAATAGGTCCGAACGTTTCGGACTGGTCAATACTTGACCTTAACCGTTGTGTACTTACGTACACCAACGTAACCAAATGTAACCCCGTTACATAGATCCACTGGTGATCGATGTCTTCCCGACTGTGCAGACACTTGTCGATACTGTTCGGCAGGTGTACGGCCACTTCGATCTGCTTCAAACGATTTTGGAAGGCTGATCGGAACTCTTCACGACGTGCGTCGTCTCTAAATCAACCGATCGTATCTTCTGGAGCTGCTCAAAGTGGCCGTTTGGCAGTGCTCGGAGACTCAGGGCGATCGGTCGGTCATATATTTCCAACGACGCGAGATGGATCGGCAGATCGCTGAGCTAAAGCTCACGATCGATGATTATTCCGACAGAATTAGTGCCTCCTAAGATCTTCTCGGCACTTGGACCCGAGAGTCGAATCGACTCTGGGGAATCGTCTACGGGTGCCGTGATGAGTTGGATACGTGCCTATCCAAGTCTCTGTTTGCCGATCGCATTCCTCGCGGAGTAGCATTGAGCTCCCTCTCGGACCCACAGGCGCATTCAGGTGGTGCGATTTCCCAACAAAATTGGGCGGAAATTCTCGCCGTTCAATGGCTGAAAGTCCACCCCCCCCCAAAATTCGCGCACAACAAGAAGCGCAAGGGCGCATCGAGAGGCGCGAGGGCGCGGGAGCTAGCGGCTGATCCGGACTACGAGGAGAATCCGGTGGCACCCCGGAAAAGTGACAAGACACCGACAAAGCTTCTGCATGCGACAACGGACCCATCCAAGCCAGTGCAGACCACGAAAAGTCAAGCGCCCTCGGCACCAACTGTCGGCAAGTCCAAGTAAGCATTAGCTTCGTATGGATCGGACTCCGAGGGTGAATCGACAGATTCGATCGAGCTAGCTTCTGTTCTAGCACGGTCCCGATCCACCCAGCGTCGCCGATCTGCTTACACGGTCGAAACGCCAGCGCCAGGGGCAGACCAAGTGGTGCACCCGAAGTGTAACAGCGTCCAAGAATCATCGAAGCCGGCTGTTGAGGCATCCAAGATAACTGTTCTGCCCGGCACGTCCGGCCTATATCGTCACACATCGTTAGGGGCATTGCAGATTGACGTGCCTCAGCCTCCTTCGGGTCTGGACGTCAACAAACCATGGTCTCCGGGACAGATCGATCTGTTGCGTCGATCTGTTCCAATGAGGCAACAGCTGGCTCGCACCTTATCCCGTCCATACAACTGGCTCTTCCCACCAGCGGTCAGACAACCAGATAAAACTAAGTGGCGACCCGATTTTTCACCGGATCGCAAGTCGCCCGTCTGTATGACACCATGCCATGGAAAGTTTTGCTGAGCCACGATCTGAGCGTCACGTTCACGCTGACTCCGTGGGTTTCCTTATTCGTGGGTCGTCTTGAGAAGTATTACAAAGTGCACTGCCAAGCAATCTGGGAATCGACCCACTACCTGGTGCTTCCCTCTGGGAAGGTGAAGGCAGACAAGGATCTCGCGACGTTCGAGAAGCAGCGGAAGCAACGTTGGAGTCGGGCGAGCGAAGCTTGGTTGTCGATCTTCCAGTTCGTGTTGGAGGGCATGCGGGCAAAGGATTGTGACATTGATGTCTTCCTATACCCCTTTGTCCTCCATATGGCTACGCATTGCTCGGAGAAAGACGGTAATCTGATTAAAGACGGAGCTTGATACCCCGGCTACCACTGCGACACCGTAATTGACAACTTTATGGACGCCCTGACCCCGATGGATAAGGAGCAGCCTTGGCGCAAACAATTTCGTGAGATCGCAGATCACCCAGCCATAACTGTTAGTCGGTTATGGCGTGATCGCAAACGCTAATTAAGTGCCGATCAGGCAATCGTTCATGCACTAATCATCAATAAAATTTCCTCTTTGGTTACTTGATTGTATCATCTGTCTTGGTCTTTAATCCCGTTAATCAAGGTCCAACCTTGCCACATCCACTTGTATCCACATCGAAAGAGTCGTTATCATTGCCCCCGAAAAAAAATCATCCACAACCTTAAGCCACTTTGTCATCACCGAAATATAATCCATTCATCATAGTTCTCCTCACACCTGTAGTTGTAATCACAATAAACATCACAAATTCACACCGGTCGGTATTGCCGATCGGTGTCACCCGCTCGGAACTATTGCAAGTCTTGTTTTCCCACTTCGTAAGATCGTGTCGACCCATAACCATTCTGATTCCGTCGGTTTCGTTCGGACATCTTAGCCAGATCACCATAATCAAGATCGGATTCACCGATCCAAATTGTTCCTTTGCGATCCTCCAAATGGATCGGGTGTTCCCGGTGCGTTTGACCACAACCCATATTCCGGATCAATCTGTCATCCAATTGGGGGTCGAATCGGCATCATCATTGTCGACATCAGCAGCGCTCATCCCGATCAGCCAGTATTTCTTCTCCCATCTCAATTCTTTGGGCTGATCGGTTCGATCAGGTGTCGTGAAGGAGTTGAAAATTATGATAAATCCACTTAATCAACAACACAAAGAGGTAATAAGACATTCCTCCTTGCTTTACTTCCCGGGTAGTTAATACTTCCGCCCGAACCAACAAATTAATCAAATACACTTGGGGCACACTTCCACAGGTAGTTCTGGGCTGCTCCCAACACTAGCGCGCTTCAACCGGCTGCTGGTCCACTTGTTAGGGCGTGTGCTCAACAACTTCCTTGTATTACACTTGGTTTTTGTATGGGATAAAAAAAGAAGGTTTTTGTTTTTTAAGGGCCGCCAGAGATCTTACCAGTTCAGGGGAAATTTCGTACTATTAAGTGTTACCAACTCCTACATCAAAGTCAATCACTTTTCTCACCCACTACTTCTTGGTTACTTCAGCGCTGACTTCAATACTGGACTCTGGGGCCGTCGCAATCCTCTGCAATTTGATTGATCAGATTTGGCGTTGCGATCTGGCCATCACATCCTCTGTAACTTGATTGATTAGATTTGCCATCGCGATCTGTCCGTCGCGATCTGTCCGTCGCACCCTCTGTAACTTGATTTATCAGATTTTCCATCGCGATCTGGCCGTCGCGATCTGGACGTCGCACCCTCTAGAACTTGATTGATCAGATTTTCTATCGTGATCTGTCCGTCGCGATCTGGCCGTCGCACCCTCTGTAACTTGATTGATCAGATTTGCCATCGCGATCTCGCCGTCGCAATCTGGCCGTCGCACCCTCTGTAACTTGATTGATCAGATTTTCCATCGCGATCTTGCCGTCGCGATCTGGCCGTCGCAGGTCGCTGATGATTGGTCAAAATTGTTCATCCAAAATCAAAATACTTAACCACTTGAGAACATCCAGGAACATCTAGGCGATCAACTCAAGCAGCCGAGGGCGCATATCTTTTCGTTGGCTCTGCCGCTCTGCATGAATCCGCCGTTGTACTGGTAAGTTGTGACTATATCTTATCTTTCTGTGGCGTTGCTGATGGTTTGTGTCCGTGGTCTGGTTACTCTGTTATCCCGTATGCCCTAGCGCCATTTGGTGATGCATTATGAAGCCGAGGGCGCATAACTTTTCGTTGGTTCTGAGGCTGTGTATGAATCCGCCGTTGTGCTGGTAAGTTGCGCCTGTCTTATCTTTCTGTGGCGTTGCTGTTGGTTTGTTTCCATAGTATGGTTACTTTGCTATCTCGTGATCCCTAGCGCCTAATTGCTAGTCATTTATGGGGTTGGAGACGCTCAACTAGGAATCCCAATGTATGTGATCGAACCATAGACACAATAACGATATCTGCTTCACGACCCTGGCTAGAATCGGTTGTAGCTACCTCAATATCCAAGCATTCGTTGTATGCCTGACCTATGTATCGTAATTGTCTCTGTATAGCCTTGACTTGTTGTAGATATGGTGAGATAACTAACAGTGATTTTCTTACGGCCGTATGTGTTCTCCGCATTCCACTCTCCAACATAACGAATATCTTCTCCAACAAGTATATAACCATGGCCAACTCGATAATATTGTCATGCCTGTACTCTTGACGTTCCACTTCCCTCATCCACTATTGAGGGCTAATCCATACAACTCGATTACCCTTGAAACTTCGCTTCCCAGAAAAGTCACGACTAACTGGCTTACCCCAATCAATTACGTCCAGACTATTAAACCGCATTCCATCCAAATAATTCCTTGAAGTAGCGACTCTGTCTCAAATTGTATACGTATAAAACATTTGCAGCAGTTTCATGATTTTGGATGACTCCTAAATTCTGCAGTCATGGTAACTCCATGGAACGCTGGTAATAAGTTATGGATTGCGCGACAATGTTCTATGGAGTGTAACAACCCCCAGGTGATTTTATGACGACGAGAACCACCGCGAAAACTATGCCTCAACTTTTCATCAATAGGAGAGTATGCAAAAATCTGGTAGGTGTCACCCATTGATATAAGAACCTCTACTTTGGGTATAATAGCCTGTAATAATGCCACTTCAGCTGTTTGGGCTCCTTCATCATTGATAATCACATTATAAGATATAGTGTGAAAATCCGGTCGTCCTAATTGTGCCAGAGTGGCAACAATCACACGTGCTTGCTCTAGTGTCTCCATCTCTTTCACTCTTAATATTGCAAGAATGTCTTTTCGTACCACATAACCCTCCAATGAACGCTGCTCCCGCTGCAATATCTCCGAAAGAAACCTTCGTCGATATGGTTCAGCATCCAATAGTGCCATTGTACCCTTTATCTCACCCAACCGCACTATATCTTCGTCTGGTATTGCCTTGAAATCCATCAACCTTTTGAGATCCTTGTCAATGGCTGCATTAGTTTCTGAAACAATAGCAATTCGAAAATGTGGAAACACCGCTAATAAAGTCGACGCAACAGCGGTAATTGTAGATGTTTTCCCACATCCATAAGTACCACGAGCAAGAAAAATTCCTTTTGTCCCCACAGCTTCTCGTACCACCTTTAACTGATCCACATCTAGCGTACGTTGAAACTTTTCATATATTCGTGTCTGCTCCATTCTCTTCATCACTGATGCGTCTCTCCGCGACTCAATCGTCCCTCTTTTAGTCATTATTGTAATAACGGAGATGATGGCTCTCTAGTCATTCTATCCACCGTACTGAATTGTCTAACATAATTCATGATGTTTGCCTCGGTTAACCATCGTAAGCCGTCAATGTTTCCATGTATATCCTTCACATTGGCAGTGTTTATAATAAAATACCGGAATCCAACAAAACACACTATTTCCCAACCCAAAAACTTCAATTCCCGATATCGTACGATGCATAGTCTTCCATAATCCCATTTCTTCAAGTGGACTGTACTTATGGACACATATTCATTCCCGAAGTCCCCATGTACTTGCAGATATAACACCCCTTTCACCAATGGTCTCATATGGTCGGGACTATGACCATAGTCGTATACTTTCCATCGTTTGGCTAAACACTGCCCTGTTCCATAGGATGCAACATAAAGCTTCGTTGTTGACTCAACATCCTTTGAATCCCATTCATCCTCGTAATGAATTGGATCGGTAACAGAAAGTGCCTCTATGTGCGTTATTAAAAACATAGTGAGAAGATAATCATTCACTGACGTGAACCTATCCATATACACCTCCCGATACTTGAAATACAGCCAATGCCTGCATTGCCCTTGATAACTGAATTGAGGTATCGTGACGTCATACTGTAAGCAACATAATTCATCTCTTCATGGTCCATAACTTCCACCCCAACACACCCGAAAAGATTATGAACCTCTAAGTAGAAGTGTAACCACAAATAATAAATTTCCTGCATCTTCCGGATTGATCGATTTGAGTTGTCGCCGCCCACCAAGTTCCTTATGAAAACTCGAAGACGTGACGTCATTAATAACAATTCCTGGTCGAACATTAGCCTTATCAATTTCTTGACACCACTCCCTTTCAACATCTGACACACGTGTGAACACTAGCATCGCAGTTGATCCTGATTGACACTTACTTGCCGACAATAAATGTGGTTTGTCTGTTGGAACCAAACCTCTAGCAAACTGATATGGCCGATATTCGTCTACCCTCTGAACCTTTGTTTGAATTGCTTCTGTACCAACATCAGCCACTGGGGTGAGATAGCTCAAAACTTCTCCACACACCTCTTCATATTCATTCTCTCCAGGTGTGGATAAAACCACCCCTTCGGTAGTACTTTTATCTTCTTTCCGACATTACACAGCCTGTTTTGCAGAATAACACATCTTCTTTTGGGGTCAAACTCTGTTCATCTTCATTACTCTCACTGGATTCAGAATCTTCTGTCGACCCGGCCAAATCAATAACTACCGGAGGAGCTGGCTTCTCTTCTTCCTCATACTCTATAGCACATCTAGATGCCGCATCATTTAGTGTAACTTCTACTGTTTGTTCACTCGTAGAATCAATTTCTTGAGTTTCCACAGTGTGATGTTCCATATCTGCAACATTTACATTTGTATCCTCATTTCCATTAGTGATTGTTCTGGTTGACACGAGATAGGTCCAACTAACTGTTTTCGCTTGGCTTTTTCTTCCAATCCTAATCTTTGACTCTCAGATACCATCTGATCAACCACCAGTGCCACTGTTTGATCAATCTCTATTGGAAGAGCTGGCTTTTCTTCTCCCTAACACTCTACAGCGTGTCTAGATTCTTCATCGCCTGATGGATCTACTATTGTTTGTTCATCCATAGATCCCAATTCCTGAACCATCGTGTTGTAATGCTCAATGTCCGTGACAGCTATATGCACATCTTCATTAGTCATTAGCGATTGTTCAGGTTGATGTGGGATAACTTCGACGAATCGTCTCGATCCATCTTCTTCCTCTGATCCCATTCTCTGACTTTCAGATACTGTTTGATCAATGTAACTTGGGTCTTTATCACTTTCTGCGATATTTTCTTGATCTGATATGGATATTTGTCGCATGAACAAGTATTTTGTTCTATACAACGGGTTCTTCAATCGGGGGAGCCTGTACCTAATTGCACCTTCTGTTCTTGGCATTTGCTCCATCTTCAGTCATGCTGGGGACATCTTGTAACGTTTCGGCAATAACCTTCGTATCCACATGTCCACATTTCATCGCTTCTATCAATATATTGTCTTCTTGTTTCGTCCATCTTATGCAGTTTCCTTGTATTATATTCTGGTGTTTTTCTCGGCTCGATGATGCCTGGGTTCTGCCTTTCCTTGACTTACATATCATCTGCATATTTTTTCTCACAGAAGCTATAGTGCGTCTTTTCTTAGATTGAGGGAATTTTACTGGATATAGTCCGACTACTTTTGCGGCAGTAGCTTCATGCTCTATCATGTCTGTTAACCATTTCATTTCATCCTCTTCCCATTCATCACACCTTTTTCGCTTGACCCCCATTCGCCCTAACTTGGATTTGACCCCGGTTTTAGTCCTTATTGTCCAACCCTTGCCATGACACTGCCGATTATACAAGGTCATATATATCCTGTACTGAAGCATTCTCATTTTCACATGCTCGTTGTATCTCCAATAGCTTTTCTTCCTCCTCCTTAGTCCATGATGAGATAGGCGCGGATGCTGGTACTGTTGTAATTAATAAGGTATTCAGCTCTGGGGCTATATTCTCACTGGTAAAGATGTCTTCCATGTCACCTCTTGTTTCATCATTTTCTCGTTCCATCTTCCTCAGACTCAAGAGGGTCTCTGCCACATCCGAACTCTCCATCTTACGTTCCCGTTGGACTCTTAGTCAATCACCAGGTTGTCCTCTTCTTTCAATGAAATGTATCCACGTTGACTCCACTTTGATGAGGTGTATGCTTGTGGTAGCTGTTTCACTAGCCAATTCGTTGTATTGACTATTTTTAGTCGAGATGCGTCAGCCGTTCCTATCTTAGCCGGTTTATCGGGCAATTGGTTGGAAATAGTATCTACTAGGCTTTAACCAGTGGGAACTCTAAACTCCAATATCACATACCAATCACACACCAGCTTCACTCAACCCTCCATAATCCTATCACTTGAGATCTGGCCGTCACGATCTGGCCGTCGCGAGTCGATTTTGATTGGCCGAAAATTCTCTTTCTTCCAAAACGTCAATATCACACATCAATTCCAGCCTGCCATATTCACTCGTCACAGGTAATGCGCGTGCCCTCACAACTCATAAAAGCACTTCTAGACTCCAACTAATCAACGCTATGATCCCATTCCATAGGCATTCTTTTGGCTCCCGTAAGTCAACTCCTGCCTCTTCCTTCCCTCTCATATATTGTATGTTCAATGCAACAAGTAACTCACACTCTGGATTCAGAATCCTGGTGGACCAACTTATTCTCCGAGATTGCTCTTCCCACCATACCATTTGTCTCGCTTTCATCTCATCAAAACCCAACTAATTGAGTTACTACCCACGTTCTTCTGTATTCCTCTAACTGCCATACAGGTGCTGCCTCACAATCACCCAAATTGATATCCATTGCATAAGGTTATCACTAACACTCAAATTTGTCGCCCCATGGCTTACTTTTTCTCAGTATCATCTCGTGACTCTGCACAATTTTTATACCCGTTATACCAGTCAGATCCTGTTGGATGTCTCTCATACAGTCGCCCTTGATGCTCTGGTTTCTTCGCTTTATTTTACCATGACGTACAGGTTTCACACCTTTAATACACTAACACGTTTCTCTTCGTACGATCTTGTTGTTTCCGCACAGGTTTCACACCTTTGGTACCCTGACAGTTTTCTCTTCGTCGCTTTGGTTGTCGCCGCACAGGTTTCACACCTTTTACTACCCTGATGGGTTTATCTTTGTACGATCTCACTCTTGTTAAATATTTTTTCGTGGTTGGTTGAAACTAGATGTACAGGTTTCACACCCTTAGTATCCTGACAGGTTTCTCTTCATACGATCTTATTGTCGTCGTATAGGTTTCACACCTTTCGTACCCTGACAGGATTCTCTTCGCACAATTTTGTTCTTGTTGTCTTTCCTCCATAGTTGATTGACAATAGATGTACAGGATTCACACCTTTTAATTCCTTAGCGGTTTCTCTTTGTATCATCTTGTTGCTGCCGTACAGGTTTCACACCTTTGGGACCTTAATGGGCTTCTCTTCGTACGATCTCCATCATACACGGATTCCCCATATTATTCTTAATTCATTGAGCACTTATAGGCTCAATTTCATTACCATTAGTCACACGTAAACACGTCGTGCCAATGAACGTTAGATTGAAACTTGTTTACTCTGCATGCCCAAACAAATTACGTTTTCGCTTAAACATTTATCTTTAGCATGTATATTTGTTTTTTATTTTTGTTTTCTTTTGCTATGCCCCCAATGCAACCAACTTGGGTCCGCATTCTACTTATCACAACCAACATGGGTCCGTGATAGGGATGTGCTACATCTTCCGGGGCCTTGTCTTTTTTATTATCTCTGCCTTTTTATCTTGTTATTTTCTTGAAAGTCTGGACGCTTTCGTCTCTTGCTCTTTATTTTATGAGGGCTCTACATTTCAGCCTCTGTAGTATCCTCCTCTGCTGTCTGAGCTGTATAATGCCGATTCTCCCAAGCTCGTTGCGCATAAAACTCATATAATAAAACGGTGCATGAAAGATTTTCTTCTGGCTCCCAAGTCATCTCATCGGTATCCTTCCACTTGACATAATACTCCTTTGTTCGACGTCCGTTCCTCGTCCGCTGTTTGACTCGACAATCTACAATTCGTTCTACTTCCCACTCATCATAATGACCTGGTTCATACCACGAGTCCTCAGGGAGTAACGCCTCATCCAAATCAAGTGTGTCCTCAACGTGAAGTCTCTCCCGAGGACGTCTCATTTTACTGATATATGGTTTTAACCTGGCAATGTGCACAAGCGGGAATATTCGACTTTCACCAGTAGGTATCACTATACGATACACCATGTCGTTTATCCGTTCATCTACTACATATGGTCCATGCCATAAATACGCCAACTTCCTGACCAACCCTGGTTTAACCAGATCATGATACAGCCAACCAATTCACCTGGTTGATACGCCGTTTTGGTAGTTGACCATACTTTAGTCGCTACTGCGTCATTATGACGTTGGGCTCTATCTTTCATTATCTGTTCCTGGATAATAGCAGCCTGTGCCTGCGCTCTAATATGCTTCTCAGTTGTAGCCAGCCTCCACTCTAATGCATTTCTTTCAGTGATTGACGTATCTTTGGGTGGTATCATTGCTTCAAACGTGTTTCTGGGTTCCCTGCCATGTACCAAGTAAAATGGAGTTTGATGATGATAAAGATCCACTGAAGTATTCAATGCAAACTCCAAAGGAGCCACATATTCATCCCAATCTCTCTGCTCCGGATCCGTGATGTAACATTTGATTGCCTTGATCACTGTCTGCACAGATCGTTCCTGTTTCCCATTGGCCTGTGGTCGATATGCTAACGTAGGTCTCTGCTTTTGTTTTATCATTCGATTGAACTTTCTGAAAACTGAACTCACGAATCTTGGGTCTCTATCATGTCTCAACATTTCTTGGGCTCCAAATCTCTTGTAAACTCCCACCATATACGCTTCTGCTACATCTTGCGCAGTGGTGGTGCTTATTGTAATTAGGATCACATACCCAGAGAACAGACATATAAAGCACAACAACGCTTCATGCCCCATTGCAGTTTGTGGTAATGGCAATGCGAAATCCATCGCTAAAATCTGAAATGGTCTTGACGCTACGATGTTTCCACTAGTGCTCCCATGGTATCTTGGCCTACCTTTTGCGGTGGCACAATCTTCACACGGTGCAATATAGTTTTCAATGTGGGAATACATCCCTCGCCAATAATATTTGAGCCTCAACCGAGCATAAACCTTTCCGACTCCTTGATGTGCTCCACTTCCTATCTCCACATGATATGCATGCAATACATCCTCTTGTAATATGGTCGGTACCGCCAATCTCCACACATTTTCTTTTGGTTTATCTTGAGCTTTCGAGACATAGTAAAGGACACCTTTATTATCCAACACGTAAGTGAGCGCATGTCGAGCTATCTTTTTCCATTCACTGGTGGAATTTATCTGATCATCATCTCCTCGTTGATACGCCATGACTTTGCTACACCACTCATCCTGTATCTGGTCTGTTCCAATTCGTTCAATTCGGATATCTGGGGCGTTTTCATATGGATCATTGTCTTCTTCATCCTGAGGTTCTTCAGATCTAGTCACCTCACTGTCCACTGAGTGTAAATCACCATTAGTGTAGGCCCCCTGTCCAACAGTGACATTATTTTGGTGTTGGGGCTGCCCATTACGAGAGTTTTCCATACTTTGCGTGATCACAAACACTTGCGGTGATGCATAATCATCATTCACCCATATATCATCCGACTTAGTTTCAACTTTCTACCCATTATTAGAAGTGGTGCCATAGTCACAGGGTGGTTTCTCAGTTGTTTCTTGAGCCTCATCTGCAGTGGCATACAACAAGTCTGGCAGACGATTCAACAGCTTCAGATCCGCTTTTCTCTCCTCATTGATAATTTTCCCTGCCCGCTTCTCTTTCATAGCACATTGAGTCAAAAAATCAGCTGCTTGATTATACTTGCGAGCCACGTGTATCAGGCTGACTGCTTCGAATTTCTCTATCAGTCAACGCACTCTGCCCAACCAAACCAATAGTGATGCATGATTGCAGAGTAGATCTCCATTGACTTGTACAATAACCAATCTAGAATCCCCACACACAATTGCTTTCGTTACATTATGGTCTTGTGTGATCTGTAATACATGGATTAGTCCGTGATATTCACTCTCACTCACGGTAAGGTTATCTCGAATCTCATATCCGCTGCCACTACATCCCAGGTGGGTAAATCCCACACTATCACGCCAAATGCTCCTTCTGGGTCATTCTTAAGACGCACTGCACCATCAAACGATAAAATATATCCAGTACTATGACATTGTAGACTAGGAATTGGCTTAATGATTGGCACACCTTTCAACGACTTTTAACGGAGCAATGTCTTCTAGCACTTCATTCATCTTTTCTGCGGGCACAATGGACGTGGATAATAAAGCAGGTAATCCTAAAGCGTCATTATTCGTTCGTATGATTTCCAATGACCACGGAGACAACATTACTTCCCATTGGATTCCTCTGCCTGTCAAACTTTTCGATGTGAACAGCCATCGCATTGTAGAATATCTTGCATAAACTGTTATATGCTGTCCAAACAAAATGTGACTGGCATTATGTAACGTTTTCAGCAACGCTAGCACCTCTTGTTCCGCCCCTGTATATCTCGTTTCAGCATCTTTGAAAACCTTGCTAAAGTAACGCACTGGGTGCAATATTCCATCATAATCTTGACACACTGTTGCTACGAACGCCCATGGATTGGTATATAGCACTATACTCAATGGTGTTGATCGCTCAATATGTCGTAACAAAGGTTCATTCACCAGACGATCCTTAAGCAACGAAAACGACTTTTCAGCGTGCTTCATTTGGGTACCATCCTTCAACTGTAGTTCGGTTAACTCATACAGAGATGCATCTAGTGTTGCAAAATTATCAATAAACCGTAGATAGTATATCAAACTCCCAGAGAATCTTTGAACTCCTTTTAATGTTCGTGGGAACGCCATTTTTACAATCGAGTCCAAATTGCGGCGGGATGCTTTAATTCCGTCTGCAGATATACGATGACTCAAAAACCCCACACTGTGTTTGCAAAACGCACTCTTCAGTAAACTTATAGTGATCCGCCAATATTTAAATGATTCCAGGAGATTCTTAATCATGATGCACAATGTATCCCAACTGCTTGCGCCAAAGGTAATATCATCAATATACGATCGCCTCCCAATAATAGGTTGTTCATCAGTCATCACTACTTTGCCGTTATGAAAGACGTCTTGCGTATGGACACGTCTGTTTCCAACACATGTGCCTCTTCTCTGTCATTATCCATGTCTAACTTGCCGCCTAGCAGTTTACATTTTACCCCCATCTGTTGTGACCGCCGTACCATTGTCCACAAAGCGTTATCCACTATACGCTGATATATTTGAGGAGCGTTCTTAAGACCTTGAGGCATCGGAAGCCATTCGAAATGTACTAAGGGACAAATAAATGCTGTGATCAACCGAGCTCTCTTGGTCATCGGTATAGCCCAATACCCACTCGCATTATCCATTGGACACAACCATTTTACTCCCTCAAAATTGTCCAGTAAATCATCAATTAACGGCATAGCATACACCATCAAACTCGTCTTCTCATTCACTGACCGGTAATCAATACACAGCCGTATGTCGGTTTTATTATTTTTTAACACTATGACGATCGGTGATGCCCAAGAACACTCCGAATACCGAATTAATCCAGCCTGTAATAGGCCTCGTATCAATTCATACAATTTAGGTAAGTGTAGGCGGTACTCTTCGTACTCTTTGTGCAATAGGTGCATTGTCACCAACATCCACATCACAAAATACACCTTTAGCTGGATGTGGTAGTGCATTACCAGAACTTATAAAACCATCAGCATACTCAGACAACAAGGCACGTAGATTATCTTCTTGTTCTTTAGTAGTAACTCCTGGTTCTCCTATGTCTTCAGTATTCATATCTGGTGGTTCGATTGGGCTTTTATCTACTTCTGGAATAAGTGCCATCTGTTCTTCCATAGCTTCAGCCGACATCTCAACTCCTTCATGCAAGTACACCTCTCTTTTCAATCTTGTCTGATCCACCACCTTCATTGGATCTATTGCATCCAGTACATACACAGCAGTAGGTTTATCTCCAACAGTTCTCACTGCGTGCACGTTAGTCCAATTGATCGGTGTGTTAGCGCTCTCCATCACTTGTGTTTGCACTTGTAGATATTCTTCTGACTTTAGATCTGCTTGTGTCATTAGCGGCAATGGTTCTTCCCTGGAAATCTGACAACTTTGGTCTTTCATGTTCAAATTACACCCGCCTTAACCAAAAAGTATGTACCCAGTATAGCTAGCGCATGTGTATCAATACTAGCGACCCACATATCACAGGTGAAAACCACTGATGAGCCTATGCGAACCTTTACTGTAGCCACACCTATTGCTCCAATATTACTATCTGTCACGCTACAAAAGCTAGTTAGGGTATCAAATATCCGAACAGATACTTGTAGCTTCCGTGCCACATTGGTATGTAAAACGGATATGTTTGCGCCTGAATCCAACATTAATGGTAATTCCAGATCATCAATGTCCCCATTTACATAGAGTTGAGTTGCAGGCTGCTTTTCTTCTATTGGCCTTTGCCATCCATCTCTTTCTCCCACATTTTTTCTACCAGTGTGACACATGCTGGAGCCTCTGTTACTTCATCACTTATCATTCGCTCAGCTTGTGTCTTATCCTCACTGTATAGCCTTTTTATTTACTTTTTCTTGTTTTTCTTCTTTTCTTGATCCTCATACAAAGTGAGTGATCCATCCATATAACATGTATTATTTTTCTTGATTTTCTTCTGTGTGCAGGGTGACACCCGTGTTGCTTTAATTTCATCTGACAATGCCCCCCCCCTTTCCTCTCGACAGTTGTTGCAATGCACTGTGGGTCTAGGCGTTTAACTGCTTCAACACTTGAGCTTTAGTCAATTCCCCTGACTTCAATTTAGCACGCATCTCGACCATCTCTTCGATGAACTTCCGACAATACTTTGCATCATGACCAACATTATCGCAATGCTCGCACTTCACCAATTTCCAACAGTGACGTTTGTCATGTCCCCGTCGATTACAATGCTCACAAATCACTACATTGTCAGTATTGGGATCTGTTGACGCTCGCGCACTCTTGTCTTCATATACCGGTCGTGCCCGCTGTGCTGCATGTACTTCCCCGCCCATCATATGCACGCTAGGTTGCAGGTCTTCATACATAGCATCAGCGTTCTTACGGGTAGCCACCTTCTTCCCAGGCCTCATAAGCCGCGCTTCATGTTTAATTAGTAGCTTTTATAGCTCTTCGATAGTTGAGAAGGTTATGGGTTGATACTGCATCTGTATGGTGCGATCATGAATTGTATCAAAGAACTGTTGAATGTATTCTTCCAACAATGATGCATTGAACGCATATCTAAAATCCATCCCTGCTCGCAACTCTGCTGCGTTTAATCGGTATAGATATGTAGTATCCAACTCATCATGTTTCTGCGTTAATCTTGAATAAATAACTCGAGGCGACACTTTGTTCACACAAAACTTCTTTTGGAAAAGCGCAATAACCTTACTCCAGTCATATTTTACCGAATCGGCTAGTTGTTCGTACCACCATGATGCAGTGCTTGTCAAGCTATCAACAAACATTCCCAGAAGTTGACTCTCATTCCAATGTGATATATTAGCCACATGTGAGAATCGAGCGACCCAAGCCCGTGCACTTCCGGCTCCTGCCTATTCCCATCAAAAGGTTTTATCTTAGTATTCTGAATGATGGATGTAACTGGTTGAGGTGAGGGTGCCCATGCGTTTGCACTTCCACCAGGCATACCATACCCTGAAGTACTATGATGCACTCGTGGCTGCGTAGCCGGTGTTTGATATGAAGTACTAGGCGCCCCTCTCGGTATATTGGGTGTGCGACTAGCAGACAAGGCTGCCGTGACTGTAGCTAATTCTTCCAAACTCAAATACCCATCTTGAATCATCTTCACCAAATTGGCTACCACTGGATCTTGTTTAGGTGCAGCCACCCCTGGACCCTGGCTAGGTGCTGCCACCCCTGGTTCTTGCTTAATCCAAGCTAGTTTGGGTGTGGACATGATTTCATTGCCATCAGATCAAAACTCCAACTTCTTTTTAATTTTTTGCAATTTTTCTGGGCCACAACTGTGGTACTTCTTCAAGCTCATTTCTGTGAATGATTCCATATACCCGGTGGTTTAGACTCCCTTACCGGTGTATGTACGGTGTCTGCTATTATATAGTAAGTGGGAATGATATTGTCAGTTTCTTCTCGATATGCCATTAATGATGTTTCCCACTGATTTTATGCTAATAGTAAAGACATCATCAGTCCAATATCTTCTGCGGTCCGTACCAAATCTTAATCACACGCACACGCACTCTCAAACTCATCCCGTAAATCTCATACCCTAAATTTGGGAACAAATCCTCCAGTGCCAGCACAGATGCTTGTAAATTCCCAAATGTAGTGAGATCTTCTCGCACCCTAAAGTTGGGTGCAGCCCGCTTCATCTTACGTATCTTAAATAATGAAAACCAACAGCTCGAATCACCTGTTAATCTGAGCACCTGTTGTTGATACTGCTTCATCTTGGCACACGCTTCGGAAACTTTGTAAGTCCTGTTAGTATCATCATCTGAGTATTCTAGTGTAAAATGGATATCTGGACCATTTTCTTGTGTTACTAATGCCATTGTGTAAGCTTGAGTTTGAAGTCGACGTTAGTCCCGGGTCGCGGCACCAGTTGTCGTGATGGGGTTGAAAATTATTATAATTCCACTTAATTAACAACACAAAGAGGTGATAAGCCAGTCCTCCTTGTTTTACTTCCCGGGTACTTAGTACTTCCGTCCGAACCAACAAATCAATCAATTACACTTGGGGTACACTTCAAAAGTTGTTCCAGGCTGCCCCCAACACTAGCGCACTTCAAACGGCTGCAGCTCCACTTGTTAGGGCCTGTGCTCAACAACTTCCTTGTATTACACTTGGTTTTTGTAAGGGATCAAAAAAAGTAGGTTTTTGTTTTTTAAGGGCCGCCAGAGATCTTACCAGTTCAGGGGAAATTTCGTACTATTAAGTGTTACCAACTCCTACATCAAAGTCAATCACTTTTCTCACCCACTACTTATTGGTTACTTCAGCGCTGACTTCAATACTGGACTCTGGGGCCGTCGCAATCCTCTGTAATTTGATTGATCAGATTTGCCATCGCGATCTGTCCGTCGCGATCTGTCCGTCGCACCCTCTGTAACTTGATTGATCAGATTTTCCATCGCGATCTGGCCGTCGCGATCTGGCCGTCGCACCCTCTGTAACTTGATTCATCAGATTTGCCATCGCGATCTGGCCGTCGCACCCTTTGGAACTTGATTGATCAGATTCGCCATCGTGATCGGTCCGTCGCAATCTGTCCGTCTCACCCTCTGTAACTTGATTGATCAGATTTGCCATCGCGATCTGGTCGTCGAACCCTCTGTAACTTGATTGATCAGATTTGCCGTCGCGATCTGGCCGTCGGGATCTGGCCGTCGCAGGTCGCTGATGATTGGTCAAAATTGTTCATCCAAAATCAAAATACTTAACCACTTGAGAACATCCAAGAACATCTAGTCGATCAACTCAAGCAACCGAGGGCGCATAACTTTTCGTTGGCTCTGCCGCTCTGCATGAATCCGCCGTTGTACTGGTAAGTTGCGCCTATATCTTATCTTTCTGTGGCGTTGCTGATGGTTTGTGTCCGTGGTCTGGTTAATCTGTTATCCCGTGTGCCCTAGCGCCATTTGGTGATGCATTATGAAGCCGAGGGCGCATAACTTTTCGTTGGTTCTGCCGCTCTGTATGAATTCGCCGTTGTGCTGGTAAGTTGCGCCTATGTCTTATCTTTCTGTGGCGTTTCTGATGGTTTGTTACCATAGTATGGTTACTTTGCTATCTCGTGATCCCTAGCGCCTAATTGCTAGCCATTTATGGGGTTGGAGACGCTCAACTTAGCGTTAGCGTCACTGCTATGATACTAGAACCAAAACAACTTGGCCAAGACATTGTGGAAATGTGAGAAGCATCACTCGATGCTAGTGATGGATAGAAGCATCTTGTTAGAAGACAGAAGCCTTCGCACTACTAACATCATGATACACTAAGTGTTCATATTGTTCACCTATGGAAGGCTTGACACAATTTTTTACACTAATATTCAGTGTTTGAAGAAATCACCAGGGTAAAAGTGTCATCATGCTAACGTGTAGAGTTTGGTGAGATAAAAATATACCAAGAATTGGTAACTACCACAGATCATCTCCTATATGTAGTAAATACATCCCCACTTCACCACACAGGGGTGTTGGCGACTTGCGGATCGTCCATATCCGTATCGAGAGGATCGGTTAGCACTTCAGGTGGGGTAGCCACGTTCTAGATCGGTTTCGCCTATCCATCAACATAATTCTCCCCTCCCCCGTTTATACACGTCAGGTCATCAGGTAAGGCGATCTCGCTCGGTCCGCCCCTGTCAAACGGGCAATGATGACCTCCGTCGACGGACCCCTTCTGTGGCACCGACTTGAGTGGATGTGTTACCATACTCGTCTCCAGCGATACCGCGGTCGTCCCCATCTGATTTCGGTTCCACTGTCACCCGATCTTGCGATACAACTGCTTTAACGACTTTTGGCACATCTGCCTTCAAGTCAACTGTATCGGGTGACTATGATGGTTACCTCTGGCACATCCTGATCGCTACGTGATCTTGTCTTTCCGTACGAGGTGGGAGGTCTTCTTCGGCTGACTTGTCGTCGCCGATCCGAATCGTGGTGGACTTCCGCACAAAGCTTTTCCACTGCCTATAACGTCTTGATTCGATCAAAATAAATCCCATCCTCCACGGAACCTTTACTTCAGCCAGCTACATACCAACGATCGTACCGTTGCCTAAGATCAGCGGTTTATTACCGATGTTGGTAACTCGTACGTGATTGCTCCGATCTACACCGTTCAAAAATGTCGGTACCCAGTGATCGCCCCTGGTCAACCACAACTTCTTTTTTCCGATAATCCTTTCCAACCGAGATATCTTCCGATCGACCCACAGGAATGGTGATATCTTGGTCCTACCTCACCAGATCAGTGCGTTATCAGTATAGGGGGCGTCGACCAACCAGTTGGATCTGGACTTCGTCTGGAAGCGTAAGTACTCCATGCGACAGATCGAGGAGTATGCCTGCCGGCACCATAAAATTCATACCACGTAGCGCGTCTTGGCCGGCCAGCTTACCGACCCAAGCGCTGAAGAAGTAGAGCAATGAAATAGATAAAGTGATCTTCACAAGCGTCGTCCCTTCGGTCATGTAGGAATTTTTGCTGATTCCAATGCATTCTTGCCTCTGTGCATAGTCGATCTGACATCCAACCCTACGAGCAAAGGCGTAGTCGATAATTGATACTTCTGCACCAGAGTCAAACAGCATCGTGGCCTTCTCGTTATTAATCTTCTCATAGGATTTTGCCTGCTTGAACCATTTGTCGGGAGCGTGGTATATCCAGTAGCCGCGCGATTCACCGGGCAGCAGGTCCAACTGCATTACTACCTTCGATCGGGAATATTCATCAGTCGGAAGACTGTAGACCGAATGATTCCCATCACCTGTACTGTTTGCCGGTGTATCGCTGTATTTTACAACGAATGCATAGATTCTAAACGTAGATCGCTCGGCTCGACCCAGATTCCAACCTGGCGATAGATCTAGTTTAACATCTTCTCGACATCGGGTGGCAAAATTCCCGCGTGTTTGTCGGGAACATACCACTTGCGCATCTTATTGAAGAAGTGATCAATCTTGCATTGTCCATCGTCATGGATCTCTCCACATGCCTTACATCCAAATAGGCAGTGATCGGTGGGGTGGCCGCGTCGTTCACACTTCTTGCACGTAATTATTCGCCAGCAGCCCCGATCATCATGCCTGGTTGACCCGCAGTTAGTACACTTCTTATACGGCGAATCCTTGTCTGACCTGTTGCCGTTTCTTGCCGTCCGTTCGGCACGACTTGACACTGGTCGGTCTCTGGGTGCAGACTGGGCGACGAAAATGTGACGGTACTGTTCCTCGTCTGTCCCCAGACTGTACCAGCCACTGCTCTCCGTTTCTGATCCGGAGCTCATATCAGCCACGATCTCTATGATCGCTCTGGCCGGTCTGGTCGCAGGTCTCTTCACATTATCATCCTGCACCTTCGATCGGGATCGGTTCGATCCGACAGCAACCTTCGTCCTCATACTGCGAGAGTGGCCCAGCATACGTAACGTCTGTTCAACTTCTTTCACGTGCCTGAGACGCAGTAAGGTCAGCTGATCGGCCAACTACTGATCGTCCAGCGTACTGATAAAGTGTCCCACGTGTTCTTGGGCAGCGCCAATCGGCGGATCGGTCTCCTTGATCGGGATCCCCGCACGCAGCACAGCCACATTTAGCCGGTGGAGTTATTAGATCGGCGTTTCATCGCCCCTCTTTCTCATATGGTGATACCTTCGAGCAGTAGAAAAGCCGGAGTGACATTACTGAATTTCAAACTCCATGCACAGCAGTCTTCAGGCAGACCGGACATCCCTACTTAACGGCTGGATCCAGTTTGCAGCCGGTCCCTTCATCAGATCTCGGAAGATCAGACATCGTTCTTTTTTTGGTGTCTGATAACGGAGGAAGGCGGACTTCGTTCGGCTGAACCATGATCGGGCTTGTTCCTCATCGGCAACCTTGCCCGTAAAGTCCTTGAACGCAGTGCTTGCGGCCATGAGGATCCTTGGGATCGCCGTTGAATTGAAGTCAAACGCCGTCTTCAAGGCTAAGTTCGTCTTACGTGTCCCTACTCTGCCTGTACCACTGTAGTCATCGTCAATTTCGCTGATCGACTCCATGTCGAAGTCGCTGCTACTTGCCGATCGGGGACGGGCTCGGCGTGACCTGCGTTTTGTCTTGAAAACCGGTCTAACACCTTCGGACAGCTTTTCTGTTGATGTTATTGACTGCATTTGGACGTCCGCACAAATAGCCTCGTTTTCATGGGCAGATAGGCTTGGTGAACGAGGGAGAAGAGGTGATTAGCTTCGATCTGCGGCGTAAAGCTTCATCATAGCCTCGAACATGGCTTGCATGCTTGCTTCTACAGAGGGCGAGGTGACTGAATCGGTCTTGGGGGGCGATACCTGTGGGCGCCCCTGGGGCCCCGACTGGCATGCCGCCCCTCGTTGCCTCACTTCCCTTTTTTGTTCCGTTTGACTGGCACCGTGACTGAACAGCGATCCATGGTCATCCGCTCCACTCCGACCTCCAACTAGTACTATCACTTGGAGGAAGGTGGCGACCCATACAGCGAGCTGTTCTCGGAGAATAACTAAATTCTCGACAAGTGATCGCACGAGGTTTGGGGCTTCCAACGAGATTGTGGGAGTTGGACGGCGCACCTCCCCCACCAATAGCGCCAGATGGTCATGTAGTGTTGACATAGCTTGTTTTAACTTCCACGTATCCGTTTTGAATAACTTTCCAACACCATTAACATTTTTGACCTTCATCCCAACCTCGGCTAGTATCGGCAAAAGATTCTTGACCACTTGCAGCGGCCGATCGTAGTCGATCGGTTCGGTAGTCGACCCGTGTAGACGATCCGGAATTAGGGGCTTGACAATTAGGATGATTTCGCTCTCGCGAACGAATTTCTTCAGTTCGTACATGTAGTACATCTTGGTCACCTCCGTGTCATCCACAGTCCCATCATCGATCGGCGACTTTTCCTCCAAGTCGTCATCGTCCGAAAGCATTGCGAGCCTCTGCTTGGTATTCTTAATTGGTAATTCGGGTAGATCGGAGTGATCCGCCCTCATAGTGTTCTTCACATGCAATTTTTTTTGATATGCATGGAATGAGGAACAGGGTCCTGATCCCTGCTGGTACTAGAGCAAGACTTGCTATAGTCCCGATCGGCTCCGATCGGAGCCTTGTGGGGAGGAATAAAATTGTTAATCTCGATCCGGTCCTCCACCTGGACAGATCGATCATTTCCATCCTTTTCCACGACCACGACACGAGGCGATAAGCGTTCCTCGTGCCGATCTGCTTCGCCAGAGCGGTATGGGGAGTCGTAAATTCATTAATTTGGATCTGATCCTCCCCTTGATCAGATCGAACATCGCCATACATTCCAAAAATTAGTACACAAGGCGATATGCGTTCTTTGCGTGCTCTACAGAGAATATCCATATTAAAATTCTTAAAATCCACACTTTGCTGGATATCGCGGTGATATCCACGGTCACCAAATGATCCGGACACGCGCATTATTGTGGTGGAGTCCAGTTCAAAATCGAACACCGAAGTGTCCGGATCTGAATCACCATCGTTCCCAGCCGACCAACTAACGGAGGGGGCACTCCGCGGAACTTCGCCTGGGTGCCGATTGTTGTCAAGAGTGATGTAGTGACGCCTCGCCAAGCAACCATGTGATGCTAAGTTGTGTGTTCGACATCAAGTTGAGTGTTCAACACAAGTTGGGTAGAATAACGTCATGTTCTAGAAGCTCCTAGAAAAATCCAGGCTTAGACGTAGCAATGAGCGAACTAAGGACCTTAAATATATTTACTTTGCAATTTGTCATCTACTACTCAAGTGCCCCTATACTTTGGTTATGAGACCAATCCCCGTCTTCCCTGCCCCCACCACTGAACACGCTTTCATCATGGACGCTGCCACGCTGCCACTGCTTCGAACTCGTGCATCAACAAGTTTGATGGCACCAACTTCCACACATGGAAATTCAAGATGCAGATGGTGTTGGAGGAGCGAGACCTATGGGAGGTTAGGTGTGTAGAAATCAAGTTGGAGCACCTCACAAATCAGCTGGACAAGTCAACGTTCAAGCGCAAGTCAAGAAAGGCGCTCGCAATTGTTTGTCCCGTGCTGGAGGACTCGCATCTGACGTTGGTACGGTCGGAAAAAGATGTGCATGATGCTTGGTCAAGACTGGTAGGACATTTCGAGAAGAAGAGCCTGGCGAACAAGCTCTTTCTTCGTCGAAGTTTTTTTACTATGATGATGGAAGAAGGATATGATGTGCTGGAGAACATCAACAAGCTCAAGACTCTAGCGGAGCAGATCGACGCGGTTGACGCACCAGTCAGCGAGGATGACCTGGTTAGCACGCTTCTTGCCAGCCAGAGCGGATCGTACCAGTTTCTTATCACGGCATTGGAATAAAGAGCTGAAACGTTGACATGGGAGCTCGTGACGTCTCGGCTCCTCCACGAAGAAATGAAACTCAAGGAACAAGGTGGCGGTGCTGAAGGAATAGCACATCCTCAAGGTCAAGCCTTTATGACTAGCGAAAATGGGAAACGCAAGTGACGATAGGCGCAAACGCAAAGGACGAGTACCTGTCACTACTGCGGTGAGAACGGACATTGGATTGCCAAGTGCCCAGTCCCGATCCGCGAGAACTGAGAGAGGCAGATATCACCGCGAGCAAACGTCGCGCAGGCTGAAGACAGCTCTAGCGACTTCCTTTTCTTGGTTGGTGGCGACGCGAGTGTCTCCAAAACAAGTTACATGTGGCTGGTCGACTCGGGCGCGACGCAGCATATGACGTACTCAAAAGAGTACATGAAGAATTACAAGAAGATCACTCCGGTGGACGTAAATCTTGCGGACGACGGCGTGGTTCAGGCTGTTGGAAGTGGTGACATAGTGGTGTTGATGAAGACACCAAGAGGCATCAAGAAGGGTTCACTCACAGGTGTATGACATATTCCGAAGTTGTCGCGAAATCTGTTCTTTGTCGGCCGCTTTACCAAGGATGTCGGACCCGTGACTTTCGAGAGTGACGGTTGATTTGTGGAAACGAAGGAATCAAGTGGAAACTCGGTGCTCGTGAAGGAAAAGGACTTTTCAAGCTCTGCATGACGCCAAGAACTCTTGCTGACGAGGATAATGCGGCAAGTTCGAAGAATCGCCAAGAGGAAACCGCATCGTATATCTGGCACCTTCTACTTGGTCATATCAGCCACGGCGGTCTTGACGCCATCGTCAAGAAAGTCTATGGTACTGGCATTCCGATTACATCAGTGAAGAAGTGGGAGATTTGCGACGGGTGTGCACTCGGCAAGGAAACGTGAGTCAGCTTCATGAAGTCGTCGCCAAACCATGCAAAGCAAGTGATGGAAGTTATTCACAGCGACGTATGCGGCCCTATGCAGACACAGACGCTTGGAGGCAAGCGTTTCTTTGTGACTTTCATCGATGACAAGTCGCATTTTGCGTGGTGTACCTGCTGCGGAACAAGTCGCAGATGGATACCAAGTTCGCTGCATACGTTGCGTTGGCTGAACCGCAGACCGGCAAGCGAGTGAAGACGCTCCGGAGCGACAACGGCGGCGAATAAACTTCATGTACGATGGCCAAGTTTTGTGAGGATCGAGGCATCAAGAAGAAATTTACGCCACCGTACACACTTCAGCTAAACGGAGTAGCGGAGCGGATGAACAGGACGCTAGTGGAGTGTGCGCGCTGCATGCTGGAGCACGCCGGATTATCGAATAAATACTGGGGAGAAGCAGTGATGGCAGCCACATTTCTCCGCAGCCGATGTCCAACGCGCACCATCGGCCATGACAAGTCACCTCGCCATATTTGGACTGGCAAGAAGCCTTTGCTCGCCAATCTCAAGGTGTTCGTTTGTCACGCGTTCGTCCACATACCGAAAGAGAAGTGGTCAAAGCTTGATGCTCTATCGGTGCGATGTCGTTTTCTTGGTTACTCGGAGCATGAGATGGCGTATCGCTTTGAGGAAATCGAGATCGGTCGCGTGTTAGTAAGCCGCGATGCGCAGTTTATGGAGGACGTCTTCGACAGTGGGAGGAGAGACTATTCTTCGAAGGAAGAGTTGTCGGATCTTCCGACAGGTGATGACGAAGATACCACGGATGAAGGGCCTCAATTCGAAATTAACGAAAACAGAAATGAAGAAACTATGCCAAATCCAGACTTTGAGCCCGGCAGCAAGAGACATTCGCGCACGCAGTCCTTGAACAAGCTGTAGACATTCCAAAAGCCAAGTGATATGCGGTGCCAAGTCGACAGCAGCCGATGGACGAAATGTCTGCTGCAGCTCAAGCGAAGGAAGATTTTGAGGCTGCGTATGTCATGGATTCAGTAGGAGAAATTCCAATGACCTTTAAGTCGGCGATGGAATCCAGCGACGCAGACAAATGGAAGGAAGCGTGTAATTCAGAAGTGGAGTCGCTTTGCAAGAACAAGACGTGGATTCTGGTACCTCTGGCAAAAGGACGCAAGGCAATCGGCTGCCGATGGGTGTTTAGAGTGAAGGAGAATCAGTTTGGAGAAATCGAGCGGTTCAAGGCACGACTAGTGGCGAAATGATTCTCGCAGAAGTACGGCATCGACTATGAAGAATTGTTCGCGCCTGTGGAAAATTTTACGTCGATCAGGGTATTGCTCAGTCTGGCGGCCAAGTACAAGCTTACTGTGCATCAGATGGATGCGAAGACCGCATTACTTAGCGGCTCGCTAGACTAAGACATCTACAAGGCGCAGCCAGACGGATATGTGAACGAAGATAAACCAGACTATGTGTGCAAGCTCAAGCGTTCGCTGTATGGCCTGAAGAAATCGCCACTTATGTGGAACAAGACGATTGACGAGTTTAAGATGAAACTTGGGTTAAAGAAGTGCAAATCTGATCATTGCATTTACTTGAAGCGGGACGGTCAAGACATAAAGTTTGTGGCGCTATATGTAGACGACCTGGTTCTCGCGAGCAGCAGCGATGGGATGCTGAAGGACACGAAGCAAGCGCTTTGTGAACAGTTTGATATGACCGACATGGGACAACTTAAGTATTTCCTCGGAATGGAGATCAAGCACTATGTGGAGACTGGGAAAGTGTCGGTGCGGCAAACCAAGTTCGCGAAGGACATTCTCGAGAAATTCAAGATGACGAAAGCAACCCCGTGAAGACGCCGCAGAATCCAAGCCTGAAACTAACCAAGAACATGTGTGAAGGAGGATTCAAGCACCAAGAGACGATGGAGAATGTCCCGTACCAGAATGCGGTAGTATGCCTCATGTATCTCATGCTTGGTAAACGTCCGGACCTAGCAGCAGCAGAGGGAGTCTTGAGCCCGTTCGCAGCGGACCCTTGTCCGAAACATTGGCAGGCACTCAAGAGGGTCTTCCGTTAAATTCAAGGCACGAAAACGCACGGCCTAGTGTTTCAAGCGAGTAACTATGAAGTACTACAAGGCTACTCGGACGCAGACTGGGCCGGTAACATCGAGTCTCGACGGAGCACAAGCGGCTATGCATTTATGATGAACGGTGGATGCATCAGCTGGTGAAGCAAGAATCAGCGCACCGTGGCACTCTCGTCGACTGAAACTGAGTACATGGCGCTATCGGAAGCGACGCAAGAGGCGGTGGATCAAGGTATTTCTGTGTGAGCTAGGCGAGATGACAAGTGATGAAGCGGTGAAAATCTACGAAGACAATCAAGGCTCCATCACGTTGTCCAAGAATCCTGAGTTCCACAAGCGAACCAAGCACATAGACATTCGATATCACTTTGTCCGCGAGAAGGTTTAGGATGGTCAAGTGGTACTGCACTATATCTCGACGCTTGACATGCTAGCAGACATAATGATGAAGCCGATTGCAGCACAACAGTTCGACGCCCTCAGGACCAAGTTGGGCATCATAGTCGCTGATGAGTCGAGTGGGAGTGTTGTCAAGAGTGATATAGTGACGCCTTGCCAAGCAACCATGTGATGCTAAGTTGTGTGTTCGACATCAAGTTGAGTGCTCAACATAAGTTGAGGAGAGTGACATCATATGATGACGTCATGAATGACGTCATGTTCTAGTAGCTTCTAGAACAATCCAGGCTTAGACGTAGCAATGAGCGAACTAAGGACCTCAAATATATTCACTTTGCATTTTGCCATCTAACACTCATGTGCCTCTTTACAATTCCGATCGGGTGACCGATCGGCAGTGCAGGACGCCGAGTCCGATTCATCTCGTGTCTCACCTTGTGTACCCATTGGTATGGGTGGCTACACAATCGGTGGACCGTTGCTTGGTGGAGACTTTAGAGAAGATCGATATGGATGTACCATTTCTGGGGTACTGATCCAAAATTCTAACGAAAGGTACTTCAAAATGACCGATCGGCAAACGAAGCGGAAATCTTCACTCCGAATGCAATTAAATCTGGCACTTGACCGACCGTGGCAGTGAGGAATCCAGCCAATAGTAAGCCCTGGTACTTGATTGCAGAGCAATGAGTAATCCAGCCAATGATAGTTTCTGACACTTGACCGCAGATCGCGAGGAGTAATCCATCCAATTCCTGGGACTTGATCGCAGCAGATCGCGATGAGTAACCCAGCCAAAATAACACTCCTCCCTTGAGCGTGGCCAAACTTGAGTGGTGAGTGAACGTAACGAGTGCTCCCTGTCGTGGGGCTTCCGGTGGAGCTCTGTCCTGGCCAGGATTAATAAGCGTGAGGGGACCCTGTCAGCCTCCCGAGCCACTGGCGACTTACACAACCCGATGTAATACGAACACTTTATTTAATATCCAATTAAATTCCAATATGTAAACTATATGTAAACCGTGTGCCTTACCTCAAATCTGAGTACAAATCACTTCAAGCACACGATTGGACCAAAATACTCCGTCCTTTCAGCCAACCCGATCGATCTGTCTTGAAATAAGCAGACGCTCTACCCCTGAGCTACATCCCCATTTTGGCTTGCAAGAAGTTTATATACTTTCTTGCCCTACGCCTTCCAAATACATATTTATTACCTTCAAGAGTAATGAAAGTTAGCGAAAAAGATGTAAATGAGCAATTAATCGAATTGCAGAATTTTCAAAAACTTATGAAGTTGGAAGAACTTAAGTTACTGGTGGTCTAGCGAACACTGGGAGGCCGTTCTGGATAGGGTACCCTGGGCGGAATTCTTCACCCTGGGTACGGGTAGACCAGTTATACTTGGAGTGAGTATACTCCAAAGGGCAAATCGCTCAACCGATCGTAGAGCCCAACCAATATGAGAAATAAACTCCAGTAATCCAATAGGGAGATCCAAATGAGAATGTGACACACTCCCCGATTTTTTCTTTAAACACAGTGCTGCTCTCATATGTAGCATACGGCGGGCTATTTCTATAACTTTAGCTTCACCCCCAGGAAAAGTCTAGGAATTCCGCCCGAGGAGGACGACTTGGAAGAAAAGTCGCAGGTCGGGGATGGGGTAGGCTAGATGAAATTATACTATTCCACCGCCTAAACAGATTTATTAATTTTTCTCTAAAATTTTGGTATTAATAGAGAATATTTGATTATGGATACCTACTGCTAAAGGTATTGGGGCATTATCAACAGGAAAAATGAAAAACATTCAGATAACAAAAACAATAGTGATAAAGATTTAACGGTACACTGGTACAAACTCGTCAATATTTTTCACTTGAAATTCACCACACTTTGGCCCGTGAGAGTTGATCAAGCGAAAAACTAACTGTCAAAAATACAGTCAAGGTCTTTGTTCTGCTCATGTGCTTCAGAACGAACAACTGGCGCGCTGAATGATGGGGCACTCTTAGTATCCCCAAAAAGGCGATTGGCTTGGGAAATCCTTATCAAGGCCTCATTTTTCCCTACGATCTGTTAGACAACTAGCATATCGTGTGAGTGTTCTATAAGGTAGATTAATATGTGATACCAGGTGTAACAGGATATACTAAACAAATTGAGAAACGTTTATTAAGTTCGCTGATTTAGGTTAGTGAACCAAATCAAATTAATAATGGATTATAAAAGTGTATAGCCCAAAATTTCCCCTTGTGGAACAACCTAAATTTTCAAATAGAACCTTGTTATTAAAACTTAAATACCTTGTGTTCTCATGCAATGGCGAACTAAGGCGCTAATATTGTTGTGGTGGAGCGGCTGATCAAAATTGTTGAAGATTTATCAGGCGTTACCACGGCGCCCGGACTGCCGACTAACGAAGGGGGTCCTCCGGTTGTCCTTGAATGCTTGTGTTTCTGCTCACCTTGTGTACCTGACTGTTTGGGCGTGGGCCGCTCTCCAGGTGGCGGGGATATAAACACGGCAATTCCTTGATGCCAGAATGGGGGAACTTGTAACGAAACGTCCTATGTGCTGATCAGGCGTGATCAGGTACAATCAAGCTTGAATCAGGTGTGATCAGGTTTGATCAGCATTTATCAGGATTGATCAGGCTTTATCAGGTGCCAAAAGTCGTTGATCAGCAATGATCAGGCTTGATCAGGTTTTATCAGGCGCTAAAAGTCGTTGATCAGCAGTGATCAGGTTTGATCAGGTTTGATCAGACTTGATCAGGCGCCAAAAGGCGTTGATCAGCAGTGATCAGGCTTGGTCAGACTTGATCAGGCGCTAAAAGTCGTTTATCAGGACCGCCGGTCTTTGATCAGGGGATGATCAGAGTCGGTGATCCATGGAGTCGATTTTGTACAAGTTGGCGCGATTTGCGAGTTGTTGATCCTAGAGCGCAGTTGCAGATCGTTGATCTTGTGGTGATCAGTGGAGGGGTACTTGATCAGGCAGCGGAAGTCTTTGCCTGATCGCGGAGCCTCTGGAGTCTTAAACATCTAAAGGAACACCCAAATACTTGTATTCATAGCCTAGTCCTACGAGGGTGGGGGATTTCACTTAATCCACCTAGAGTTCTCGTGGGGATGAAAAGGCGAATAGCCGTAAAAGCCGTAAGGAGCGGCAGGTCGGAATAACTTCGACAGGGTCGAAAGGCAACCACGCAACTCCGCAAAGGTTGACTTGAGAGAGGCAAGCCGCCTCTCGGTGCGGTCAGTCGCACTCTCCTCATCGCGGAGGTCCTCCTGGACATCACGGATGCGATGGCTGTCTCGATCACAGCGCACGTGAATTTCACGTTGTAATTGCGCGACCTCCTCCTCCAATTCTCGATACGGAGGGTACTCCACATTATCATGTGGAGCGTCTGATGGCGAGACGCCATCATCGGGGTCAAACCCAATATCTGGTGAGGGGAAGGGTTATCCACATTCACAGAGTTCGTGGGAGACCTAGACTTCCTTGCGGCAGGATTGCCGTGACGTCGTTGACGCTTTCGAGAGGGAGAATCCCGCTGCGAGTCAACGACCAAAGGGGCGCGAGAATCCCCTTCACTCCCAGTAGGTGGGAGTTCGCCGGAGGCAGATGCGGCGCTCGCACTTTTCTCTGGCACCGCGTTTGGAGTAGCAACGCTGGCATAGCATCTGAAATAGGGGGCACGTAATTGCCCCATCGCTTTGGATCGGGAAAACGCCATGCGCAACGACCTCTCCATCCGAACGTCACGTTCTGAATAGCTGTCGTGCAGCTGAGTAAAGCTGGGGAGGAGTTTCTCCCCTCCGCCCAAGCGCGTAATTTCTTTCGGCATCATCGGCACTTTCTCCCGGATAAAGAACAATAGGAACCTCGTGGAGGTGCTCAACAGGGGCACCCTGTGCCTGTCTGTCGAGGCGCTCTCGGTATGAGACGCTAGTGAACGGCTTCTGCGTGAGCAGTTGTTCCCGGAGTTTCTTCCGGCGTTCGCATTGATACGGCTGTTTAGCCGCAGGGCTTGGAGTATAGAATGCTAAACCATTCCTTAACATAGTCCTACTCACTTTGGGAGGTCACGGGGACCATCAAAATTATATGCCGCCCGTGGCGGGCGTCTGGGGTAGAACAACGCAGCCCTTCGTGCCTGTGCGGCAAGTTGGGCTTCTTGAGCCGCATCCAACTCATTGGTGATGATCGCCTTCGGCGATACGGATGTATCATCCGACAATGACAGGTGTGGCGCACTAGCTAGTGCATTTTTCCCACGTGTGGGAAACGGATTGGGTTCCCGACATCGCCGTTCGGCGATGTAGGAGTGGTAAGCCATTGGGGAGATATCCCCAAGGGCATCCACCTCCGAGTAATCGGAAAAGTCAACCTCCTCTTCTTGAGGAGAACCCTCAGCACCACTAAAGGTGCTCATGGTAAGTCATAAGTTCTGGCAGTTGGAGTTCTCCAACTATAATTGATTTATTGCATAAGCAACAGTATTAATGGAGGAGGATGTAACAGGGTTACATTTGGTTACATTGGGTATGTTGTGTACATAAGTACACTACGGTTGAGGTCAGTATTGACCGGTCCGAAAGGTTTGGACTTATTGGTTATTTTAACCAATCAGTGCAGGAGCCCTTGGCGGAGGCGTGGCAGCCTGTCACGTGTTGGTACACAGGTGGTGTACATTACAATTCGTCTAGGTACGAATTGAGTAAGTTCTACTTAGTATTACATATAGTTTATATTAGTTTAATTAATTTAGGCTAATTATATATTAAATATACATTCAGTTTACAAAACACACTAATCCATCTAGACGCACGACCTGGACCGGTCGCGCGTTCTGTGAGTATTTGTAGCCAAAAAGAATACCTCCTTTAGCTACTCCCTTTCTAAGGGAAGTCTTGTTTCAAGGCGTTAGGTAATTCTAACAAGTAAACCAAGGGAAATCTTGGCCCCGAGTAAGATAGAACTCTCTTAAAAGCCCTTTTATAAGGGCGTATCGGCTAAGTAGCGGCACATCGCCGCTTAAGAAAAGTCTTCCTCTGTGCGCTAGTCGCACCGTGAGTGTACACACCGGCTACACAATTACAATCAAGACAGTGGACATTTTTTTATCAATCCGGCAGTGGAAGGACAGAGACAAGCGGTAGAGGGACGCGGAAGATCTAAGTGGGTCACATTGAATCCGTTTTACGCGTACCTGTTCCATGTGCGGCGCGACGAGCACCTTTTCGAGCAGGACGGCTGTTTCAGCAGCTCATTCTGATGGATATGCGTGCACAGAGGACAACAGATTGAATTTCATTGTGCAGCATCAAGGCACAAAAGTGCTATTACCTGCTGAGAACAGAGCTGGCGTGTACGTCATGCGAAACGTTGTATATGAAGAGGCGCTCAATTGGATAAAATATAGAAAATAGTGTATATCTATTTGCCTTGACTTCGCATTTTTCTCAGGTCAACCCCAATTTACATTCTGCAGTGTTACAAATAGTAAATTTATTGCCCCGTTGGTACAACGGGGTACTATGCTAGTTTTTAATATTACAATACTAACGGGGTCTCTAATCCCGTTCGCTACCCCAGATTTCGTTTCTTAGTGTCAGTGGATGACTACCAAAAACCCGGATAAATCAATTTGACAAAAGTAGCTTGTCCACCCAGGACAAAACAAATTTATCCGCGAGGTTAAATTTGTTGAGACCAAATTTTCTTCTCCACAAATTTATGATGGACAAATTTATTTTCACGCGTCAAAATCGTCATCAACGTCACGTCATACCACTCCTTCATATTATTTATATTGTCAGGTCTGTTAAAACAACAGGTTAGTCGAGAAATATGCGTGTTTGACAAGGGGGTGATGACGTACGGGTCGAAATGGACGCAAGGGCAATGCTGTCACGTTTTTTACGAAAGATGATATGATATATCTTCGTTCGATCGCGAACGTAATGAAAATCTCTGGCTGCGAGGTTCCAGGCTGAATGCTTTCGTTAAAAAAATCTAGGTACGCAACTGTCGGAAAATGTGTTGTCATGCGTCTAACTTTCGCTTCTGCATCAGTGTTTTGAAGAGGAAGCAGCTTCTAAAAGCTCCTCCGACAAGACACCTAATTAAAACAGTATCTGGATACGATTTAAAGAAGGAGAATCGTCTGAAGCAGATGAAGCAATCTAAACACAAGAACGGTGATCGTAGTATGTCGAACCTCACCACGAACAAGAATGTGGGTAATTATGGAAGCCAAAATTCAAGATGGCAGTATGTGACCATTCGAGACACCCAGTTGTAGTCGGGAAATCTAAACGAAGCACTTATGACACCGTGGGATTTTCTTGAAAGAAGATATTCAGTTTACTTTTTGGTGACCTTGGTAGGATTTATGCTACATACAACTACTACCTAATAGATGAACAGAAATCATCTCTGAGCTTAAAGTTCGATCGTCGCTCAAGCCTACCACTAGCCTCCCCGCTATTATAGTTAGGTTTTCCTGTCACTTACGATGGCGCTGTTGTCATCTTGCGATACTTCAGCAACACGGGGTACATCTTGTCAATAGCTTGGTAAAGGTAGCTTGGGTCGCGAGCGCCACATAGTACAATACGAAGATCAATAGCGTCAACTTAGGCTCCACGAGCTTGTAAATGAGTCCAGGAAACAGTTCAGGCTCATACTGCACATTATGATATGTGAGAGGGTCACACATATCATGATCAAAAAAAGGAAGACGTTAAATTGAGAAGCGTGCGTGGTCATTTAATAGTCCTTCAAGTCGAATCGGGAAGAGAACATCGCAAGTCCCCATAACATTACGCACTTTAAACTCGCTGAATTGAGCTGGAAAATCTCTACCCAGCCAAATCATTATATACTCAGCATCAATCCAATAGAAAACATTCGCAGTCCGTGGACATTATCATTACCAACCTGTATACGCGCGTAAACTTGCGCGCTGATAAGCGGTAGCTCTCCTCACTTATTCCACCAGTGATGACAATCTGCAACGCGATCCAATACAACGGCGTCACCAACGCATTCTGTTGTGCAATTGTCAAACGCAGATAAACCTTCCCAGACCCAAAAATAAGCGCAGTTGTTTTGTGATCTTGCAACCTCATTATTACCGCTGAGAAACGCTATGACCAGCAGCTTGTTAATTTACAGTCTGGTTTATCCCAAGTCTGTCAAAACTTTTACCTTGGGGTTGTATTCGGCATTACGAGCATGTAACGCAATGATCTTGAGGTCGAGCGGCGTCTTAAGATAGAATGTGCCAACAACATTCCTAAGCATTTATTTGTATGAACGTTGCTCGGTTAACTCATTAGTGGAACAACTAATTGAAAACGAAAATAGGACGCACATTATTTTGACTTGCAGATTGAGGCGGTCTTCCCAGTCGTCATCCACCTGCAGTTCCTGCGCTTCCACCGATATTAGACCACTATCACTGTTCTCCACGAGCGCAAGTTGTCTCTCCATAACGGCGCGAGTGCTGGCGCGTGTTGATACGACCTGCGCCTTCCCCATTGTCAGCCAGTTTTGATGAAGTTTGACTACTGATATTTTGCGGTGAAAACTGAGAGTACGTGTTCTCGACTTAAGGTTTTGGTGGTCAACCGACTTATTAATATTTTTTTGTGGCACAAATCAGATTTGTCAGGGGCGGACAAAAACTATTTGTTTTTCCCGTTTATCCGGGCTTTGGAAGTCACCCAGTATATACCCAGATAATTGTCTTCGCCATAAAATTCATTTGTATAAATATAATAATATTTTTTAATTAAATGTAAAAGGGAATTACTATTTGCACGCCCCAAAATTGCTATTTGCACGCCCCCCGCCCATTTCTACACATCGATGTAACAATGCCCTTTTTATATTTAAATAATGACCGTCGCCTTTTTGGAATTTGCGAAGGAAGAATTCGCTGACCTTCTGGAATCAGTAATTGGCGACGAGGAAACTTCCAGAGAAAAAAAGAAGGTCAAGTAATGTAAAGAAAGGTTGTACAAGCACTATCGTTTATGTATAAGTGGGATTTGTTGCCCAGGCCCTTTGCCAATAGCACCATCCTTTGCTTCATAGAAAATTGCGCCGAGTTTGATTTTCGCATTTTGCATTACGAGGGGTCAGCGTATACTGCCCCCCCCCCCCGTTTCCGTAAACTGAGACGGTGTCATTCATGACGACCTCTGGGATCCTTACAATAATCAGCATATGGGTTTGTGCGGCGAAAAATGTGCAGCCGACTTTAGTTTTACGAGAGACGATCAAGACGCTTTTGCTATTGAAAGTTATCGTCGTGCAGTCGAGGCAAGTGAACGAGGCTTTTTCAAGACAGAAATTACACCTGTTACTATCGAGAGACGACGTGGTAGTGAACCCAAAGTATTTGACACGGATGAAGAAATGTTTAAAACCCAACCAAAGAAAATTCCCACCTTACGCTCAGCGTTTAAGAAAGATGGGACGATCACTGCTGCGAATGAGTCGACTTTGAATGATGGTGCAGCTGCCATCGTGCTCATGACTGGAGATAAAGCGCGAGAACTCGGCTTCAATCCACTTGCACGTATTCGAGGTTTCGCGGATGCTGCACAGGATCCCGTCGATTTTTACCATTGCACCTTCCAAGGCCGTGCCGTTAGCACTCAATCATGCGGGACTGCAACTAAGGGACGTGGACTATCATGAGATAAACGAAGCTTTCTCGGTTGTGGTGCTAGCGAACATGCGGCTCATGAACTTCCCGCACGACCGTGTGAATGTGCATGGTGGGGCCGTCGCTATTGGCCATCCAATCGTTATGTCTGGTACCCGCATCGTGGGCACCCTCATCCATATTCTTAAGGAAAAGGATGCTACGATTGGATGTGCTTCCGTTTGTAACGGTGGCGGCGGCGCGGGTGCAATGATTATCGAGCGCTTAAACTAGATGCGACGTAGGTAATCGGGACGTGCCATTTGCTTACTCCCACGGTCTTGCTCCTTATCATTCCAGTGTGGTGAAGTGGAAGCTATATTTACAGTTTATAAAAGATGGACTATGGTAGTTATCAATGCTTGGTATATTTTATCTCGCCAAACACTGCATACTAGCACGATGACGTTTGTTACGCTTTTGAATCCTTCAAACACTGAATATTAGTGACAAAGATTGTGTCATGCCTTTAATAGGTGAGCAATACGAACATTTAGTGTAGCACGATGTTAGCTGGCTTGCATGCGGACCTGGCATTGGGTCGTATACGCAGTACGCAAGAGTTCTTGAATTGTGAGTTCTGGATCAGTCATTTCCATCCCTGGTGGTGATGGGGCTTCGATCGAATCCTTTACCTTGCGCATATCGCCACCTTGTCGCCGTATTACACTGCTCATCAATGTATTTTGCTCCATGCCACGGATTGCAACATTTGGAAAGTTGATTAGAAACAAATACTTGTCCCCAGCTAACAGTCCGCGCACAAAGGGGTCAGTGACAATAAATGACTCTACAACATATCCATCCGATGTAATCATGGGAAATCCCGCAAAGAAGCGCATATGACCATCAGCCACAAACGAACTATTGACGAAACGCAGATCCTCGGTCACATCCAGAATGACCGCAGGATCCGTGGTCATGACAACGTGAGCGTCCATTAGTACATTCAGCGGTAGCTCATGCTCCTCGAGCCCCACTTTAGACAATTTTGTCACCAATAAAACAAATCGAAGCAATCTGGCAGCCCAACTCGGCCGCAGCATACTCGCACATTTCCTGACATTGCATCCCTGAATCATCTAAGTAGAGCTCTCACACCTTGTTTACGGGTAGTCTCGTTTATCGGAATTGGTGTTTTCGGCCACTCATGACGGCTTCTATAGTCCGGCGCGTAATTGGATGGCGTGTTTGCGTTGAAATTCATTTATCTCGGAGAGGCGAGGGAGTGTGTCAAAATTTTCGCTACGCTTCTTGAGCCGCCGTCGCTGATTCTTCGTCAAATACTCAACAACAAAGGGGCTCTAGGGCACATATAACAAGACAAACAGATTGTGAAGACGAACTGTCAGCAGTGCATAAGGGAGTCAAGACACAGGCGCAACTTACTAGTACAACGGCCAACTCGCTCACGGCTAATTTGTTTGTGATTGGTATGAATGTGGAAAAAATAAGTGGAATTTTTGACCAATCAGGAGTGACATGCGACGGCCGCCTCGCGACGGCCAATTTTCGACGGCCAACTCGCGACGGCCAACTCGCGACGGTCAACTCGCGACGGCCAACTCGCTCACGGCTAATTTGTTTGTGATTGGTATGAATGTGGAAAAATAAGTGGAATTTTTGACCAATTAGGAGTGACCTCGCGACGGACAACTCGAGACGGCCAACTCGCTCAAGGCTAATTTGTTTGTGATTGGTATGAATGTGGAAAAATAAGTAAAATTTTTTGACCAATCAGGAGTGACATGCGACGGCCATCTCGCGACGGCCAACTCGCGACGGCCAACTCGCTCAATCAGATTGCAGAGGGTTTATGAAGTAACTGTCAAAGATGATCAATCAGGTTACAGATGGAATCAGTGGTAGCTCTCAAGGATGATCAATCAGGTTACAGAGGGCCTCAGCGATAACTGCCACGTATTGAAGTCAGCGCTGAAGTAACCACAAAGTAGTGGGTGAAAAAGTGATTGACGTTGATGTAGGAGGTAGTAATAATTAATAGAACAAAATTTCCCTTGAAGTGCGCAGATCTCTGGCGACCGTAAAAAACATTCTTTTTAATCCCATACAAAAACCAAGTGTAATACAAGGAAGTCGTTGAGCGAACGCCCTAGCAAGTGGAGCTGCAGCCGTTTGAAGTGCGCTAGTGTTGGGGGCAGCCTGGAACAACCTTTTGAAGTGTACCCCAAGTGTAATTGATTGATTTGTTGGTTCGGACGGAAGTACTAAGTACCCGGGAAGTAAAACAAGGAGGACTGGCTTATCACCTCTTTGTGTTGTTAATTAAGTGGAATTATAATAATTTTCAACCCCTTCACGACAACTGGTGCCGCGACCCGGGACTAACGTCGACTTCAAATTCAAGCTTACACAATGGCATTAGTAACACAAGAAAATGGTCCAGATATCCATTTTACACTAGAATACTCAGATGATGATACTAACAGGACTTACAAAGTTTCCGAAGCGTGTGCCAAGATGAAGCAGTATCAACAACAGGTGCTCAGATTACCAGGTGATTCGAGCTGTTGGTTTTCATTATTTGAGATACGTAAGGTGAAGCAGGCTGCACCCAACTTTAGGGTGCGAGACGATCTCACTACATTTGGAAATTTACAAGCATCTGTGAAGGCATTGGAGGATTTGTTCCCAAATTTAGGGTATGAGATTATCAGACGGGATGAGTATGAGAGTGCGTGTGATTACGATTTGACACGGACCGCAGAAGATATTGGACTGATGATGTCTTTACTATTAGCAGAAAATCCATGGGAAACATCATTAATGGTATATCGAGAAGAAACTGACAATATCATTCCCACTTACTATACAATAGCAGATACCGTACATACACCGGTAAGGGAGTCTAAACCACCGGGTATGTTGGAGCTCATTGACAGAAGTGAGTCTGAAGAGTACCACAGTACCACAGTTGCGACCTAGGAAAATTGCAAAAAATTAAAAAGAAGTTGGAGTTTTCATCTGATGGCGATGAAATCATGTCCACACCCAAACTAGCTGGGATTAAGCAAGAGCCAGGGGTGGCAGCACCTAGCCAGGGTCCAAGGGCGGCTGCACCTAGCCAGGGTTCAGGTATGGCTGCATCTAAACAAGATCCAGTGGTAGCTAATTTGGTGAAGATGATGCAAGATGGATATTTGAGTTTGGAAGAGTTAGATAAAGTCACGACAGTCTTGTCGGCTAGTCACACACCCAATATACCGAGAGGGGCGCCTAGTACTTCATATCAAACACCGGCTACGCAGCCACGAATGCCTCATAGTACTCCAGGGTATGGTATACCTGGTGGAAGTGCAAACGCATGGGCACCCTCACCTCAACCCGTTACATCCATCATTCAGAACACTGAGATAAAACCTTTTGATGGGAATAGGCAGGATGCCGGAAGTGCACGGGCTTGGGTCGCTCGATTCTCACATGTGGCTAATATATCACATTGGAATGAGAGTCAACGCCTGGGAATGTTTGTTGATAGCTTGACAAGCACTGCATCATGGTGGTACGAAAAACTAGCCGATTCGGTAAAATATGACTGGAATAAGGTGATTGCGCTTTTCCAAAAGAAGTTTTGTGTGAACAAAGTGTCGCCTCGAGTTATTTATTCAAGATTAACGCAGAAACATGATGAGTTGGATACTACATATCTATACCGATTAAACGCAGCAGCGTTGCGAGCAGGGATGGATTTTAGACATGCGTTCAATGCATCATTGTTGGAAGAATACATTCAACAGTTCTTTGATACAATTCATGATCGCACCATACAGATGCAGTATCAACCCATAACCTTCTCAACTATCGAAGAGCTATAAAAGCTACTAATTAAACATGAAGCGCGGCTTATGAGGCCTGGGAAGAAGGTGGCTACCCGTAAGAACGCTGATGCTATGTATGAAGACCTGCAACCTAGCGTGCATATGATGGGCGGGGAAGTACATGCAGCACAGCGGGCACGACCGGTATATGAAGACAAGAGTGCGCGAGCGTCAACAGATCCCAATACTGACAATGTAGTGATTTGTGAGCATTGTAATCGACGGGGACATGACAAAAGTCACTGTTGGAAATTGGTGAAGTGCGAGCATTGCGATAATGTTGGTCATGATGCAAAGTGTTGTCGGAAGTTCATCGAAGAGATGGTCGAGATGCGTGCTAAATTGAAGTCAGGGGAATTGAATAAAGCTCAAGTGTTGGAGCAGTTAAACGCCTAGCCCCACAGTGCATTGCAACCACTGTCGAGAGGAAAGGGGGGGGCATTGTCAGATGAAATTAAAGCAACACGGGTGTCACCCTGCACACAGAATAAAATCAAGAAAAATAATACATGTTTTATGGATGGATCACTCACTTTGGATGAGGATCAAGAAAAGAAGAAAAACAAGAAAAAGTAAATAAAAAGGCTATACAGTGAGGATAAGACACAAACTAAGCGAATGATAAGTGATGAAGTAACAGAGGCTCCAGCATGTGTCACACTGGTAGAAAAAATGTGGGAGAAAGAGATGGATGGCAAAGGCCAATAGAAGAAAAGCAGCCTGCAACTCAAGTCTATGTAAATGGGGCCATTGATGATCTGGAATTACCATTAATGTTGGATTCAGGCGCAAACATATCCGTTTTACATACCAATGTGGAACGGAAGCTACAAGTAGCTGTTCGGATGTTTGATACCCTAACTAGCTTTTGTAGCGTGACAGATAGTAATATTGGAGCAATAGGTGTGGCTACAGTCAAGGTTCGCATAGGCTCATCAGTGGTTTTCACCTGTGATATGTGGGTCGCTAGTATTGATACACATGCGCTAGCTATACTGGGTACAGACTTTTTGGTTAAGGCGGGTGTAATTTTGAACATGAAAGACCAAATTTGTCAGATTCCCAGGGAAGAACCATTGCCGCTAATGACACAAGCAGATCTAAAGTCAGAAGAATATATACAAGTGCATACACAAGTGATGGGGAGCGCTAACACACCGATAAATTGGACTAACGTGCACGCAGTGAGAACTGTTGGAGATAAACCTCCTGCTGTGTATGTACTGGATGCAATAGATCCAATGAAGGTGGATTAGACAAGATTGGAAAGAGAGGTGTACTTGCATGAAGGAGTTGAGATGTCGGCTGAAGCTATGGAAGAACAGCTGGCACTCATTCCAGAAGTAGATAAAAGCCCAATCGAAACACCAGATATGAATACTGAATACATAGGATAACCAGGAGTTACTACTAAAGAACAAGAAGATAATCTACGTGCCTTGTTGTCTGAGTATGCTGATGGTTTTATAAGTTCTGGTAATGCGCTACCACATCCATCTAAAGGTGTAGTTTGTGATGTGGGTGTTGGTGACAATGCACCTATTGCACAAAGAGCACGAAGAGTACCGCCTACACTTACCTAAATTGTATGAATTGATACGAGGCCTATTACAGGCTGGATTAATTCGGTATTCGGAGTCTGCTTGGGCATCACCGATCGTCATAGTGTTAAAAAATAATAAAACCGACATACGGCTGTGTATTGATTACCGGTCAGTGAATGAGAAGACGAGTTTGATGATGTATGCTATGCCGTTAATTGATGATTTACTGGACAATTTTGAGGGAGTAAAATGGTTGTGTTCAATGGATAATGCGAGTGGGTATTGGGCTATACCGATGACCAAGAGAGCTCGGTTGATCACAGCATTTATTTGTACCTTAGGACATTTCGAATGGCTTCGGATGCCTCAAGGGATTAAGAACGCTCCTCAAATATATCAGCGTATAGTGGATAACGCTTTGTGGACAATGGTACGGCGGTCACAACAGATGGGGGTAAAATGTAAACTGCTAGGCGGCAAGTTAGACATGGATAATGACAGCGAAGAGGCACATGTGTTGGAAACAGACGTGTCCATCACGCAAGACGTCTTTCATAACGGCAAAGTAGTGATGACTGATGAACAACCTATTATTGGGAGGCGATCGTATATTGATGATATTGCCTTTGGCGCAAGCATTTGGGATACATTGTGCATCATGCTTAAGAATCTCCTGGAATCATTTAAATATTGGCGGATAACTATAAGTTTACCGAAGAGTGCGTTTGTCAAACACAGTGTGGAGTTTTGAGTCATCGTATATCTGCAGACGGAATTAAATCATCCCGCCGCAATTTGGACTCGATTGTAAAAATGGCGTTCCCACGAACATTAAAAGGAGTTGAAAGATTCTCTGGGAGTTTGATATACTATCTACGGTTTATTGATAATTTTGCAACACTAGATGCATCTCTGTATGAGTTAACCGAACTTCAGTTGAAGGATGGTACCCAACTGAAGCACGCTGAAAAGTCGTTTTCGTTGCTTAAGGATCGTCTGGTGAATGCACCTTTGTTACGACATATTGAGCGATCAACACCATTGAGTATAGTGCTATATACCAATCCATGGGCGTTCGGAGCAATAGTGTGTCAAGATTATGATGGAATACTGCACCCAGTGCGTTACTTTAGCAAGGTTTTCAAAGATGCTGAAACGAGATATACAGGGGCGGAACAAGAGGTGATAGCGTTGCTGAAAACGTTACATAATGCCAGTCACATTTTGTTTGGACAGCATATAACAGTTTATGCAAGATATTCTACAATGCGATGGCTGTTCACATCGAAAAGTTTGACAGGCATAGGAAACCAATGGGCAGTAATGTTGTCTCCGTGGTCATTGGAAATCATACGAACGAATCATGACGCTTTAGGGTTACCTGCTTTATTAGCCACGTCCATTGTGCCCGCAGAAAAGATGAATGAAGTGCTAGAAGACATTGCTCCGTTAAAATCGTTGAAAGATGTGCCAATCATTAAGCCAATTCCTAGTCTACAACGTCATAGCACTGGATATGTTTTATCGTTTGATGGTGCAGTGCGTCTTAAGAATGACCCAGAAAGAGCATTTGGCATGATAGTGTGGGAGTTACCCACCTGGGATGTAGTGGCAGCGGAATATGGGATTCGAGATAACCTTACCGTGAATGAGAGTGAATATCACGGACTAATCCATGTATTACAGCTCGCACAATACCATAATGTAACGAAAGCAATTGTGTGTGGGGATTCTAGATTTGTTCTTGTATAAGTCAATGGATATCTACGCTGCAATCATGCATCACTATTGGTTTGGTTGGGAAGAGTGCGTTCACTGATAGAGAAATTCGAAGCAGTCATCCTGATACACGTGGCTCGCAAGTATAATCAAGCAGCTGATTTTTTGACTCAATGTTCTATGAAAGAGCAGCGGGCAGGGAAAATTATCAATGAGGAGAGAAAAGCGGATCTGCAGCTGTTGAATCGTCTGCCAGACTTGTTGTATGCCACTGCAGATGAGGCTCAAGAAACAACTGAGAAACCACCCTGTGACTATGGCACCACTTCTAATAATGGGGAGAAAGTTGAAACTAAGTCGGATGATATATGGGTGAATGATGATTATTCATCACCGCAAGTGTTTGTGCTCACGCAAAGTAGGGAAAACTCTCGTAATGGGCAGCCCCAACACCAAAAGAATGTCACTGTTGGACAGGGGGCCTACACTAATGGTGATTTACACTCAGTGGAAAGTGAGGTGACTAGATCTGAAGAACCTCAGGATGAAGAAGACAATGATCCATATGAAAACGCCCCAGATATCCGAATTGAACGAATTGGAACAGACCAGATACAGGATGAGTGGTGTAGCAAAGTCATGGCGTATCAAAGAGGAGATGATGATCAGATAAATTCCACCAGTGAATGGAAAAAGATATCTCGACATGCGCTCACTTACGTGTTGGATAATAAAGGTGTCCTTTACTATGTCTCGAAAGCTCAAGATAAACCAAAAGAATATGTGTGGAGATTGGCGGTACCGACCATATTACAAGAGGATGTATTGCATGCATATCATGTGGAGATAGGAAGTGGAGCACATCAAGGAGTCGGAAAGGTTTATGCTCGGTTGAGGCTCAAATATTATTGGCGAGGGATGTATGCCCACATGGAAAACTATATTGCACCGTGTGAAGATTGTGCCACCGCAAAAGGTAGGCCAAGATACCATGGGAGCACTAGTGGAAAAATCATAGCGTCAAGACCATTTCAGATTTTAGCGATGGATTTCGCATTGCCATTACCACAAACTGCAATGGGTCATGAAGCGTTGTTGTGCTTTATATGTCTGTTCTCTGGGTATGTGATCCTAATTCCAATGAGCACCACCACTGCGCAAGATGTAGCAGAAGCGTATATGGTGGGAGTTTATAAGAGATTTGGAGCCCAAGAAATGTTGAGACATGATAGAGACCCAAGATTCGTGAGTTCGGTTTTCAGAAGATTCAATCGAATGCTAAAACAAAAGCAGAGACCTACGTTAGCATATCGACCACAGGCCAATGGAAAACAGGAACGATCTGTGCAGACAGTGATGAAGTTAATCAAATGTTACATCACGGATCCGGAGCAGAGAGATTGGGATGAATATGTGGCTCCTTTGGAGTTTGCATTGAATACATCAGTGGATCTTCAGCATCATCAAACTCCATTTTACTTGGTACATGGCTGGGAACCCAGAAACACGTTTGAAGCAATGATACCACCCAAAGATACGTCAATCACTGAAAGAAATGCATTAGAGTGGAGGCTGGCTACAACTGAGAAGCATATTAGAGCGCAGGCACAGGCTGCTATTATCCAGGAACAGATAATGAAAGATAGAGCCCAACGTCATAATGACGCAGTAGCGACTAAAGTATGGTCAACTACCAAAACGGCGTATCAACCAGGTGAATTGGTTGGCTGTATCATGATCTGGTTAAACCAGGGTTGGTCAGGAAGTTGGCGCATTTATGGCATGGACCATATGTAGTAGATGAACGGATAAACGGCATGGTGTATCGTATAGTGATACCTACTGGTGAAAGTCGAATATTCTCGCTTGTGCACATTGCCAGGTTAAAACCATATATCAATAAAATGAGACGACCTCGGGAGAGACTTCAGGTTGAGGACACACTTGAATTGGATAAGGCGTTACTCCCTGAGGACTCGTGGTATGAACCAGGTCATGATGATGAGTGGGAAGTAGAACGAATTGTGTATTGTCGGGTCAAACAGCGAACAAGGAATGGACGTCGAACAAAGGAGTATTATGTCAAGTGGAAGGATACCGATGAGATGACTTGGGAGCCAGAAGACAATCTTTCACGCACCGTTTTATTGTATGAGTTTGATGCTCAACGAGCTTGGGATAATCGGTATTACGCAGCTCAGAAAGCCGAAGAGGACATTACAGAGGCTGAACTTTAGACTCCTCATGAAATAAGAAACAAGAGACGAAAGCATCAATATATTCAAGAAAATAACAAGAGAACAAGACATAAAAAATAAGAAAGATAAGGCTCCAGAAGATGTAGTACACCCCTATCACGGACCCATGTTGGTTGTGATAAGTAGAATGCGGACCCAAGTTGGTTGAATTGGGGGCACAGCAAAAAAAGCAAACAAAAATAAAAACAAAGATACATGTTTACACGAGAACTGGAATTTTTTTGAGCATGTGGAGTAAATAAGTTGCAGGCTAGCGTTCATTGACGCAGCGCGTTTAAGTTGACGACTGATAATGAAATCAAGTCTATAAGTGAGCAGTGAATTAAGAATAAGATGTGGAATGTGTATAAGTGAGATCGCACGAAGAGAAATCTATCAGGGTATTAAGGGTGTGAAACCTGTGCGGTCATAACTAATCGTATGAAGAGAAGCCTATTAAGGTCCCAAAGGTGTGAAACCTGTACGACAACAACAAGATGATACGAAGAGAAACCGCTAAGGTATTAAAAGGTGTGAATCCTGTACATCTATTGTCAATCAACTATGGAGGAAAGACAACAAGAACAAAATTGTGCGAAGAGAATCCTGTCAGGGTACGAAAGGTGTGAAACCTATACGACGACAATAAGATCGTATGAAGAGAAACCTTTCAGGATATTAAAGGTGTGAAACCTGCACATCTAGTGTCAATCCACCACGGAAATTATATAACAAGAGTGAGATCGCACGAATAGAAACCTATCAGGGTATTAAGGGTGTGAAACCTGTGCGGCCACAACTAAGCGTACGAAGGGACACCTGGCAGGGTACCAAAGGTGTGAAACCTGTGCGACAACAACAAAGATCGTACAAAGAGAAACCTGTCAGGGTACTAAAGGTGTGAAACCTATACGTCATTGTAAAATAAAATGAAGAAAATCAGAGCATCGAGGAAGATTGTACGGGAGATATCCAACAGGACCTAACAGGTCTAACAGATGAAAAAATTATGGAGAGTCACGAGATGTTATTAAGAAAAAAATAGGTCATGAGGCAACAAACCTGGACGTCGCTGATAACCTTATACAAGGGGTATTAAGTTGAATAATTGAGGTGCAAAACCTATATAGTGATCAGAAGGATGGAGAAGAAATTGCGCTGCAAGTCAGTTAGTTGGGATTTGATAAGATGAGAGAAAAACAGACCGCAAGACGTGAAAGAGTAGACCCGGACAGTATATATGGATTCACCAGGGTGACGAGCCAGTGAGTGAGCTACCTGTTGCATGAAAAGACAATGTATACGAAGGAAAAAAGAAGCAGAAGTTGAATTACTGGGGCCAAAGGATGCCTACGGAAGGGGGTCATATACTGTGATTATTCTGGAGGCCATAAGTTCATGCATGAGTCATGAGAGTGCGCGTATTACCTGTGAAGAATCAATACGGCCGGCCGGGAATTGGTGTGTAATGTTCACATTTTGAGAAAAAAGAATTTTCGATCAATCAAGAGGGAACCGCGACGGCCACCTCGCGACGGCCAACTCGCGACGGCCACCTCGCGACGGCCAACTCGCGACGGCCACCTCGCGACCTGATCGCATTATGGAGGGCTCAGTGGAAATGGTGTACGAGATTGTATTGATTTAAGTGATAATTTTCGACCAATCAGGAGGGACCCACGACGGCCACCTCGCGACGGCCAACACGGGACGGCCAACTCGCGACGGCCACCTCGACCCTGATCGGATTATGGAGGGTTGAGTGGAAATGATGTACGAGATTGTATTGATTTAAGTGAGAATTTTCGACCAATCAGGAGGGACCCGCGACGGCCACCTCGCGACGGCCACCTCGACCCTAATCGGATTATGGAGGGTTGAGTGAAGTTGGTGTGGGATACTGGAGTTACGGAATTTTCTACTAAATAAAGCATAGTGGACGCTATTGTCAACTGATTGTCCGGGAGACTTACTAAACTAAATTCGGTCGAAGCAATCTGGACTCACAAACATTCAATACAAAGAAGTGACTAGTGAGACACCTACCTGAAGCACACATCCCGTCCAAGCTAAATTAACGTTGAAATAGTTCACTGAAAGAAGAAAACAACGTTGGTGAGGGATTACGACTTCAACGGGAAGTCAAGATGGATAGTACGGATATGATAGAGTCTCTCTTGAGTTTGAGAGTAATAAGATGGGAAAATGATGAAGCAAGGAGCGACAACGAAGGTGTTTCCATCAGTGAGAAGGCAGCCCCAGATCTAAATGCCTCAGCGTCCACACCAGCATCAGCGTCCATGTTTGTGTTATCATGGACCAAGGAAGAGGAGGAAGAGTTATTAAAGATGCAACGTGCCAGAAAAAGTACAAACAATCCAGCGCAAGAAATATATAACTTTTATAATCAACAATGTCGCACCAAAGGATGGATCATAAGGACCAAAAAAGGGGTCATGTCCAAGTTAGACCGAATGGGAGTTAAGCGCAAGAGAGGTGGTGAATGGGAAAAGGATGAAATAGATTGGTTAACGAACATGATGGAGCAAGAGGCTACTGCCACCGAAGTATTTGAGAAATATCCAGTAAAATTCCCTCAATCAAAGAGGATATGTACTATAGCAGCGGTGCAAAAGAGGATGCAAATGATAGGTCAGTCTAGGAAAGATACAACTCAGACACCACCGAACCGAGAAAGCAATCAACTTCGCTTAACTAAAGGGCACGGTAGAAGATGGATGAAGCGAGAAGATGACGTATTGATAGAAGCGATAAAACGTGGAAATATGGATACAAAAGCTATTGCAAAAAAGTTGAGTCACGTCACAGATAAGGATGGAAATAAGCTAATGCCAAGGACAGAGAGTGGAATTAGGCATAGGCTCCTTCGATTGAAGAACCAGTTGCGTAGTGCCACACACTCATTCATACGACCAATATCCACATCAGATCAAGAGAATGTCGCAGAAAATGAGGAAGACATAAGTTACACTGACCAAACAGTATCCGAAAGCCAGAGGTTGGGACCTGAAGAAGACGACATTTTAAACCAATTAGATATCGCGGGTATGGAGCATCGAAATGTGGCGACCCAAGCATGTGAATTTATGGGTGGACAGTCGATGGGATCTCCATTAAACAATGAAGAATCCATACGAGCTGTACAATATGAGGAAGAAGAGAAATCAGCTCCTCCGCTAGAGATTGAGATTACTCCATAGTATCACAGATGGTTGAGAAGATGGTATCTGATAGTCAAAGATTGGGATTAGAGGAGGAGGACAAGCAGAAACAGTCAGTCGAATACATTCCACAGCCAACAGAACGATCTACAATAGAGAATGAGGATGAGAACGTAACCGATGCAGATAGGGAGTATCCCACTATGGAAGTCCAAGAAACGGACCCTAGGAGTGGACAGACAATAGAAGCTTCATTAAATGGTGACAAATCTGGGCAAACTATAGAATGTGAGGAAGAAGATAAGCCAGATTCTCCACTGGTGATTGATCTGGCTGAGTCGACAGAGGATTCGGAGTCCAGTGCAAGTAATAGGGATGAAATGGACTTGGTTTTGGGAGAAGATGAGACGCACGGTAATATAGAATGTGGAAACGTGGAAGAGAAAGATGAAGTTACCACGGGGAGTGTTGATGTATCTACAACCGAAGATATTGAAAATGAGAAGTCATACGGAAATGTCTTGAGTCACATCACCCCAATGACTGATGTGGACGCAGAAATAACTCAAACAGTGACTCAAAGGGCAGATGAGTATCGGAAATAACATTCAGCAATATTTTGGTTCCAATAGACCAGCCACAATTATTGTGGAAAAATAAGGGTCAACCGCAAGGCAGGTGATATCAAGCATGAAAGATGTTGAAAGGGAGTGGTGTCAAGAAGTTGATAACGTCACTATTGATACAGGAACTATTATTAGTGTGGCCAAGTCTTTGGACTTTCATCGAGAACTTGGTGGAAAACAACAACTCAGAGCCATCAATCCAGAAGATGCAAGAAATGTATTATTCGTGGTCACGCTATTATTAAGAGATTCGGAGTCTCTGGCAGTTTTCCTTCGGGAGTGTTGGGGTGGAGGTTATGGACCATGTAGAGATGAGTTTTGCTGTCTATTGTATGATGTCACAATACCGCAGTTTAACTATCATGGAACTTGCAGGCATTGGTTGTACTTCAAATTGAGGGAAGTGTATATGGATAAGTTCACGTCAGTGAGTGACTATCTCCTCACTATGTGCTTAATAACACACTTGGAAGCACTTAGTGTTACCGATCCAATCCCGTACAAGTATGAATGGGATCCAAAGGATGTTACGTCAACAATGGATCTTTATGTGACATCTTATGGAGTGGAGCAGTGTTTAGCTAAAAGATGGAAGACATACGACAACGATCACGGTCCCGATCATTTCATGCCGTTAATGAGAGGGGTGTTATATTTACAAGTAACTGGAGATTTTAGGACTGAGTTTATAAATACGAATCAAGTCAGCCTACAGAGATGGGATTATGGAAGACTTTGCGTCGTACGATATCACGAATTGAGTTTTCTGGACTGGGGAATAGTATGATCAGTTGGACTCCGATACATAATTATAACCACCGCTAATGTGGGGGATATACGCAAGAACATCTACAAACTACGATGGTTACCCGTGGTCAATATCATGAATTATGTCAGAAGATTCAGCACAATCGATAAATTGACTAGAGAACCAGCACCTCCATTACTGCAATTAATGACCAAAAGACATACTATTGAGTCGCTGAGGTCTGCATCAGTGATGTCGGAGATGGAACAGACGCAAGTGTATAAGGAATTTCAACGTAAGCTAGATATGGACCAATTGAAAGTCGTACGAGCAGCTGTGGAGACGAAAGGAATTGTTTTAGCTCGTGGTCCTTACGGATGTGGAAAAAACATCTACAATTACTGCGATTGTGTTAACGATACTAGTGGTGTTTCCACGGGGTCGCATTGCTATCGTCTCAGAAACTAATGCAGCCATTGATGAAGATCTTAAGAGGTTGATGGACTCCAAGGTGATACCGGATCACGATATAGTGCGGTTGGGTGAGATAAAGGGTACGATAGCATTAACAGAAGATAAACATTATCGGCGGATGTTTCTTTCGGAAATATTACAACGAGAGCGACGTTCATTGGAAGGGAGTGTGGTTCGCAAAGATATTGCTGCCATATTGAGAATGAAGGAGGTGGAGACATTGGAGCAAGAGCATGTAATTATTGCTACTTTGGCCCAATTAGGACGACCAGACTACCACACGATATCTTACAATGTAATTGTTAATGATGAAGGAGCTCAAACGGCAGAGGTAGCGTTATTACAAGCTATCAGACCAAAAGTTGAAGTTCTGGTATCTGCAGGTGATCCCTATCGGCTTTTTGCATACTCTCCCATAAGTGAAAAAGTAAGGCACCGGTTTCACAGTGGAGCCCGCCGTCATAAAATTACCTGGGGGTTGTTGCATTCTATAGAACATTTTCGCGCTACCCATCAGTTATTACCAGTGTTTCCCGGAATCACAATGAATGCAGAATTTAGAAGTCATCCGAAAATCACAAGATTGTTACAAGTATTCTACCCGTATACAATCCGAGATAGAGCAGCCATATCGAAGGATTATTTGAGTGGTATGCGTTTCAATAGCCTGGACGTGGTTGATTGGGGTAAGCCAGTTGATCGCAATCTTTCTGGAAAGCAAAGTATCAAGAGTGATCGAGCTATTTGGATTAGCTGCCAAGAGTGGGTGAGATAGATGGAACGTCAAGAGTTCAGGTATACTACTATTATTGAGCTAGCAATGGTCATATACTTATTGGGGAAGATACACGGTATGCTGGAAGGCGAGACGCGAAGAACAAGGATAGCTGTGAGGAAGTCATTGTTAATTATTTCGCCATATCAAAATCAAGTCAAGGCTATACGAAGGCAATTAAAGTACATGGGTTATGTGTATGACAAATATCTGGATATTGACGTAGCTACGACCGACTCTAGTCAGGGTCGTGAAGCAAATATCGTTATCGTATCTATGGTTTGATCACACACGCTGGAATTCCTTGACGGATACCCATCAAGATCATTAGTGACACTTATCAGAGCTCGGTAATACCTCTTCATAGTTGCGTCGCGTTATGTTTTTGAATGCGAGAGTACCTGGAAAAGGGTGATTAACATATTCAAAGAAAATGAGGTTCCAGTTTTCACGACAATTATGGATGAAAACGAGGCACGTAAATATCTGAAGTACGATTGTTAAGAACTATGTGTGTGAGTGCCTTTTGCTCGCATACGCTGAAGTTACGCAAGGGGCGATTGTGATGAAGTGGAAGCTATTTCACAGTATATAAAAGATGGACTATGGTAGTTATCAATGCTTGGTATATTTTATCTCGCCAAACACTGCATACTAGCACGATGACGTTTGTTACGCTGGTGATTCCTCCAAACACTGAATATTAGTGACAAAGATTGTGTCATGCCTTTAATAGGTGAACAATACGAACGTTTAGTGTAGCACGATGTTAGCTGGCATGGGGTCATATACGCAGTACGCAAGAGTTCTTGAATTGTGAGTTCTGGATCAGTCATTTCCATCCCTGGTGGTGATGGGGCTTGGATCGAAGCCTTTACCTTGGGCATATCGCCACCTTGTCGCCGTATTACACTGCTAATCAATGTATTTTGCTCCATGCCACGGATTGCAACATTTGGAAAGTTGATTAGAAACAAATACTTGTCCCCAGCTAACAGTCCGCGCACAAAGGGGTCAGTGACAATAAATGACTCTACAACATATCCATCCGATGTAATCATGGGAAATCCCGCAAAGAAGCGCATATGACCATCAGCCACAAACGAACTATTGACGAAACGCAGATCCTCGGTCACATCCAGAATGACCGCAGGATCCGTGGTCATGACAACGTGAGCGTCCATTAGTACATTCAGCGGCAGCTCATGCTCCTCGAGCCCCACTTTAGACAATTTTGTCACCAATAAAACAAATCGAAGCAATCTGGCAGCCCAACTCGGCCGCAGCATACTCGCACATTTCCTGACATTGCATCCCTGAATCATCTAAGTAGAGCTCTCACACCTTGTTTACGGGTAGTCTCGTTTATCGGAATTGGTGTTTTCGGCCACTCATGACGGCTGCTATAGTCCGGCGCGTAATTGGATGGCGTGTTTGCGTTGAAATTCATTTAACTCAGAGAGGCGAGGGAGTGTGTCAAAATTTTCGCTACGCTTCTTGAGCCGCCGACGCTGATTCTTGGTCAAATACTCAACAACAAAGGGGCGCTAGGGCACATGATATAACAATACAAGCAGATTGTGAAGACGAACTGTCAGCAGTGCATAAAGGAGTCAAGACACAGGCGCAACTTACTGGTACAACGGCGGGTCCGTTCATGGCGGTGAAGCCAACGAAAAGTCATGCGCCCTTGGTATCATACTCAACAACAAAGGGGCGCTAGGGCACATGATATAACAAGACAAACAAATTGTGAAGACTAATTGTCAGCAGTACATAAGGGAGTCAAGAAATAGGCGCAACTTAATAGTACAACGGCGGGTCCGTTCATGGCGGTGAAGCCAACGAAAAGTCATGCGCCCTTGGTATCATACTCAACAACAAAGGGGCGCTAGGGCACATGATATAACAAGACAAACAAATTGTGAAGACGAATTGTCAGCAGTGCATAAGGGAGTCAAGACATAGGCGCAACTTACTAGTACAACGTCGGGTCCGTTCATGGTGGTGAAGCCAACGAAAAGTTATGCGCCCTCGGCTGCCCCAGTTGATCGGCTTGAGTGTTCTCGATTGTTTTCAAGTGGTTAAGTCTTTTATTGTGGAAAAGATATTTTCAGCCAATCAGAGGCGACCTGCGACGGCCAACTCGCTCACGGCTAATTTGTTTGTGATTGGTATGAA
>CM047582.1:9319889-9333188 GCA_026184515.1 Peronosclerospora sorghi | reverse complement strand
TCACGGCTAATTTGTTTGTGATTGGTATGAATGTGGAAAAATAAGTGAAATTTTTGACCAATCAGGAGTGACATGCGACGGCCACCTCGCGACGGCCACCTCGCGACGGCCAACTCGCTCAATCAGATTGCAGAGGGTTTATGAAGTAACTGTCAAAGATGATCAATCAGGTTACAGATGGATTCAGTGGTAGCTCTCAAGGATGATCAATCAGGTTACAGAGGGCCTCAGCGATAACTGCCACGTATTGAAGTCAGCGCTGAAGTAACCACAAAGTAGTGGGTGAAAAAGTGATTGACGTTGATGTAGTAGGTAGTAATACTTAATAGAACAAAATTTCCCTTGAAGTGCGCCGATCTCTGGCGACCGTAAAAAACATTCTTTTTAATCCCATACAAAAACCAAGTGTAATACAAGGAAGTCGTTGAGCGAACACCCTAGCAAGTGGAGCTGCAGCCGTTTGAAGTGCGCTAGTGTTGGGGGCAGCCTGGAACAACCTTTTGAAGTGTAGCCCAAGTGTAATTGATTGATTTGTTGGTTCGGACGGAAGTACTAAGTACCCGGGAAGTAAAACAAGGAGGACTGGCTTATCACCTCTTTGTATTGTTAATTAAGTGGAATTATAATAATTTTCAACCCCTTCACGACACCAGTCTGTCAAAAATCTCGTGTAGATTCTTACGTAACAGAAAGCGCTGGTCTTCCGTAAGTTCATGTGCGTCACACATGGTTTCCACAAACGATTCGATCTGGGTGATTGGAACGTCAAACTCGCGAGCCATCGTCACTTTTGAAGGCTAAGGCGACGGTCATTATTTACAATACAAAAAGGGCATTGTTACATCGATGTGTAGAAATGGGCGGGGGGCGTGCAAATAGCAATTTTGGGGCGTGCAAATAGTAATTCCTGTTTTTTAATTCTTATTTTCTTTTAGAACTTTCAATATATTCAGGGTCGCCCTACCCGCCCCCCTCCTCCCTAGGGGCACCCCCCACGTGACTTTCGACCAATAGAATTAGCTCCTAGACGAAACATTGACAAGGATGATTTTATGCACATGCTGCGCATTCCTCCTGGCGCTTACGCCAATTTCCCTAAAAGGCTATTATTGATTGACCTAAAGATGAAATAGAGTTATAGATAGGGTCGCACTACCCGGTCCCCGCCCGTAAGGGGCCTACCAACTCTCTTTTTTATTCTTTTCAATTAAAAGAGATTTATGTTAGTAGAATAGTGAATTGAAACTTACAAACTATAAACCATGCATGAATATTGATTGGATCGAGGATGAGTTAAACATTGAACTACTTGGTAAGTTGGTAAATCGCTAGTCGTTACTCGATGGAATGTGATTACAGAGTCGCAATGCGCGCCATCTTCGTTACAGAAGACGTCGACCTCTGATCATATAGGTATGGCTTGAGTCAGATGGCACCACGCCATCGTCATGATTCATTGAAGAAGACTCAACACTTTCAGGACTATCCACGACAATCAAATTGGACAATGCAGCTGGCTGAGGCTCTTCGGTGAAAAAGTCATACTCGAGTGCTTTAGACGCCGTTATGCGCTTCTTCGGGTTTATCTGGAGCATTTAAAATAAAAAATCAACGCTAGCGGCCGAGAGCATCGGAAACTGCTCTGCAAGCGGCGGCGGGTTTGATTTTTTAAACCTGAGATAAAATGGCAGCTGCGTCGCATCGTCCCATCCGTTCTCAAGTGGAAATCCCAAGGCGGCGAAGATCTTGCTGAGCTGGTCAATATCCGTGAATTCGTCTGCTAAAGGTCGACGCAGCATCATTTCAGAAAAGATACATCCCACTGCCCACATGTCCACCTCAAGTCCATATCTCTCTTCGCCGAAAAAGATCTCAGGTGCTCGATACGCCCTCGTGACAACTTGCACCGACCTTTTAGGTTTCCTTTTTCTGACGCTTCATCGTATTCGCCTGAAATTCCTACTTCTTCCTTCACCTTATCAATCAATGTTGCCATACCAAAATCATCAATCTTGGCGCAATTCTTCGCCTTAGACAGCAGCAAGTTATTGGGCTTCAAATCTCGATGCATGATTCCTCTCGAGTGAAGATCAATGACACCAAGCAGCAACATTTTTAAATATTCTTTCACCTGCACCAGATCCAAATTTGGGACGCTCTCCGTAGCACTGATTAGCGCTTCCAAATCGCTATCCATGTTCTCCAAAATTAAATAAAGCTTGCCATGGCATTCGATCACCTCTAATAGCTATATAATTTCAAACAACACAAACAGTAAACAGATCGTCCGGTTGGTATTTTTGCTCTTGTTTATGTGCCATCAGATGGTGACGAACCTGCACCACGTTGCGCGGCGCCTTGGCACATGGCAAGGATGTCGGCTTCGTGTCGTCTTTGTGTGGCAGATTTAGTAGCTAATTCTATTGGTCGAAAGTAACGTGGGGGTGCCCCTAGTTTGGAGGTGGGTGCGGGTAGGGCGACCCTGTATTCATAGTCTTGAATTAAAGTAAAAAAAGCCAATAAAATTGTAATAATAAAAGGGTTAGCCTACGGTCACACACACCCTTTGATCCGGTCTCACCCCCTCCTTTTTATGTGAGGGGTCTGTGTGACCACAGACTGGCAGAATCATGCCACACACCACCTGGAATATTCTATAATGAAATTGAGTAGATGGTAAACAAACTGAGTGCCACCCTGTCGACAAGATACTCACCTTTTCTTCTTGGAATGTAACTCGATGTAACATAACTGATGGTTTATATTTCCATTTGACAAGTGACTCGCACTCTGCTCACCGCTATCGGTTAGAGCTCGAGCACTGAGAAGTTGAACTGGACATGTGTAATCTCCGTCTCAAACTGCTGAATATATGTAGTTATAATTTCAAACTACCGCAAGGTGACCAACCCTACTAATAAGATGCCACCGTCTCGGATGCTACAGAAAACGCTCGGTGAAGAAGGTACTCGGACATGCCGACATCAATCTCATAGACCAACACTGCCTTCCAATGCAGATATTATCGATGCTAATCTAGGACTAGCCCTAAATTCACTGATAAAACCCTAAATCCACTGATAAAACCCTAAATCCACTGATCACGTGATCATGATCACGTGTGCTTGATGGAGAAAGGCCTCCCATCAGCCCAGCTTTGCATCCAGTCGAGTAAACTTGCATCGGTGCTAATGATGACAAGGACATGGACTCTGATACTGAGGATGTCAATTGTCCTGGTAACGTTAACTTGGGCTCGTCACGATCATCTGTGGTCATCATTTAAAAAAGTATTTAATTCGCATAAGTAATTGTAGAAACAGTTTACGGCTTTGACAAAATCTGGAGCTGGTGTAGAACGAAGTTCCACTCCATATATTCTTTGCATACGACCCATGGCAGTTTTTAATTTACGCAAGAACGCACTACAATAATTGATCAGGAGCACTTTGATTAAGCATCACATAACGAAAGAGATAAAATTCACACCTTTATGGACTTAACAGCTAATAGGCATGTTGAAGGGACCCGCTTCAAAACTGCAAACGCAAAGGATTTCGCTCGTTCCGTCTTGCCAACGTATCTTGACACTCTGACTTTTCTTCCCTACAACTCATTGCCATATCGATTCGCTGAGATTCCGACAGTTGCTGTTTCCTTCCCCACACCCAATTAGACACAAATAGATGATCACGTAATCATGATCACGTGATCAGGGGATTTAGGGTTTTATCAGTGGATTTTGGGTTTTATCAGTGGATTTTGGGCTTTATCAGTGGATTTAGGGTTTTATCAGTGAATTTAGGGCTCGTCTAATCTAGACGTAATTGAAGTCCAGGAAGACGATACTCCCGATATCGCTCTACTGAGCGAAGGTGAACCACTGGTGTTTTCCCGTCGCCGATCTTGCACCACTTCATCATTGTCTACTTTGTAGCGGCTATCAAACATTCTAAACCCTCTGTCGCGCTTGGCAATGAGAAGGAGTGAGCAGCCGTCAGATGGAAAATCTGACAAGACGATGTCAACTTCTTCAACCAGTGCATCAACAACCCCCAATTAACTGGATTCCCCACCGCCGCTTATAATCAAGCCGCCAATGTGGATGCAGCCGAATCATTCCTGGATTTAAACATGGAAGACTGCGCAGTATGATGCGTCCGACATTTTAGAACAGGCTAAGCATAATGGCAGGGACCCCAACGATCCCGGCAACCCTTAAACTTGACATGCTGACAACAAAGTTGGAGACGCCCGGAATCCAGTCGCATCTAAGTGGTGTGTTGCTACACAAGAAGAGAAGACAGTCACAGCCTGAATCAGAAGAAAGTGCTGAGAAGGAAAATACGAACAGTGAGATTGAGGACGACGAAGAAAGTCATTTTACCGCGAAAGACTACGGGTATCGCTCATTTGGTCACTCCATGGACATCGACAGTATTCGGCAGAACCGTGATCAAGGCGTGGCAAAATTCGAATCCTTGCTTAGTGATTCCAATCCCTTTTATTAAAGCTTCGGCACCAATGAAGATCCCAAGATTGCGGGAGGCTTAGCTCGCCAGCACCAATGCTAAATCAAGTAACTCGTCCTCGCAAGGCTACTGTGCCAGACAACAAAGCTTCAAATACCAACCCTCACGAAAACGAGGTTCCACTTGAGCCTATGTATCATGGACAGAACTGCATCTGGTTTTCAAAATACCTAAGGATCATACTATTCAAGTTCAGGGACTATCCATGCGGCGTAATGGAGGCCACGAAAATCCTTTTTCGCGTCGTTTACGCTGTCACGAAGTCGGACCTTCCGGTGCTTCGGAAGACGGCAATACATTACGTATCATTCGGCATACGATCGACGGCATATAACGCGGTGGAGGATGCGTATCCTTTGCTCCCTTGGATGGAAAGTTGCTGTGAATGCAGTCAATGTCTGAGAAATTAACATCCAGCAGCAGAATTAATGATTTGCGCGAAATTTATTATCATCGGAGTACCTGATCGTGTGTCTGTGACCTCGGCTTCCAAGTTCTACCTGCAAAATTTGTACGACCACAGGAAACGGTAGGATTCCTGCGGTCTCTACGGGACACCCACTCAGTCTGCTTGGCCATGTATGTTGACGAAAAAAACAAACGATAAAGTCGAGCCTATTAAATTCTTTAAGCGCTACGAGAGTCATAAATAATATATTGCCCATATTTTAGGGACGGGATAAACGGCAGCAAGTGAAAGACTAACCAGCAGCAAGTGAGGCAGCGACTAGGAAAAAACAAAAAAGGTACCAAAAAGGATATACTTTTACCTTTTTGGGACTTTTATGCGCGGTCGGCTGCTGCTGCTTTAACATTCTTTACGGACTTCCTGCAATATAACTCACTGCTGTCCTTGTCAAAGAAGCAGGATATTCTATGATACCGCATACTATGATGCAGACAATAATGGGCAAAGCTTTTTTACATTGAACACCTTTGATAATATAGAAAAGAAAAAAATACAAAGGACAAATGCAGGAGCTCATGATGGTAACGTAGTGCTTATTGGAAAGTGCCTCGGTAACTGGCGTTCAGCGCTAGATAATCGCGGGAAGCTTTATTACCCATGGAGAACGACGTGCATTCCAACAATCCATAGTAATTGATCGTAATAGCGAAATTCACAGCTTCCACAAAATATCCTTTCGATGCGAGATACATCACCGCTTTTTAAAACTGTTGGGTGATAAGTAGAATCTCAAAGTACAAAATGGCAGCAAAATTGCCACCCACTTTGTACGCCACTAGTAAAATGACTCGGCCCAAATTTCTGAATACTCTGGGCCAATGCTGTAATCATATACGTACTGTCGGGCATTTCACCTGATGCACGCTGAATAAAACATAGCCGTTGCCATAAATAATCCTCCAATGTCTTCATAATACTCGGCTCATTTTCGTTCACGTTACCAAAGCAGAGCAAATTTACCACACAGCGCTCAAAGATATCGGCGACACGAACGGCATCGATGGAAGAGCTCACTGAACGGTGGTAACGGTCTCTTAAGCGCTCGAATTCATCAGGTAATCGCTTTAAAAACGCCGTCATATCGTTAGCGTTGTCATCTGCAAACATATTTTTCTGATGTGCACGGTATTTCAAAGCACACATAATGTCATCGTCAAGAGATCAGTCTTCACCACTAGACACAACTTTTGCAAACTTGATCGCCTCGTCTTCACCCCCACTACGAATCAAGTAGTACACAATCACCCAAATGTTGTCCATGTTTTCATTGCTGGCAGCATACCGTGAGCTGTGCAGATGCTTGACGAATTTCGCGAATAGTAGAGACCAGGTCTGGAGTGCCACCAATAGCAATATTGTTCTTCTGCACAGTTCCGTGCACGAAAACACGGAACTGGTTTTCCAGAAATACGCATCCGGCCCTGCTCTGATACCTACCTCTGACGATAGTGTCGCTCGATACGGTACTGGCTTCATAGGCTTCCGTTCTAGCTCCTCACCCTTGAGAATCTTGTCAATCCCGGCGCCAGACAGCGTCTCGTACTCTAACAAAGCTTTGCCCAACTTTTCCAAATCCGAGTGCTTGCTTACTAAGATATTCCTGGCGCGTTTGTACGACGCATCGCACAATTTTTTCACTTCGTCGTCATGGTCTTGCGCGTCGTGGCACTTGTAGCATTTCCACGCAAATCGTGAAAGACCAATCCCACGTCTTTACTCAGGCCGTATTTCGTCACCATCGCGCGCGACGTTCGTTGCTTGCTGGATATCTGACGACGCGCCACCCGTGATTTCGTCCTCACCGAACGTCAATTCCTCGGCCATACGACCTCCCATACATACATCCAGTCGGGCCAACATTTTCTTTCGCGAAATCGACGCTGGTCTCCCTCAGGCAGCTGTGAAACCATTCCCAATGCCTGTGAACGTGGGATAATGGTCGCCTTGTAGACGGGATGTGCACCTGGGATGTTGTTTGCCACTAGCGCATGGCCACCTTCGTGATAAGCAGTAACTTTGGCCGACTCGGGGGTAATCAAAGCAGACCTGCGTTTCTGCCTCCATGAGAATTTTATCCTTGGCAAAATCAAACGCATCAATATCAACAACATCTACCCTTTTCATGGACGCACGCAGCGCAGGTTCGTTCACTATACTTGAAAGCTTGGCACCAGACATACCATGCGTAGCACGTGCTAAAACATCGAGATCCACGTCCTTCCCAAGAGGAACTTTACTTCCATAGTACTCAAGAATTTCCTTGCGATCAGCTACGTCAGGAAAATCCACGGTCACGTGTCTATCGAACCGGCCCGGTCTGATCAAGGCATTGTCCAGGACGTCTGGAAAGTTCGTGGCACCAATGACAATAATGCCCTTGTTCTGCTCAAAACCGTCCATTTCCACGAGCAGTTGATTGAGTGTCATCTTCATAGCCTGTTGTTCTTTGAGCTTACGTGTCCCACCGATAGCGTCGATCTTGTCGAAAAGCGGATAAAGCGTCTCGTCGCAAAGAAAGAAAATGCACAAGAAATATATTTTACTATATAATAACAGAATTCATATCGTCGATGCATGTGCGCTCCCGCACCTAAGCGAATAACTTGATCTAAGTATAAAATTCAATTAAGTACGCGATCCCCTACCTAGCCGAAATTCAACTGTACGCACGTCATGACACTATGACATGCCATTATAAAAAAACATAAAATACAATTTTGGCTTCAAAAATCGCACTAATCCGTGGTAGTACAATTGGCATGAAGATCAGTATTAAGCGTAAATAATTGTCTAGAAATGGCGCTTTTTACATCTATTTAAAAATTTTCCTCCCTGTGACGTTCCCGGTCACGTAGTTGCTTCTATGACTTTACCTTATATACCCTCCTCCCCGTCGGTACGACGTGGTAAAGTGGTTGCACGCCGTTACTGCTTGCAGTAACGTCGTGCGACCCAAGTATTGTCACCACATTAGTATAATGTATAGTACAGTAGAACCTGTCAAATTTAATAGTCTCGGGACCATCAATAATTTATTAATTCTAACAGGTTATTAAATCTGACAGGTCTGGTTTTTTGGTGACATCATGCAATCGGTAGTAAACTGCTGATGTAATCTATTAACTAAGGGCCAAAACAGCGAAATTTTGCCCTGATTTTTGCATATAAAATGGGCACTTCTCTCCTGGTTTTTTCTTTTTTCCTCATTCCATTCACTCCCCCTCATCCAGCCATTCCAATGCCTAGAGTCAACAAACCGCCTCGTAAGACAATGACCGATGCCATCCGCATCGCTTTTTTGTCAACACAAGCGCACAAACCCCAAGCTCACACACAGTCAGCTGATAAAGTGGCTAGAAGAAACCCACAACATCTTAGTTAGCCAAGGCACGATCTCAAACACGCTGAAGCAGTCAGATGCTCTGCTTCGTATTGATGTTGAAACACTAATGTCAGCATCAAGACGCACCGCACCGTCACTTATCCTCTTGTCGAAGAGGCCCTGATCCAGTGGGTCAAACTCTACGAGGCACAAATCAACATCTCAGGAGACCTCATTCGTGAGAAAGCCGCCATTTTTTTACGGCGACTTTATACCGATGCGTCGCCAACGTACGAGTTCTCAAATGGTTGTCTGGAGTATTTTAAAAAACGTCATGGAATTCAATCATACCGCCGCTTTGGAGAAAGCGGCTCCGTCAACATGACGCTTCTTGCTGAGAGCCTGCCCGAACTTCGCCAATGTCTAGACCAATATGAATGGAAATACATTTACAACATGGATGAAACTGGACTTTGTTATCGAATGCAAGCCGACAACTCGCTTGCAACACAACAACTGAAAGGAAGGAAGCAAAACAAAAAAACGCATCACGATTGCTGTCTGCAGCAACGGTGATGGTTCTGACAAGTTGCCGCTGTTGGTGATTGGCAAGTCAATGAACCCTCGATGCTTTAAAAATGTCAATCGAGACTCATTAGGCTGCAAATACCATGCAAACACAAAATCATGGATGACGCAGAATGTTTTCAAAATTTGGCCGACGGATTTCGACAAAAGAATTCATGGACGCAAAGTTCTGCTGCTGCTCGACAGCGCTCACATCCCAATCAAGAACCTTCCGGCGCAGGTCACCTTGGTCAACACAAAAGTTGTCTACCTGCCGCCGAACACCACATCGAAGATTCAACCTTGTGATGCTGGCATCATTCGCAACTTCAAGGCCTATTATCGTCTGCGGTTCAACCGGATGCTTTTGGAGCGGATTGAGGACAGTGTTGCCAATCCCGAAAAAATCAACGTTCTGGATGGGATTCGCATGGCCGTAGCAGCATGAAAGAACGATGTGAAGCCGCAGACGATTCAAAACTGCTTCAGACATTGCTCAATTCGTTCTGAGTCTTCCAGTGAAACTGTTGCTGCAGCTGAAGTTGAGCCTCCGCAGGAAGTCATCCAGGAATTAGAGGAGCAAATACGCCAGCTTTGGTACAGTAATCCGATGGACATACGCAACCTGCTCAATTATCCCGCCGAGCAGGAGGTCAGTTATGTTCCGGATGAAGAAGAGATTGTTGCGGAGATTCTCAACACGTACGAAAACTTTGGAGTTCCAGAAGATCCAGAAGGCGAGGATGACAGTGAGGAACCTCCAACGATCTCCGACGCCGAGGCAAATCAGATGTTGGTATAGCTGCATATTTACTGGATGCAACAAGCAGATTCTACTTCAGCATCATTTCCTGCCACGCTTCAGATGATGAAAAAAAGGATCATTCGTTTAGTATTCGCCAGAAAAAACTTACACAAACTAGCATAACACAGTACTTTCAGTAGAAGTCACAGAAAAAATATATGGAATTAGTAATCTTATACTGGTCGGGACTGACCGAAACCTATTAATTATTAGTTATTAGTTTTTTGGCTTGGCCCAAGTCGGGACCGACGTTTTTTATTAATTATAACAGGTTTTTGGTTTTGACAGTATTAAATCTGACAGGTTCTACTGTATATGTTTTCGCTAACCTAACCCTGGAAATACATGGGGGCAAGTTTTGTAGACGGACAGACGGTTTTTATGCCCTGCCCCGTCGTTACGACGGGTCCCATCCCCTAGGGGATGGGACCCGTAACACATGCTCTACCTCATTATATTCGTCTTAGTGGCCTTCGTGCTACTGTACTTCACTATTCAGTTTCGTTAGTCAGAATAACGTGACACGTTTTAAGCATAATCGTTTTAAGGTCAAAATACGATAACGAAATCAGCATGTTGATTTCGTTAAAATATTGCTGATTTGACTCGTAATTATAATCGTAAATCATGCTGTTCACACCCTGAGGTACCCTGCTGCTTTCAATCGGGAATCCTGCTGATTTGACGTAAAAACAAATATACCCGCGTGTTATGTAATAACTAATCTTACGGTTTTATTGATAAACCGAGCAACAAATTGCGCTACAGGGACGCGATGCGTCGTTGGAATCGCTCATGACTGAGAGAATGAAGCAGCTTTTGAAGGCCAAGGTACGTTGTTGTCGTCCAGATTGCGTGGGTGTGAGTGGTGGCCTTTTTACGATTATTACTTGATATCGTAGAAACTTGAAGACGAGTACAAGGTGAACAGGATCTTCAACACTTGCGCATGGTCAGTCGTTCGATCCGTGGAACTCGCGTCCTCCACAGCTTTCGTGGGCGCTGTCGAGCATGATCCACATAAAATGTCGGCCGCGACCGTATTTTCGTCGTCACTTTCGAGCATGCCCATGATTTCCTAGGTCATCACGTCGGCGCTCGAGTTCTTACCGGGTTTTACGTACATCATCTTGGCGGGACACTTACACTCGCCGCACACGCAGCAATATGTCAATGCCGCCACGCTTTCGACCATGGTACGGCGATCCCTGTCATTGTAGTACTGCGACTCTCTAAAATGAACCTATCGTTTCTGTCTCTATCCATCCCTCTATCCCTGCCTCTAGTTTACCAACATTACGGCGTACTCGATCGGATTTGGGCTCACGTCGGCACTGGATACGTTATGTTCCCAAGCGTACGGGGCCACGCGCGTGCGCCAAATTGGCATCTACTTCCAGGCAGGCTTGCAGGTGCTCGGGACGTGTCTGGTCCCGATTGTGCTCGTGAATTGGTACTCGGAACCCTTTTTGCGCGTCATGGGGCAAGATCCCGACGGGGCGCGGCTCGCCCAGCGCTTTTCGCGCTGGACATTGCCCGGTGTGCTCTTTGTCTTTGTCTACGAGCTCGTGCGCAAAGTGCTGCAAGCGCAAACGATTTTCACGCCCTTGGTGGCCATCGCAGCGTATGGGAACCTCGTGACGATCGTGGCGGGGTACGTACTCGCGTACCATTCGTCCTTGGGCTTGACGGCATTGCGCTGGCGCGATCGTTGGTCAATATGGTGCTCCCCATGCTGCTCGTGCCGTACTTTTACCGTCATCCCCGCCACTTACGCCAGTGGTGGCGGGGCTGGAACCTGACGGAAGCGCGCGCCCACGTGACTCTCTTTTTACGATTAGACATCCCTGGATTTCTCATGATGGCCATGGAGTGGTGGGCGTACGAGCTCCTGACGCTCCTGGCCGGCGTACTGCCGCACTCCGTCGTGGCCATGAGTGCGCATGCCGTGATCGTGAACGTCAACAACATCATTTACATGGTCTTTGCTGGCCTCGCCGTGGCCGCCAACATCCGCGTTGGCACTTGTATCGGCGCGAATCGACCCCAACAAGCCAAACTTGCGTGCACCTTCGCGCTCGTGCTGACGCTCGCCATCTCGTTGGCTTTCGCACTTGTCCTGTACGTCTCGTGTGGCGTCCTTCCACGACTGTTTCTCGACGATCCCGCGGGCATTGCGCGCGCCGCGCGTGTCTTGGCGATTTGGGACCCATTAGAAGTCGTGGATGGCCTGAGCGCCGTGGTTCAAGGCGTTTCGCGCGGCGTGGACAAGCAACAATTCGCCGCGCCGCGACTGTGAATGCGCTTGCCTACTATGTCTTTGGCATTCCACTTGCGGGAGTGCTTGGCTTTCACTTGACGCTCGAGGTCGAGGGCCTCTGGGTAGGCTTTGGCGTGGGCATCTCTGTGGCCGCTGCGCTCCAATTCTACCTGCTCTTCAAGCACTGGCGATGGACAGAGCTCGCGGAACAAGCGCAGAAACGCACATCTGAGTGAGTTCAAGACCATAGACTGATTTCCTAGAAATACAAAGCGACGGATTGCAGCAGTCTTAAGTCAACCATTGTGATAGAATTAATTCTATCAATGATGTTGAAGCGCCCCGAAATTCGGCCGCGCAAAGTAGAGACATTCACAGATGGTACTGAGGATCGCTTCAATCGCCACTTCGTGCGAATCGTCCCGTGTCCCCTTCCTTGTCACTCGGATCGACGCTGCTCTCCGTGCGCAGAGCAATAAAATCGCCCAGCAACGTACACAGCAAGGCAATGCCCTTTTGTTCAATCATTTCCGCGATCGTCTCGGCGTTCTTGCGCACAAAACGCTTCAGACAGCGCACGGCTTCCACACGCATTTCGAGGGACGACGGGGCCTCGTGGGATAGAAACGCGAGGAGACTCGACCCTCCTCCAAATTGACAGAGTGCATTATGACACGCCGTGGACTGACAAAGGTGATAAAAGAGTCGAAGCGCCATGCGTTTTATATCGGGACGCACACTTTGACCCATTTGCTGCTCCGCAACGGGATTCCCCATGACCTTGACGAGCTCGGCGCACGCTCTCGACTGGGCAAAGGCTTCACCGGTTGACACTTCATTGCCCGCACTATTCTCGAGCTCTACGAGATTCGAGAGCATCTCGAGCGTCGCTTGCTGTAACGGCTCGGCGTCCGTATGGAGCAATTGACTGAAGGAAGCGACGCGACCCGCAGCGTCGACATCGTACAGCTGCCCAATGCGGTGCAACCCCATCTTGCTATTCGTCTCGGGTCGTCCCGTCGACAGTGTCATGGCCAATTGCACCATTTGTTCCACCTTTTCATCCACGGTCGAGCCCGGATCGTCCACTTTGTGCCGCAGCGCGACAATACTAAAGAAATCACCCGCTTGGACGTTCCGATAACATCGCGTGCACACCGCTTGCTCCTTTTCGTACCCAGGGGCGTCAATCAGGAGCTTCACCTTGTGCGACGTACACTCGGCGCACGAAATGTTGCCACAGAGACGACAGTGATGCCGTAAACTCCTCAGCGCGATGCTGTGAGGGTGATAAAATTGTTGGAAGAGTGTGTAGCCATTTTTGGCTTTGCACTCTTCCGGAAT
>CM047582.1:9284226-9319879 GCA_026184515.1 Peronosclerospora sorghi | reverse complement strand
TTAAATAATATACTTACTTTTCCTTTTGCTTTTATATAGTGAGTACGGCTACTGAACTTTTCTACGGCTACGGCGCGCGCGCACCAGTTTGACACCTTCCACTGATCCTCCCACGCTGAATCTTTATCCGCAGGTGAGTCTTGATCGTGCGAAGTGAACGCAACGTTTTCTGTGCCATTTTAACAAAAATAGCGCGTGATCGGAAAAGTGATGAGGAAAGCGGGTATTTATTTCGTTCTGCTGATTTTGAGGCAGGAATCCTGCTGATTTCGTTAAATTTAATGGACGAAATCTACCTCACTTTTGATACGTGTACCTCACTTTACAGTTAGTTGAGCGCTGGGCCCCGATATAATCTATGCTTCGACTGGTCGAAAAGTTCCGACCCCCCCCCCTTGTCTCTGATTTACGCGCAATATTTACAGCTCTGTTAAGATTGACTAATTGAATAGCATGTAATCCATTTCCAGAGATGGCGCAAAGGTAGAATACTGCAAGAAATGGCAGTCGTCATAGGAGCTAGCTGACGTGTCGTGCATGTACTGTTTTATCCCACTTGTTGCGTAGAAAAGGAGAAACATTAAAGGAAGAAAAATAAATCTCATCGGTTCTACACCTTCTCACAATCGTGTGTCATTCATACTCTATTGCGTTTGCCAGTCTGCCAGCCACGGGTGTTCGTCCACCAGTTGTTGAGCTCGAGTTTGCCAAGACCTGACAATTTGAATGGACACGTTGCTAAGGGCGCCTACAGCTTCAAGGATCAAGTCGCTCGGCGTGGAAATGAGATCAGCAGGTGTGCACAGCTTTTGAGTCTCCAGTCGTTCCACTACGTCAATCTCACCAATCAGGTCCTACATCCAATCATTGATCTCATCAAGACGCGCCTAGGCGATCATATACACAACTTGTCAGGTCTCATCGCTAACCTATCCAGCCGCAGCTTTCTTACCTCATCGTTCAGCTTTTCAAGCTTTTCCTGCAATTTCTGAGCTGATGGGTCCAATGGATTCACCAGACCACATATCGTCGAAACAACAGAAGCGTCCGCCAATTCTTGCCGCGTATTAATACTTTCCATTTGTAGCCACTTAGCAATTGGAGCGCCCGTAATCTGAGCGACTTCATCGTCGATATCGTCGCATCCATCGTTGCGTCCAGCTTTGGCTAAGCTAACCCAAGTCCACGGATCTTTGAAATGCTCAGCGTCAGCTTCTTCTAGGAGAGAGAGAATAAGTGCCTTCTTGCAAGAATCGCAGTAAACTAATGGCTTTTTCCTCTGTTACCTCCTTGTCGGCGGGTTCAGGGAACTGTGTACGATTGAATTTCATCGCAATGTGCTAACAGATTTTGTGCGCTCGTTTAACTTTGAAGGGGAAAGCATCGTAACGGCCTTGCGCATGTTTCTCGCAAGTTTTCGGCTGCCAGGAAAAGCGCAGCAGATTGACCGGATTTTGAAAGCGTTTTCCCTCCAGGTTTATAAACAATGTCGGGAACGTTCTATCATGTCATCGGTGGTTGTGGCCTATTTGTTGTCGTTCAGCTTGATTATGCTCAACACTGATCTTCACAAGCCGAACATTCGGTCTGAAAAGAAAATGAAATTGGAAGATTGTATCAATAACAATAAAAACTATGGCCCCGAAGTGTCGAAAGGGCACGATTTACCAGAGGATTTTCTAACGGAATTATACAATACCATTGCAAAGGATGATATTAAAACGTTTGAAGACGGTGTCAAGTATGGCGAAGTAACTAGTGATCGATGTATTTTGCTAAATCAAGTAGAAAGTGATCCACGCCACTCGCGCTTAATCGTGCATCATCATCCTTCTGTACCGATTGTGCTTCAATCGTCAGGTACATTACGCAATAGTGACGTTGCTCAATGTCCAGCTTTACCTCTTGAAGCGATGAAAACGATGAAGCTTGCGAAGAACGCTCGAACTTCGTTGCCCGCAAGCCAAAAGAACAATGGACGACAATCTGAACATGTGCATCGTTGTGCTTCGTTGGATCATCTGTACGACTGCCACATTTATGAGCTGATTCAGCAGAATCTCGTTCGAGCGTTCAGCAGAGTGTTTCACCAGTTCGTTGTGGATTAAAAAGCCAAAGATGCAGCACGGACGGAAGATCTCTCGATCAGTAGTAGCTATGAAATGCACTACGTGCCTCAAAAAAGTGCTCTCCAACTTGCCTGCAACGGTTTCGTGTTATGTGCAGCCGTGGCGTCGCAATTGTCGTTAGTGGAGCAGTATAATGCCGTGTTTATCTGTCTGTGCAAGTACACGGCACTGTTTGCGTCGGAGATTTATCCTCTTGGATACAATGGCCGTGTCAACGGTAGTAGTGTGTACTGCGATAATCCAAGTGCACCGGTAGCAACAGCAGCTGTGCTGAAGCTCGTACACACGTGCAATTTATCGCTTCGGAGTCGTGCGTGGAGACATTTTTCCATGTTCTGAATGGATTGCGTGAGTTCCGAGTGTTACCGTCTCAGATTTTGCATCCCGGCGATGAAATGGCGTTGGAATTGATGACGCCGGTCGAACGCACGGGCATTAACGAGCGTGTGAGCGCATGAATCACTAACTCGGAAGTGTGTAAGCACTATTACAATCTGCTTCTCGTCATGGAAACTGCGCAAATCTAATTGTTCTTCACCCTTGCGCTGCTGGTCATTTATCATGGGTGTTACTTTTTTCAGACGCTGCTTCTTCTGAACCATATTCGGAGGAAGCGTTCGGTGCAGCGAGCGCTGTGGAGACGAAGGTAAATGCATGAAAAGACGCCACGTGATCACAACACTGAGACACAGCGCAGTCAGTACGGCACTCACAAGCACGCGCCGTTGTCAAATAAGAACCGCTTCTTTCATGCGTACGGATGCGATATCCCGACGGTGAGACCGCGTATGTGGGAGTCCCAACGCTAACATCGGCGTCTGGAACGTCATGGGGAAGAATAGAGGTCACCGCTATAAGCTAATATTTCAGGCGGGCGTAGCAAAATGGAGTGTGCCCCTAGCAAAAGTGGGGTGTGCCCCTGTAGTCGGGGCCATTGCAATAAACCACACACCCTGTTTCATTCGCTAAAAGGATACTTTTTCATCCAATAAAAGGTTATCGCTAGTGTGACGCGGTCAGTTTAGACAAATGGCCACAGACTGAGGTACACGTATCAAAAGTGAGGTACATGTAACAAGGGGGTGTGGTACACCTATCACTCCCCAATCAGCAGACCTAAATCAGCAGCCAATTTTCTTAGGTGTGAACCCCCCTAGTACGTGGATTTACCAAAAATGTACGTGGATTTACCAATTCCGTACACTTTATCCATACAACGTAGAGCAGGAACCGTACAACTATCTACGTCGAGGATTGACGGTCGAACTCAATACCTTCTCGTCTCCATCATCACCTCTACCTTTTCTCATATCAGCCCGTGGTTGAATCGATACGTCATATATGAGCTTAGGATTCGCTGGTACGCGCAAGTTGTGTAACATCAGTCAAATTTCTCTTATGGCTCTGTACGGAAGCGAGACGGAGATGTTTTAGCACGTTGCTCTCTGCAACACCTGTCACAAATAATGTCGATTACATTACACTCGTGAAATTGTTGCAACGTGTACAATTCTGGGCCCTCTATAGTAAAGTGCTGCGTACACAATTAACAAGGAATGTGTTACATCGAGACATTTATGATGTAATGGGGTGCCATTACATAATTGATATTCAAGTTAGAACATCACAGTTTAATTTCAGACGCGTTGTCTGAAATTTAAATAAGAGATTATAAGTTATTATAATCTACGAAGGAAAAGTCGATTCGGTATAAATACCGAATCTTGCAGGTTAACTAATAGTACAGTTAGTTGAATACTTGATATTATTATATTAATTAGGTAGTTACTATACTATTAGCCTCTAAACCACCCATTAAATAAACACTCTTAATTTTGCGTTCTAACCCATAAGTAAATATTTATATATTTACTTTTAGTATAGGATTAGTTGTTATCAACTAATCCTGCCCTATTGCATTGCGCGCTTCCTCGCAATTACAGTGTAAGCCTGTAACAGGATCAGTCCTGTTACACCTGGTAGCACTTTGTGGTCCGTCTTAACGACCACAGTTCCGTTCCGCTAGGCAACTAGCGGAGCGAAGATTAAGAGCCGCTCGGCATCATGTCGCGAGACATGACGCCTGCCGAGCGAGAGAGAACGCTTGAAGTGGTGACGAAACACTTCCCTCACTTCACGTCGCGTAGTAAAGACGTGACGGTAGAAATGGTTGGGTCCATGGGGACCGACATCATTACCTTCCTCCTGGGTAAGCCCCCGGAGGAAGCGATAGAGGTGGTGAATCGCTTTAGGCGAAACCACCTAGAAAAGCAAGCACGGCCCGCCCAAGAGGCAGCACGGACCGCATCAGCACCTACAACGCATAGCGTTGAAGTGGTAAAGGCGCGAGTACCGCCCTTTACAGGTGAAGGGGGCGAGCCCCTTCGTAGATGGTTCGCAGGGGTGGAAGATGCCATCTCTGCGCAAAATATTGTTGACGAACGTCAACAGGCGTACTTCGCCACAACATGTCTAGGCGGCAGATCCAGGGCATGGGCGATGAGTCGCAGAGCCACTGATGACTCTGCGTTCCTGACTTATCAGGAATTAAAAGCTGAGCTAAAGCTCAACTTTGAAGCTCCAGAAATGGAGCTAAGTAGTCGGCAGGAGTTTATGGAACTCCGGCAAGGTAAGCTTGACCTTCAAGCTTACGCTCAGAAGACGCAATATTTGCTGTCAAATATTGTGTATGAGCCGGTGCCCCCTGCTATGCAGGTCACTGGCTTCATGAAGGGACTCAATGATGGTCCCGTCAAACAGAGTCTCTACCGGCACCCGACAGAGACTCTAAGGGATGCCATTGTTATGAGCATCCGTTACGAGTTCAGCATGCGATCAGCGTCATCGCATGCTGGGTACAGCCGAAGGGCTCAACAGCCCTTCGCTTTTGACATGCCGCAACAGCATGTCAGCAAGCAGCAGTCGGGCAGACAAAGCTCACACTTCGTCTCAAGAAACAGCCACCCGCGCCAGAGCATGGGCGGTGGAGGTCCAGATCCGATGGACCTATCGGTTGCATTTGCTTCGAACACGAAGCAACCGAAATTTAAGAAGAATATTCGCTGCAATAGATGCGCGAAAATGGGGCATTTTGCCCATGAGTGTATGGCACCGCGTCCGGTGCCACGCTGTCAGCGGACGGAACCGTCCGCTGCACGGCGACACCAACAGGGACATCACCCTGTTGGTGCAAAAAACGTAGAACACCAGTAGGGGCGGGGCGCCCTACTGGGAATGTTATCCCACATGCCGACATAGGGCATGTGAGGGTAATAGCCCCAGACGGGACTATGTCCTGGCAAAAGGTGCAGGTTGATGGTAAGCCTCTTATCACCCTGGAGGTTAAGCCGCACGGGAGCGATGTCCCCATGCGAGCTTTGTTTGACACAGGAGCGTCAAACAATTTCGTTAGAACTCAGAGTCTAACGATGTTGAGATTCGTGGAGGTAGAGACCCCACGAAGTATGTTGTCAGTCCGGTTAGCAACAGATGCAACCGTGACTATTCCAAAGCGTGTGATTAAAACACGCTTCAAGTTGAATGAACTGTCATTCGAGGATGAATTCACCGTCCTCGATTTAGATGACAAGTTCGATGTGTTACTTGGAATCCCATGGATGTCCAAGTTTAAACCTTCGATCGACTGGGTTAACCTATCGATCGACTGCGGCGGATGAACAGGATCTGATCACACTGTGTGTAATCCGGCTGTATCAAAAGATACAACCGCAGCGTCAGACAGTCTGGTGGATAGCGATGGCGCCACCAGGTCTGTTCTGACACGATCAGCGGAAGGTACCTCCGCTGGTGAGAGTCCAGAAAGACTACCACACGCAACAGAAGAGTCGTTGCGTGTTGGAGAGAAACATTCCACCGGTGATAAAGACCACCGTGAGAATGAAGTGATATCCACGGTGGGAAACACCCACCGTGAGAATGAAATAGTATCCACAGTGGGAAACACCCACTGTGCGACCGAAGGTTCCAACACGACGAATGAATTCCGTATTGATGAGAGTGAACTCACGATCGAGTGCAATCGTGAGCACAACTCCATGGTGGCCAGTTCCCACCACGTTGCGTTAGCCATGCACACGGGTGATAAAGACAACCGTGTCGCAGAACAGGCGGCCGATCAGACGAGCACATCTGATCGCCAAGAAAATTCCATGGTAGGCAGTGGCCACCATGATGATGAGTATTCGCACACGGTGAATCGTAATCACCATGTATCAGTCAATCAGACGAGTGCGTCTGATTGATGGGCAGTTCCGTCGAGACGATCAACGTCTTGACGCAAACGGAGACCGAATTAGCTACCCAGTCTCTGTTGATGGAACACCCTCCGAAAGAAGGTTCGGAGGTGATGGCTCTTCCAGCGCTAAGCTGGAAGAAGTTTATGAGAAACTTGCACGATGATCAGATCGAACAGATCTGTATTATCGTAGAAAAAGATGATGTAGTGGATATTCGTGAACGAATATCCACATTACATGTAGACAACATTGGGAAAGAGGTTCCCAATGATCAAACCAAAGTTCAGCGCTTTGAAGCGCAGAGCTGGGAGTCGCTTAAAGCGAACTCCCCATTTTATGAGGTACTTCGGTAATACGCTGACGTATTCCCAGAAGAAGTACCTAGCGAGCTCCCTAGCGATAAGGGAACTCTTCATGATATTGATCTCGTGCCAGGCACGAAGTATTGTGTCACGCGGCAATGGCCGTTGCCGCGTGATCAAGTAAAAGCGATCGACGAGTTTTTCGAAGCTCGTCGTAAAGCAGGCCAAGTGCGGGAGTCTATCTCACCGCACTCTACCCCCACCTTTTGTGTGAAAAGTCCACAGGTGGGTGGAGAATCGTTCACGCTTACAACAAGCTGAACGCAGCGACGGTACCGGCGCAGACGCCGATACCGCGAAAAGATGTCATCATTGATGGCATGTGCGGGAGCACCATCTTTAGTGCTCTCGATCTAAAAGATGGATTTTATCAAATCCTAATGCGTGAGAAGGATATCCCTCTCACGGCGGTAAGCACCCCAAGCGGCATGCTTTGGGAGTGGCTTGTTATGTCGCAGTGGCTTCGAAATGCCCCTGCTACGTTTAACAGATGCGTAACGTATCTATTACGCCCAGTGCGAGAATTCGCACCGAGTTATTTCGATGACGTGTTCATCCATAGTAAGGGTGAACACGATAAAAGCGATGTAGATGTCCATAGGGAGCATCTACGTCGAGTGTTAGAGCTTATGCGTAAGCATAAGCTCTATGCAAAATCTAAGGAAGTGCACTTTTGGTGCACCTGAGATACCCGTTCTTGAATGCTTTGTGGGAAAGAACGGGGTGCGTCCTGATCCAGAAAAGATCAGGGTGATCGTTGAATGGCCTACGCCAAACAACGTTAAGGAACTTCGAAAGTTCCTTGGGTTGGAAACATATTTGCACAAGTATTCGTGCATGCTTGACTGAAGCGCCTGTCTTGGCTATAGCCGATAACGAGCGTCCGTTCCACGTCGTTTGCGACGCGAGCTATTTCGCTATCGGCTGTGCTTTGATGCAGCGTGATCACGATGATCGTGATCGCGTAATCTGCTATCAATCGCGTCAGTTGCGCGCAGCCGATCGCAACTATCCGGTCATGACAAGGAACTCCTTGCCATGAAGTATGCACTGGCCAAGTTTCGGATCTATCTATTGGAAGATAGACCGTTTGTGGTTTACACGGACCATGCGTCACTACGCACGGCCGTGAATTCACCACAAATTTATCAAAGAATGGCTCGATGCCTGTCATTCTTTGCTGAGTACAACTTTACGGTTGAATACAAACCCGGAAAGTTGAACGTGATAGCGGATGCGCTATCACGAAGGCCCGATTACGAGACGAAACCGTCCGTAACCGAAGGTGCAGTGCAAACGCAATCCGTTGCACTGCTTTGTCGTCGTCAATCATACGACAAGTACGCGAGGCGTACAAAAACAGACGAGGAGACATGTCTGTTGATTGATTACGTAAGTAATCAATTAAGTGAGAAACGCGACGAACTCCCAGAGTTCCTCCACGCTTGCGTGCACCGATATCGACTGCACGATGGTCTGCTGCTTTACAGCACAGACCAAAAAGATGAAAGTCGCATCGTAGTTACAAACGACGATGACCTCAAACATCAAATTATGTTTGAGTATCATGATGCACTGATTTCGGGGCATCAAGGTCGAGAGAAGACATACGCCTCTCTAGCACGTGACTTTTACTGGCGAAACCAGTACAAGTGGGTACGAAAATACGTACGCGCTCGCGAGATTTGCCAGCGCGTTAAGCCTGCAGTCTGCACAGGCTCCGCTGCAATCTCTGCCGGTTCCGACAGAGTGTTGGAAGTCCATTTCAATGGACTTCGTATTCGGTCTTCCACCCGACAATAGTCGTAAGACTGGAATAGTGGTCTTTGTAGACCGTTTCAGTAAGATGGTACATCTTACTGCAGTATCAGCGAACGTAACCGCCGCTCAAACAGCGCGGATATTCGTTGATACGGTATTCCGTTTGCACGGAATGCCGGAAGACATTGTCTCGGATCGATATCCGAGATTTACAGGACGTTTCGGGCAAGAAACGTTCTCATTGTGGGGAACCCAGTTGAAGATGTCAGCTGCGGACCATCCCGAAACGGATGGGCAGACGGAACGGGTTAACCGCGTTCTCGGAGACATGTTGCGATCATACGCACATGCCTTTGAACAGTGGAGTGACTACCTGTCATTCACTGAATTTGCGATTAACAATTCGGTGCATGCTTCAACTAAGCATACACCGTTCTACGTGAATGCCTTAAGGCATCCACGAACCCCAGCTTTACTTGGCGGTACTCCGATATCTAAGTGGGGGAGGGACCCGCTCAAATTTTGAGCGAGTCAATGCGCAAGTTGCGACTGCAACTTGTGAACAAAACGATGGCCCTTCTACTGAAAGTACAGTAGAAGCGGAAGCATCTTCAATTGAAACTGAAGCTGCATATGATGAATATCTGTCTGCAGCAATGGCTGCAGACAACGAGGACAATGCACCTACTGCTGATAAAGCAGTAGATGAATTCGTATTACAGCGCCAAGCTGTAATATGCTTTATAAAAGATGCACTTCCCTCTGCTTTTGATAAGCAGAAGCAAAATGCAGACAAACAAGGAAGGAAGAACAAAAACGCCTTTCTGAAAGGCGAATTGGTATTACCAAATACTACTAATTTGCCTATACATGCAATAAGCAACTTCCTACACGGAAGTTGTTTCCTAAGTACATTGGACCTTTCAAGGTCCAAGAGATTCGGGGGAATGCCTATACCTTAGACATTCCCACAGCAATGAGGCTCCACCCAACATTCTATGTTGGGCGGCTCAAGACGTATCATTCGTCTTCGTCTTACGACGAGACGCAAAATCACGGAAGATACCGTATTTCTCCAAGTCTCCCAAGAGAGACTTGTAATCGGCTTCCAGCCGTTGATGAGCAGAGCGGAGAGTCAATACCTCCGCCTTCGACTGCTCAAGATCAGCCTTGTGCCGATCTAGCTCTCCCTTATAACGCGAAAGCTCAATGTACAGAAGATCATTCTTCTGCTGAATGGCAGTGTGCGCCCCGAGGATGTCGCGGACATTCTCGCGAGGAGATCGATATGTCTTCACAGAGTGAGACATATCGCTGCTCAAGGAGGAATAACCCTCCTCGAGCTTGCGAAGCGAAGAACCATGCTCCGCAACAACAACGGCGAGGGAATTATCAACCTCCGCCTCCCCTAATCGATAATCAGGGGAATAAGCGATACATTCTCGAGCGCTTGATCTCGAAGCGCTCGGTGCCTTCGAAGAAGGGGCAGCGTACCGAGTACTTGGTACGATGGCTGGGATATCCCCAAGAGTTCGACTCTTGGGAGCCGATTGAGGTTCTGAGGGCCGACTCCCCAGGCCTTTTGACTGAGTTTGAGAAAAGTCTCAAACTCATAATGCGAAGTAGCATCAACAGTAGGTGTTGATGCATTCAGGGTATCAATTAAACCCTGAATTTCGGCGGGTACGGAAAAACCACCGTACCCCCGCAACTCCTCCTCTGACAGACGAGGAGCGCCCTGCGTACACCGCGGGCAAACGAGGTGAGAAGGGACATAACACTTTAACCCTTCTTTGATGCAAGCATAATGGATGTATTCCATTTTTCCTGTTCGTGAGTGCTTTAAAAAGCGCTAGCGCATTACGTGAACTTTATTCACGTAATCATCTGGGCTTTTGTTGTAGTTGTCAACAAAAACATTCCAACTCTGAGTCAGGGCGTCTTTATCGTCCCTGTTCCTCCTTGACCCTTTCCGGCTCGAATAATATCGAACCTGGAAAAAGAGGTCAATAAAGTACAGACGTCTATCGTCTGTACTTCGATCGAATCTACGTGACTGGATGTCTTCGCAGTCATCCAGCACGTTGATATCGAACAACACATACTGGCAGTCCCGTTTACGGTGACCGCCACTGTTGGGGGCAATAGCCCAGCCAGGGGTCCAAAACCCCACTTTGTACGGAACATGTGTTTCCGTACTATGATACGCTTTAGAAGCGGCAGGCGCCGCTTCTGTTCGAGCCCTTTTAGCAGGCGGAGCACCGCCTGCTTCAAGACCACACGCCGGGGTTAAATCACCCCGACGTGGAGAAGTACCTGGTCCAGGTGGGGCTCTGCGTTCCCGCAACCACCTGTGATGATCATTGTCGCTGTCATAGCAGACAGCGACACCAGAGTCGTCATCGCTGTTAGGCGATGAGCACCTAGCGAATTTCGACTCGCTAGATCCTTTAGTGGGGACAGCTGTATCCCCATCACTTTGTTCGGAGTCAGAACTCCCGAACATGGCCCTCTTGACAACACGCCATTCGGAAGTTGCCATCGTGCGAGATGTTGCATTAGCAACATCTCCCTGTTTCTTGCCAGATGCCATCTTAGCAGCATCTGTGGTCGAAGACGGTACGTCTTCCGACCTTTGCGTAGTTGACGCTGCTAATGCTGCGTCACCGTTGTCACTCAACACCTCAACACCTAGTGCTGAGGCGGAGGAAGAAGCTCCTTCAATGTTTTCAGCAGCGCTTTCTATAGCGCCGCCGCGTGCCTTGACCATCGAGTCGATGGTCAATCAGTTGGTGAATGAGAAATTCCGACCAACAAGTGCCACCAATGATTGGCCAAAATAAGAATTATTATTGGCCAACCACCATAAGTGGGGGGGTGATGTAATGGGTGCCATTACATAATTGATATTCAAGTTAGAATATCACAGTTTAATTTCAGACGTGTTGTCTGAAATTTAAATAAGAGATTATAAGTTGTTATAATCTACGAAGGAAAGTCGATTCGGTATAAATACCGAATCTTGCAGGTTAACTAATAGTACAGTTAGTTGAATACTTGATATTATTATATTAATTAGGTAGTTACTATACTATTAGCCTCTAAACCACCCATTAAATAAACACTCTTGATTTTGCGTTCTAACCCATAAGTAAATATTTATATATTTACTTTTAGTATAGGATTAGTTGTTATCAACTAGTCCTGCCCTATTGCATTGCGCGCTGCCTCGCAATTACAGTGTAAGCCTGTAACAGGATCAGTCCTGTTACATATGACGTCGCGCTTTTTATTGCGTTGAAACGCAACTGCTAGAACAGAGACTCGATGATGACGATGAAACTTATGCATAGAGGTATTCGCATTCTACTACACGCTATTGCTGAGCAAGAAACTTGCAATTGCTTTTCGCAACATGTAAGAAATGCAATAATGTTGAGGATTGAGGATAAGAATGCAGACAATAAATCATCAAATAGAATCAACGAAGTCCCTGCTGTCTGCCTTAGGATGGCGCAGCAGGCCGGATCCTGAAAGTAGACCTACTGAACGAGCAAACAGGAGGATCGGCTCCAAATCCAATTTGTTCAGCGGGGATTCCTCCGTTGAAGCGCGAGCAGATCGGACAGTTGGCGTTTGTCGTCGTAAGAGTCGCTCGCGAGACGGTTTCTCTGTCATTGTAGTTGCTTTTTACACGAATCAACTCAGCCGTCGGATTCACACTCACTGCTCCGTCCACGATATACCGCGTTTAACAGGGCCGCATGTACCACAAGACTCAAACAGTCTACCGGAGTTTATCCTTAAAAAATCACCTCTAACAACAACCGTACCCGAGCCTTGACCGAAGATTATACGACGTGCGACGTTTCAAACCCCTCCACCTGTAATCGTCGTAATACCTGTGCCCGCATTCACGTGAATAGCCCCTTAAACTGAATCTCTAAACTAGATATTCACGAACGCACAATTGTGCAACTCACAAAACACTCCGCCTCCACCAGCAATAATCACATTGCTGAGTGTTACGCCGACATGTACGACGAACACAGCGTTCGCTCGGGTCATTCTAGCACCAGATCGGAACACCACATTGATGCGTTTGTAGGTTTTCATGCCACCGTCGAATGGCGTCGTTGGACCCACTATTACTGGACTATCGATCGGTACTGTTCCCATAGAAGAAGGCCACGCGCTAGTCGATCGCTCTTCATCCTCTGCCGATACCTCACCGGGGGTATAACTATTCGCAGAAACGTTCATCTCTTCTCCTCTTCTCCAGTTTACGAACATCTTGAGTGCTCGTCACCTCAGATAATGCTTTTACAGCGTCATAATTATAATATTAATGTCCATTCGTTACTTATCATAACGCTAAGATTCAGACATGTACCTGTGTTGAGAATCGGACATATTTGCACGCTGTACTCCAAATCACGCGTTCCAGCACTGCCGGCGTGTACTTGCGTGAGTAATTCCAAGCGTAAGAAGATGCGATAGATTCGATAACGTAAAATAAAAGATTTAATCACAACCACAACAAATCCAATCGTAATTGCAATAATATCTCCACGTAATCCGTAACAGGGAACGTAACGATTCCACTATTCCACGTGTCAAAACAAGCGAAAGTTTCCAAACGTAAGAAGTTGTACTCCCTTCCTGCTGAACGCAGTACTGAGAACAAGTCAAAATCCAAAGTGATTTATTAGTGTTAAGTTAAGTACTTAAACTAATAATATGCATATATGCAGTTTGCTAGGTTTTTGCTAAAAAAGACACAAACTAAATGAAAGTCCTTGGCGACGCTGAGTGCCGCGCGAATTGCGCGCACTTTCAACAACCTGGAGTTACGAGCGCAAAGCTGGCCACGAGCAGCGGGAGACACTGACGCATAATAATTCAAAATGAGCTTAATTTCAGTTCTGTCTTGTAAACTGGAGTTTTCTTATCTCCGAATTTTTTCGTCACCACATGGCGGAATAGGACTGTCGCAAATTTATGTACAGCGTAAGGGGGGGAACGGGGGGGGGCACGTAGCAAATGGGGGGTGTGCACCTAGTCGGTCCCTATAAATATCATTTATTAAAGGAGATAACGTCTAATATGCCCCTGTTTTGGCCCAAAAATTCTACAATGCCCCTCTTCTTAAAAAAATCCTAAAATGCCCCTGTTTTTCGCGGCGCTCTCCAATCGCTAAATTTAAGGCGACTATTTAATGAAGAGATAACGTCTAATATGCCCTTGTTTTGACCCAAAATTCTCTTTGCTAGATATATTAGGGGATGTTGGGACGTCATCCAAACGTCAAACGCTCACCCCCTCAGCTGAAGGAGGTTTTCATGACGCCGTCACAATAGAAAGATCAAATGGGATGAGGAGGGGTTTCAAGTCAACTGAATCGGTTATATATTTTCAAGGATACTCTACGTAGTGCTAGAAGAACCACGCTTCATTTCTCAACTGCATGAACCAATACATAACAGGCACGCTGTCAAAACGGACACAACGGATACGCATTTTTTTGTCTGACTATGTGCAGAAGTAGTGATCTTCAGACCAGTGAAAGAATGGATGGGACTACATAGATGGCACATGTACTCAAGCGTAAGGCGCCGATAGGCTAGACATCGACGGGGAAGGGTATAAGTTTATCGAAATCGTTTTAAGCCACAGCAAGCATGAGCTACTGTCAAGCACGCGAACAGCCATGTGGGAAGGTAATCAGCGGGTCAAGCAGATTGGAGCCGCCAGGCTAACGAATGATATTGTCCCCAACAAATTTGAGCACGTTAGAGTCTGGAAGTTGTTTTTCAGTAGAAGTGCGCCCTACATGATTAGTGTAGGGCGGCGCACAGGGAGCAAGTAAGGAAGTTTTAGTCTGAAGGAAAGTATCTAAGCTAATGTTTCATTAACTAGTCGCCTTAAATTTAGCGATTCGAGGGCACCGCGAAAACAGGGGCAGTTTAGGATTTTTTTAAGAAGAGGGGCATTGTAGAATTTTTGGGCCAAAACAGGGGCATATTAGACGTTATCTCCTTTAATAAACCTTCCACCTCCTCCTCTCTCTCTCTCTTCGAAAAACGAACGACGCGCACGTGACTATTTAGGTTCCCACCCAAATCTTTTTTTCGTGGGGGAACCCCCTTCGAAACTGTGTGTTTGTGGTGTGCAACGTTGTACAGTGTGTACACGACATCGTCTCTACGCACCGCAATCGCGCAACATACTGCTGCTTACGTTGCGCTTGATCCCGCGGCTCCCAGGTGCCCATGAAGGTCGCGCTGCGTCGGAGCGGAGCCTTCTTTGTCCGGTACACGCGGGGCTGCAGCAGCAGTTTCCTACGTGAACAAGCTGTGCGTGTCCTGCGCGACAAGCTGTGTGCCGATCTAGAGACAAATACGAACTTGTGGCTCAGTGCCTCCATCGTGGTAAGCCACACACACACACGTGCCATCCTCCTCTCGGTCTCTCTCACGTACCTATCTACCTCCCTCTTGACCCCTTGCAACCCACCAGAATGAGCCTACCGTCTCGATCCTCGATCCTGCCCCTGGCTACGCCGTCCCACGTGGCACCGCGCACCTCCTGCATCGACATCCGAGCCTCGACGTCGACACGTGAGTCTCGTCGTCGTCGTCCACTGCTTGAACGCTGACTGACGCTGCGCGCGCGTCCACTCACGCTCTCTCTCTCTCTTGTTTTCTTGCAATGCAGACCCCCAAGTGAAGTGGCACTGGCGTATTTACCGACGGACCCGAGCCAACTCGTGGATCCCTTCGTGCTCGTGCAGCAAGACATGACGGACGTGACCGAGAGCATCAAGCGCCTGCTCGGCTCGGATCACCCCGTGCTCGCGGCCGTGGCACGCTACTTTTTCGACCAGGACGGCGGGAAAAAGATGCGGCCGACCATGGTCTTGCTCATGGCCCGCGCGGCCGAGGCCCATCGGCGGGCACGGGGCACGCCCCTGCCCGAGACGCAGTCGGAAGAGTATACACGCGCGGCGCAGCAGCGACTTGCCGAGATTACGTGCGTCTCGAGAGCTTCGTTTCACGGTCAGGTCGGAGCTAGGAGCTGACAACGTGCTTGTTCTCCCTTCTTGGTGCAGTGAAATGATCCACACCGCGAGTCTCATGCACGACGACGTGATTGACGAAGCGGATACACGACGTGGCCGGCCCTCGGTGAACCACGTCTTTGGCGGCAAAATGGCCGTCTTGGCCGGCGACTTCTTGCTCGCCCGGTCGTCCGTGGCCCTTGCGCGCTTGCGCAATTTCGTGGCGATTGAGCTCATGTCGACGTCGATTGAGCACCTCGTGAAGGGCGAAGTGATGCAAATGAAGCAGGCAAGCGCGCGCGACGATATTACGCCGTTTGAGTACTATTTACGGAAAAATTACTACAAGACGGGGTCGCTCATGGCCAACAGTTGCAAGGCGGCGCTCGTGCTCGGCCAGCACGACCAGCACATTTGCAATCTTGGCTTTGCGTTTGGTCGCCACCTTGGTCTTGCGTTTCAGGTAAGAACGCGCCATCCGTGCTCGGTTTGCGTGCGCTGTGCTCACGTTTGTCGCTTCGTTCGTGCCAGCTCATTGACGATGTGCTCGACTATGACGGCGTGAACACTGGCAAGCCGTTGCTGGCGGATCTCCGGTCGGGTCTCGCCACGGCTCCCTTGTTGCTAGCACAGGAAGAATTCCCACTCCTACGCAAGCTCTCGATGCGTAAGTTTGCCAAGAAAGGGGACATCGAGACGGTGCGTAGGCTAGAGCCGATTGATGAAACGAATTTAGTCGTTCGACCCCCGCGTGTTGGTGGCTGACGGTTGCAATGTGCAGGCGCGGGAGCTCGTGGAAAAGAGTACAGGCATCGCCCGGTCGAAAGCCATTGCCATTGGCCAAGCCGAACTCGCGGCGCAAGCAGTGATGCAGCTCGCGCCTTCGCCTGAGCGGGACGCCATGGTCCGCTTGGCCCAGCTAGTTGTGTATCGATCGAAATAGACATTCTATGAAGCCCGTGAGATCCAAACGTAAAACGTGACTGCAGTTGGCTAGGGTTCTTTAGGCACACATGAGGGTAGGATCGCTCTTTGCGCACGAAGGTCGTGGGTGGCACGTCCTGCTCGTGTGCCCTTGGGAACGAGCTTGACCTCATCTGTGCTTGCCCTCCCCCCCCCCCTCCATGTTACCAGACAGGTTCAACGTCAACGGGATCGAGAAGGATTGCCACCCTCGTCGCACAAGAGAAAGCTCCCGAGTGGCTGTGTTTTACCCACTCTGTGATTCGCTTCGAGGAGAGACAAGCGAGGAACATGGGGATTCAGCTGCGCAAGTTGCTGCGCTCGCGCGTGATTGTCGTGTTTGGGGCTACGAGTCGCATTGGTCGCTCGACGTTAGAAGTCTTGGCCGCGCAGGATCAAGTGTCCGTAGCGCTTGTGGCCGCCGTCGAAAGCGCGAAAGATTCCCGCGTCCAACGGCTCAAGCGCGCGACCAAGTGTTTCATCGTCCAGTGTAATTTTGCGCACGGTGGCGAAGAGTCGCTGCGTCGGGCCGTCCGCAATGCGGACGCCGTGCTCTTGGTCCCGGCACTGTCCCCCAGTGGCGTGCGCTTTGCGAGGCGTGTCATTGACGCCGCGGCCGCCGAGCAAGTCTCGCGGCTTGTGGTGATTAGCAGTATCTTGGCCTCGTCCGAATTGTTAGCCCGCTGTCGTCAAGAGCTCGCAAAGGACGCACGCGCCACGGAAGCGCTCGGCTTGACACCAGTGGATCCGGGGCTCGAGGGGTACGAGGCCGTGGAAGCGCATGCCCGGACGCAGTTGCCGGAACCAGGTCGGTGTGTCTGTCTCCGCGTGCCTGTGCTCATGGAGACGCTCTTGTATTGCCGGGACGAACTGCTCTTTGCGAATCGATTCATTGGGTGTTTTGCACCAGACACGCGCGTGCCTTGTATTTCGGTTCGGGACGTGGGCTACGCGGTGGCCGAGGTCCTGGCCAACCCCAAGCGCAAGTATGAAGCCGTGTATCGCTTGACGGGTGGCATGCGGACCACGTGCAGCCCGAATGATCTCGTGCACTACCTCTCGGGCCATCTTGGCCGCACGATCAAGTACCGCCAATTGAGCAACGTCGACTTTCTTCGAACCATGAAGGAGAAAAACACGCCGGATCAAGTCGGGCACGGGACGGTGGGGCTGCGGCTCTTTCTGGAAGAAGAAGACAAGCCCCCGAGGCAAGCTCGGCCGGAGGAAGCACCGCCGGCGTTGCATTTACCTGACGCGTTTCACAGTACGAGCAACTTTCGGCTGCTCACGAAACGCGATCGCACGACGCCGCAACAATGGCTGCAGCGACACGCCGTCTCGTTGTTTGCGCGCACGCCGCAGAACCAAGTGCAGCTCTTTGTGGTCGGGTCGGGCGAGGCCTTGTTCCTCGAAGTGAGCAAGTTTGTCGCGAGTCAAATCACGTCGCCGTCGACCGTGCCACCGAGTGAAATGGGCGAGAGTGCCATTCCCACGGTTCTCCCGGCTCGCACCACGCACCGCGGCGTGAATGGCAGCATTGGCCAAGCAAAAGTGACGCTGTGCACGGTCAAGTCGGCGCCGGGCAGCACGGGCCGGAGCAGATCGGGGGCCCCGTCCGTCCCTCCGACCGTCTACCAGCTCGAAGGCGCGCCACCGTATCCCATGGCCGATCTGTTAAAGCAGCTCTCGTCGTTGGATGTCGTGCTGCTCATTCCGCCGCTCCGATTCGGTGGGCGCGGGTGCCTGGACGTCGTGCGCGTCGTCGTCCAGGCGGCCGTGCGGGCGAATGCGTGGGGCATTGTGCTCGTGAGTTCGATCTTTGTCGACTCGCCGACGTTGGAGCAACACGCGATCTTGGAACAATTGGAAGAGATTGAGAATTGTGTCAAAGCGTCGGGCGTGTTGTACACGATCGTGCGCTTGCCGTTGTTTATGGAGTATTTCTTGGCCTTGTCGTGTCGGGCGACGAACGTCGAGACAGTGGGGAGTCTCGAGGAGGAAAAGCGGGACGTGCCGGCGGGGGATGATGCGCGGTCGGACGCCGACTCGGAGGACGACGCGACGGGCGAAGCTACGGGGTCGACGTCGACCCCGCGGCACATGATGTGGCCGCTACTCGAGCCGTCGCTGGCCTCGGCGCGGATTTACCTCATGGCGCTCGAAGATGCCGCGAAAGCGCTCGTGGCCGCGTCGTTTACGTTTCCGCTCCACCGTGGCAAAACCAAAGAAGTGTACACGTGCAGCCTGACCCTGACGGACATCCAGCGCATTTTGCAACGGCATGCGTACAAGGCGCGTCCGATTCGCTTGAGCCGCGTCGATGCGTTGAGAGAAGAACGGCGTCGAGAGTTTTGGCGCGTGGCGTACTGGCCCCGCGCGCATACGCAGCAATTTCTCGAATGTGCCGTGGAATTGTCCAAGGAGGTGCAAGTGGCCGCCGAGACGGCCGCGCGCGTGGGCGGGGCCGTCGACACGAGTCAGATGGTGCTCCCCGTGTCGCAGAGCTTTCAAGATCTCACAGACGTGCCGCCCGTGTCGTTTGACCAGTGGGCCGAAGAGCATGCAAAGCGCTACACACGCGTGCTCGCGCCGCGTTAAGGACCGATATAGCCAATACATGTTTAAATGCTGCGTGCGTTAGCGCTTGGAGTGGGGTTTGCAATGTTCCACGTCGTGGTAGGGAGTTGGTCGTCACGACGTTTCGTCCACGCCGTCCACGGGCGTCTCCACGAGACGAAAGCCTGCGTGCTGGAAAAAGTGGGGCCGGAAATGGTACCGCGCAAACTTGGACGCGCCATTGTCGCCACTGCTGGCAAAGGAGCCGCCCATGATGACGTGGTGCTCGCCATCGAAACAGGGCGCACTAAAGTCGTCATAGTACGGATGGACACGAAAGCCCGGCAAGGGCGCAAACGTGTCGTCGCACCACTCCCACGCGTTCCCAAACACGTCATGAAAGCCAGCACCCGTGGGCGGAGACGCATCCACGGGCGAGAACGAGAGGTAGGACCAATTGAGGTTCTTCCCCGTGCCGGCCGCCATGGTCGTGCCGTGTTGGAGCGTCAAAATGTCGTCGCGCGAGGCGTCTTCCGATCGATCGCGGGCGTCCCGGAGCACTTGATGCAGGGGCTCGGTCGTGAGATGGTAGACGACGTTGGGCGTCGTCGTCGTCTGCGACTGTTTCCACTGACAAAAGGCCTGGGCTTCGTGGTAATTCACTTGCACGGGCCAGTTCCAACGCATGGGCACGACGTCAAAGAGGAGTCGGAGCTTGTAGCCGTGACTCCCGCTCGGGCCATCTGGGACCCAGAACGCAGGCCACTGTGTATGCCGAAACGCGCGCCAGGCCCACCCGAGCGGACTCCAGTGCGACGCGTTGACGTACCCGCCGTCGCGTACAAACGCGAGGAACTCGCCGTTCGAGACGAGGAACTTGGAGACGCGGCACGCCGGTACGGTGACTCTGCGGTGGCCGTATTCATTGTCCCATCCAAAGGACGGACACGCCCGCGGTTTGCCCAGGACGACGGTCGTGCTCGGCACGTCGAGCAGCTCGTTCACGGGGTACTCGATCCCCGCCGTTGGAGGAGGAGGATGCACGCGTCCTTGTGGACCGTGCACAGACTCGTGATAGCGCGGGAGCAGCGACGTCTTGTGGAAGCCCGCGACGGGCATTTCGAGCATGAGCATGGACGTCGTTTCGAGGTGAATCCGTTCGTGCTCGAGCGCCATGTGGAGCGCCCAGAGCGGACTCGTGTCGGTGATGGCGTCGTGCCCGGGCGCGAGGCCCGAATGCGTCTCGACGAGGGTCCGGACGAGCTGATAGACGTGACGCCGATACGCGAGCACGTGCGCGACGGGCGGCCACGCCCGGTCGTTCTTGCTCATATCGTCCCACCGCATTTCATCCACGCCCACTTCAAAGAGCGCTTCAAACGCTGGATGCACGCGCGCAGGCAGGAGGCCCGCAACGAGCAGTTTCTTGACATAGAAACTCGTGACGTGGCCATAGTAAAAGACGAGTGGATGGCGCAGCTGATGCGGCGGCGGCGTCACGAACGCCCGTGGGCCTTGCACTGTGGCAAAGAGCGCGTCCGTGAGGGCCCACGTATTGTCCAAGTAATCGAGCACGTCGTGCCGCGAGCACGTGGCAAGGTGGGGCATCTCGATGGCACTCAAGCGGCCGGACGTGGGATCTCGCCCCGGGAACGTCCGGTCCGTCCGAGGATCGCGCGACGTGGTGAACCAGTCGTCGGGACGCTCGCCATGGAGAAACGCCTCGTCGTCCGCCGTCACGTTGGCACTGGACGAAACGAGGGACGAGGGCGTCCAGCGGGCGGGCGGGCACTGGTGGATCGACCGAGTGGATAAACGAAGCCACAACGTGGAGGGCGACGGCAAACGCGCGTGCAAAGGGGAGAGAGAAGCGGACGACCACGACAATGCGGGGCGCGCAACGAGTGCGTGCAAGCGCCGTTTACTTGCAGTGGGAACGCGACGAGGGAAGCGCGTGAGCGGCACCATGGTGACTTGCTTGTGACGGTGCAGGATCCGAGTCGAGGAGACGCGACGTAGGCTTGCGGAATGAGGCGGGGGGGGGGGGCCTAATTAGGGGGTTTCAAAGTTAGTTGAGAAGATTTTGCAGATGATTTTGCAGAAAGATGCGGCCAATCAGAGCGATGTGCAAAATTTTCAGAGAGATGAATGTCCTGAATGCCTCTGGCTTGCAGAAGATTTTGCAGAAAGCAAAACGCAACATCGCGTCCCGCACAACGTACCATCAACGCCGACCGCGGCTGCTGCGTATGGGATCCTGGACCTGACCGCGGCGCAGATGCTGCACAGGTTGACAAGGTAACTTACGAGACGGCTATCCGACTCTTGTCTTCTTTTGGGGAGATAAAGTCGGTAGCTACCAGTCTCGGATCCTTTAGCGTGGACGCAGACATGCTTTATGCGCTGATGACTAAATTTTCGCAGGAACTGGCTGCCAAACGTGGCAAATTTGATAGTGACCCGCACTTCTGGATGCCACTGACACTTGAGCACGAAGCTTACACGGAGGTGATGACACAGAAGGGTGTTAACAAGACGGCGTTGACTGCGCATTATCAGCGAATGCAGGCGATGATATCCAACTTTTAGAGGAGTCGGACGAAGAAGCTTGGGTTATTTGGCTGTGGGGACGTTGGTAGCGATGTATATCGATGGGATTACGGTCAATTGGCGTTGTACTTGAAGAACAACCGTTTGGTGACCGAGCCTGGCGTCGAGGCGGACTGTCTGCGCTCATTCTTGGACATCAGCAATAATATTGAGCACATCTGCGTGGTTGATGCTGCAATTATCAACGAAGCTACGGTTTTGAATAGCGAGGTAGAACATGGTGATATTCGGCGCAGTGTGCTCAGCGGTGTGTTTGATAAGGAGGTGAAAGCAGAGGGCTCAATCCTGATCAATGTAACTGCTCGATCGATCGCGGCTCCCAACTGCGTAGTGTATAATATCACCTCAGACGATGCAGATGGTCTCTGCCTTGAAGAAGGCAGCGTCATCGTTGGCATATTACTACCTGATGGGAACAAACTTGTCATGCGCTCGAGTATGAACGTATGCGGCGGTCAGGCATGGAATACTGTGCTGCGCGATAACCAACACTCCTTCAAGAAGATCTATGAACTAAATGCAGATGCAAATGTGTCGAAACTTGAGAAATTGATCCAGGACGAACACATGAAAATGCGCGCAGTGGTAATGTCGTATAAATACTACAGAACTCCATTGAAATCTGGAGTAGGTAATACAACAAGCTACATACATATGAGGCCCCGACTAGAGGCACACCCACTTTCTGATTGGCTGTTTAATTCCGATCGGCAGGAGTGGGGACTGGGGGATTCAAATTTAGCCACTTGCAGATTGGACAATTGGGTTTTCTGCAAAATCATCTGCAAACTAACTTTGAAACCCACGATTGAAGGGATAATAATAACACGGGTATAGCTAGTACTTGACCAAAAAGATGCATAGCGGTTGTGTCCTATCATCCAGTCGCCCAATGTCTACAGTAGTTGACTAACCTGCAGGTAAATGATCGTCCGGGGCTATGACTCTTTGTTGTACATTGCAGCAGTTTACCGATGTACTAAAGACTCAAGTTCTGGTTGATCATTAATCTGCTGATGACGCAACCACTGTAGACACTGGGCGGCTGTGTGATAGGATAAAACCGCATGAAACCCATGCATCCCATTCGTGACGTACCGGTGTACAACGCGACGTTGAGAGCATTGTACTGGCTATGTGAACGAGAAAGAGTTGTCGTCTGACATTATGGAAACGAACAACCAGTCAATCTAGACGAAACTATTTTTATATATTGCCTTTGCGAGGGAGACCACAAGCCACGCAATTATCTGAGTTGGTCCGTGTCATTGGCAGAAAACTGGCGTTGGACTGCAGCACCGCAAGCGCAAATGCAAGGAATGGATGTATACAAGGAGACACGGGGCGGCAGTTGCGTGGTGGAAAAACTGCGTGAGTTGGCATTAGTTGGTACCGGTACTTGAGTTGGTACTGTCATTTCTTGAATTACTCTTAGTTGGTACGTGTCATTTATAGGTGGAAAACTGCGTGAGTTGGTATTATTTGGTTACCAACTAACTTCTTCGCACTCAATTCATTTATTAGAAAAATACACAGTCACTTAAAGCTAAATACATTGTACGCTTTTGCGATGAAGATGGATTGCGATTAACGCTAACAAGTGTGTTTATTCCAGTACTGGAACTTCCCCTGCCCGTCAGTATGAAATCGTAGAAATCGTAGCATTAAACGATGTACGACCGATACTTTCAGCGTTCGCCGTCGGCTTCGACGCTATTAATAGATCCTAATGTTTGTGGTGGAGCGGCCGATCAATGTTTTTGACGCTTGATCAGGCGGTACCACGGCGCCCGGACTGCCGACGAACGAAGGGGGTCCTCCGGTTGTCCTTGACTGCTTGTGTTTCTGCTCACCTTGTGTACCCGACGGCTTAGGCGTGGGTCGCTCTCCAGGTGGCGGGGATGTAAACACGGCAATTCCTTGATGCAAGATTGGGTAACTTGTAATGAGTTGATCGAGGTGCTGATCAGGCGTGATCAGGTATAATCGAGCTCGAATCAGATGCGAACAGGCTTGATCAGCAGTGATCAGGCTTGGGCAGGCACCGAAAGTCGTTGATCTGCTGTGATCAGACTTGATCAGGCTTGATCAGACTTGATCAGGCTTGATCAGACACCAAAAGTAGGTGAGCAGCGGTGATCAGACTTGATCAGGCTTGATCAGGCACCAAAAGTAGTTTATCAGCTGAGATAAGACTTGATCAGGCTTGATCAGGCACCAAAAGTAGTTGATCAGCTGAGATCAGACTTGATCAGGTGCCAAAAGTTCCTCAGGTACAAGTCGGTGCGATCTGCGAGTTTTTGATCGCGGGTCACGAGTTGCAGAGTGTCGATCAGGTGTTGATCGGCGAAGGGGGTACTTGATCAGGCAGTGGAAGTCTTCACTGCCCGATCACGGAGCCTCTGGAGTCTTAAACAGCTAAAGGAACACCCAAATATTTGTATTCATATCCTAGACCTACGAGGGGGGTAAATTTCACTTAATCGACATAGAGTTCCCGTGGGGCGCTTACAGCAGCCGAACTCTAGGGGCCAACCGTGAACCATATGCGGAGAGGTGATATCACTGCTCAATCACACTCCCAAAACCAAAAAAACTTTACAGTAGAACCGCTGACACAGCGGGCGGAGTTGCGGGGTGAGTTCTTGACACTCTACGCCTGCCGGTGGGCCAAAAATGTACTAGGTGCTCCCGCCCGGGACGTAGAGATGCGTAGAGGTAGGGGAGGCGCAAAGGTGCCGTCCCTGTAGTGTCCAAAAGGGTTGAACGCAAAAGGAGAACTTTATTATTGCTTAAATCCTAAGAACTACCAAATTCCTAATATCCACCAATCAGAACTACCCGTTCCAGCGTCCCCGTCGACCAGTCGAACTGATTTATCCGTCGTCCGTCGCTGTTCGTCGGTGTTCGCTGAGTACCTGTACGTAATCGTCCCATCTTCCTATGCCCTGTCTATGTCCCGACTATGTGCACCACGGTTGTACACGCAACTGTATACGCCGTGGTACCCACAATCGTATACGATTACGTACCCGATTTTCTCCGTAATCGGCCCACCTAACTTAGGCCCAATAATTAGGCCCTATAATAAGGCCCTATAATAAGGCCCGTTATTGGGCCCAATTATAACACGCTTTTAAAGTTAATGAAAATAATTTTCCCAATTATAACACGCTTTACGACATGTTGGCGAGCTCAGAAATGCCAGATTTGCAATTATGGTATTAGTAGCGGATAGTCGTCAAAAAACTATCCCAACTCACGGCGTTGAAGTTACCTTTGCAACTCTGCTACCGATTTATTTTTTGGATTCTTTACAGGGTCTGAGGTTGATACAACTGCTCATATAGATGATTGTTTTGTCACTTTTCATAAGCATTAAGTTAAATAATGTGAGCGAGCTATGAGTCTCCGTATTTCATGATAGATTGTAAGATTACAAAGGCGACAGACTTAGCAGACAAAAAGAGCATGCTCGACACCTCACCGACCGATATTGGCCTGCTTAAGGAGATCTTCCCGCTAGTCCCATTATTCATGGCAAGAGATCCATCCGAAATATACAGATGCACAATTACACAATATAAGACACTGGACATGAACTGAATCGATTCCTTGTAATTACTTGTTGGCGTGACTAAAGTGATGAGGGGATTTTTTTGTTTTGCAGCAGGATTAGTTCTTGGTTTTTGTTGGTCCATGCATGGGGGTTTATGTGCCTAGCAAGGGGGGTGCCAGCAATTCCTTTTTTTATTATAGGAAAAATCTAATGCCCCCCCATTTTGGCTAATGCGCCCCCCCCCAATGAGAATTTCGAATATTTTTTCACAAAAAGTTATCCTTTTTCCCTTGATTAATGGAAGAAATGCAAATGCTCCAAAGATGCTTTTTCTACTTCCAATTCAAGACGTGCACGTACGTGAATTATGGCCCCGCTGGCCGTTCCATTCAAAAAATCCCAATCCGCATTTGTTCGGCTTTTTATGATATGGGACTGTGGGGCCACGGGAGGGAAAGGTGCGTCGTCACCACTACCTTGTTTTTTCCAATCCTAAAATATCATGGACTTGTAACTCCTTTTTTTTACGAAAAGAAATATTGTGATTGTCACCCACCTGATCGACAGTTGCTAGTGCACGAAGATAAATCTTATCCGACGTGATATTAACCATTTCAAGACACGTGACAAATAATGATGTTCCCATTGTCTCTGTGTTGGCAGCCATAGCATGGGATGATGTGGGTGCAAATTCATCGAATTGCCGGGTGGTGCCTGAATTAATTGGGGTTTCCATCAAAATACTATCAGGTTCGAATGATGCGCTGGGAGATACCTGGACGTAAGTACTGTCTACTGTGAGTGCGCCAAGCACTTCCAAATCAATCTGCAACTTAGATTGGGTTCCTTTCGTCATTCTACAGTCCCCGATATTACACGTTGCTACTTCATTGCGCTCCCAAGCCAAAATTCCACAACCCATTTCAATTACTTGGTATCTGTATATTGTATACAAGCCTGCAGGGTGAAAGTCCTCGTTACTGCGAGACTCGAACGATCTTGCCGCGGATACCCAACGCACTAATGGCCGGACCATCTCAATCATCATGAGCGCCAAGCGGACGTTCCGTGGTACATGTCCAATAAGCTTTGTTGTTCCTGCTTCCGACCGAAAAAAGTCGATGTTGGCTTTATAGAGCTAATTAAAATCTCCTAACTCGTCTGTCTTAGGCTCCTTGCTGCTTGCAGTTTCTACCAACATATTAAAAGCACGGTTAGTGATATTATTGTAGATTGTTTTTTCCTTTGGGTATCCACCAAACGTTGTCGGTTTGCATGGACAAAAAGGTTGCGATCTGTCGTCGTAAAATTGATTTTCCCATGATGCAGCGTATCCCCAGACTTCCATGCCACCAGAGACGCCGTATACAACATCATTCATAGTTCCCGTTGGATAAATCTCTCCATCCGAGAAGGCACCCGCAAAATGTGCCAATGGATGTCATTCAAAATCCGAGTATTTCAAAATGCGCTGCCCAATTTGCGAGTGATTTGTGACACACACAATTTGCCATTTAGGACGGATTTGTGATCGTTGGTGTCCTCCTAAATCAACGTAAATGATATCTACTTCTATAATATAAAACCGTTTTTTTCTGTCCGTCCCTTGAAAAAAGGTAAATAAAAAAAGAAGAATGTTGATGTTGACGTTGATCTGAGCCCTCAGGTATACCTTGCGTTGCGTAGCGAAGTGCTGTATAAACAACGACGGGCTTCATTCAGGCTGTACATGACACGCAGCATTTTCCACCTGGTGCCAACCAACAGGAATTCTATGTTAAATCTCAACAAAAATAGCTGAGTGCACTTCACGCGCTCAAGACTCACCTGCTGTCGAAGTTTCAGCGCGGGAGGATCAGCGGTAGGTGTGTAGAGGCATGGGTCGCGTAGGAACCATAGAGAGTTCAGTGCGTGTACTCTTAATATAAATGCAAAACGGAAAGTAAGATATATTATGTATGGTTACTTAAGTAGCTATCCAGCACTAATGCAACTTAATCTTGTAACCGCTATTATATGCAATAAATGTATGGATTACCTGAACAGCCAATGGGATTCCACTATTCGGAAGAGTGCAAAGTCCAAAATGGATACACACTCTTCCAACACTCCTCCTGGAAGACCGGAGGCTGTGAAACGATCATAACTGCAGGCATAGCGCTGAACGCAACACTTGAATACGCTGCGCTCCCAACTCCTTGGTCAGTAGATCTGCCAACATCTCTTCGCTCGGCACGTGGCTCGCCACAACAATGTCCTTCTTGGTATAATCCTTCAGAAATTTTAGCTTGATATCCACGTGCTTCTAGTTCGCTGCACTCGATTCATCCTCCAATTGCCGTATCGCAGCTTGATTATCCACTTTAAACACGATCGACGTCTTGGCATGCATGCCAATTTCGGCGACCAGCTCTCGCATCCCTAAGGCCTCCTTGCCGGCCATGGCTGCCGCAACAAATTCAGCTTCTGCGGTTGATAACGCAATCGCCCTTTGCTTCTTGCAGGCCCAGCTCACGAGAATTCCATTCACAAACACTACCATCGCCGAAGCACTTTTCCGGTCCACCTTGTCAGCGGCGAAATCCGCATCGCTGTAACCATAATCCAGAGCGGCATTGGTAGATTGTCATCATGTTTCAGAATCAACTTGAGATCACTCTTCCCTTCACGTACTTGAGGATCCTCTTGGAAATCTTGTTATCGCCCAGCGTGTGTGCATGGGTCTTACGTGTGGCTCGGTGCACGGCGAACGAAATGTCAGGACGCGTGCACCGGGCGACCCATAACAGACTGCCCACAAGCGATTGAAATTGCTTGATGCTTCGTAGATTCTCCTTCGGCTCCACCCACAGAAGTTCTTGGTATTACTTAACGTCATCCAGTGCCAGCACCGGTGTCCGAGCTGGGTTCATCTTCTCCAGCCTGTTCATCTTCAGTATTTCCTTGATTGTGCCTTCTTGATCCAGCACGTAACCGCTCCTCGGATCACCTTGAATCCGGATTCCCAGAAACTTGGTAACATACCCAAGTCTTTCAATTCCAAAACTTGCATGTTCGCAAAAAAATCCAGCACGATCCTCTCACTGGTTCCAGTAACCAGGAGGTCGTCAACATATGCTCCAACTACCACCGTTTCGACTCCTTGGTGCTTAACGAAAATACATGTGTCCGTGACACACTGCATGAATCCAAACTTCGTTAACGTTTCACACAGACATTGGTGCCACAGGCGCCCAGCCTGCTTCAATCCATACAGGTTGCGCTTTAATTTCAGCGAGAGCTCCTTCGGTGATTTTACACCGAAATCACGCAATGTATCCATCGGACATCGATGCCTTGCGGCACCTGCAAGTAGCTTTCTACATCGTCTTCAGATTTAGCCTTGGGGTAGGCACTTGGAAAATCGCCGTGGCGTGCCGCCACCCCCCCCCCACACTTGTGCCAACACGAGAATCAAATTGACGTTATTCAACTACATAACGGTTGAAAACGTGAAAAAATAATCGGCTCCATAAATTTGCTAGTCGCCTCTGGCGACCAGCCTCGCCTTGTACCTCTCAACCGACCCGTTTGCACTTACTTTTGTCTTGTACACCCACTTGGTCGGGAGAGGTACCTTTCCCTCAGGGCGGCGAACGACGTCCCACGTTTCGAGATCTTGGAGGGCCTTAAGCTCCTCCATTTCTGCCTGTTTCCACATCTTCGACTGCGGGTCGCCGTGCGCCTCACGATAATTTCTTGGGCCTGGTTGCACGTTGAACCACTTGGTGGCTCGCAACCAGGCTCACACACCGCATACACGCACAAAGCGCTTTCCACATTTTCGTCATTTTCGCCAATTTTTTCGGGAGTTTCATCACTTAAAGCGGCCCTTTTGGCCCTCGACGCTTCATATTCTTGACCTTTTGCCGTCTTCTTCGACTTCCTGCGCGTCTTCCTGGTTCATTGCACCGCCTTTTCGACGTGTCTTGGCTTGGTTACAGCCTCCGGTGTTCCGTCACTTTTGCGCCCTGAACTTGGCGTATTTAAATCAGCATTTCTCGAACGCTATTCGGCCATTTCCTCCAGTTCTTGGCTGCGTTCACCTTCTAACATCTTGGTCACTTTTTCGCTTGTCTCAGCGCTGAGCGTTCCATCGCGGTGACGTGCCTCGTCACCACGACCACCCTGTATTTCATCAACAACACCTTGAAACCTTTCGTTTTATCTCTCTTCCCTAGAATTAGTGCCCGTTCGGCATGCTTCTCCAGCGTCTTCTTCTTTGGGTCCCTCCAAACCATGCACGGGGACCCGAAAACCACAATATCATTTACTGCCGGCCGCTTGCCGGTCAGCACTTCCAGCGGCAAAATTCGCCCGATATTCGACCTTGTCGGAGTACGGTTGAGTATGTACGCAGCATACTCAGACTCCTCCGACCAATACGTTAGGGGTACACCTGACCCAAATATCATGCACCGGACCATTTTCAACATGGTCCGGTTCATCCGCTCTGCCTTCCCATTTGAGGCCGGATTTCCTGGTTCAGTCACTTGGCGGCGGATACCGGTCTGCTTGCAAAACAAATCGACGTTCCGATACTCTCCGCCGCCATCAGTGGGCAACACGTGCACTCTGCACGAAAACTCATTCTCGAACCAGGCGATAAAATGTCCGAACATCCTTGCCGCCATGTCCTTGGTTCGCGCCGCGAAAACCCTCACATAATTTGAGTGGTGATCGACAAAAACAACCAAATACCGATTACTTTGCCTGTCGCGGGGAGTGATCGGACCCTTGAGGTCACTGCAGATCACTCCTCCGATGCGGTCTATCTGGGCGTTCCTGCCCGAATCCACCTTCGATTGCACCTTCCTGGTTGCCTTCCCCTCGACACACGTAAGGCAATTTGGCCTATTCGTGTCCGTCAAAGCAATACCATATATGGGGTCCCTGGCCAACCTTTCATTGGTATCATAGACCAGGTGACCCAGGCGCATATGGAAATGGTGCAGGATGCCAGTGTGGACGTCTGTACCGACATCTTACGACACACTATTGGCAACCTTGTCACCGAAATCCTTCGAAAAACTTTTCGCCCTTTTAGCTTTCAACTTGGCAACGAAAACGGATCCATGCGTCGTTACATCCAAAAGATTTTCGTCATTAATCATCACCCGCATCTTGCGGTCATTGTCAACTATTGTGCAACCCTTTTCACGCATCCGACCAAGCGAAATTAAGTTTGTGGCTAGTTGATGTGCGAAGTATACTTCGGTCAATATAACTACCGTTTCACTTTTTTCGCACGTCCGCAACGTAAGCCGTCCGACCTTGGTTGCCTGTAGGGTGCCACCATCCGGCAAGGCGAAACTATCATCAGGACCACAGTCCTTTGCATCTTCCAATAATTCGCGTTCGACACCAAGTGTCTACTATCACCATTATCGATAATCCAAACATTTTCAATGTCGCTTTCATTTCCACATGCATTTACATATGCACCTATAGTGTTATCCATGGTCGAAAGCACGAAACGCTTTGACGACGTTTCACTGCCGCTACGGCTCGGCCCTTGACTGCGATCACTTCCACTCTTCCGTTGCTTCTCGGGGAAATACCTTTGTATGTGCCCCTCGCCACCGCAGGCGTAGCACACGCGCCGACCCTTACCAGATGTTGCTGCATGCGCGTGCAACTTAAGGGTGGGATTAGCCTCACTGCATCGTCCTCCAGTTCCTGCGCCCAGGCAATCAACTCTTGCGCATGGCTGAGGTAATCCCCCCTCCTTAGGTCATACCTCGCCATCAGCATTATTTTCATCCTCGGCGCAGCGTACTTGACGATGTTTTCGACAATTAACTTTTCACTCGACCCTCTTTCGCGAGCCAGAGCTACTAGGTACAAATAAGGCTCCGTCCAGCTGCGCCGCGCATCCTTTTCCATCGCGAACCTGGTAGCAGCTTGGTGGTGAGATATAGTAGTTCTGAATCCCAACCACATCTGGTCCATCACGTAGATCAGTGTCGGTCGCACCCGCCACCACCATGCAACATTTGTCCGGTAGTACTCCGCGGCGGTGCCTTCCAAATGCTCGTAGAACTTGTTCACTTTTAACCGTTCGCTCCATTGGAAACCAGAAGTCATCTCTGCAATCTCGATCGCCTCCATAAACAGGTAGGCCCATTGGCGATAGCCTGCACCCATACCGGGATACAGATCGCGCCCTGAAAACTTGTCAATACATAGTTTAGGTATTTTGTACCCGGTGTATTGCACCGGTACATTTCCCTGCGCGGCGGGCACTTCGGCACCGCCTGCACCTTGCGCCGCAGCGGGCGCCCTGCGGGGTGCTTCATGTACATATGGGCGTGGCCGTGCGCCAGCTTCTACCCCTTATCCCTCGTCCAGGTCGTGTATCGACATCTGCTGGCCGAACGGACGGTAATTCTGGAGACTCTACCGGAACTCGGATTGCGGTATACGCACCGGTGCCTCCCTCTTACGATCGAGGGATCTCTTCGGAGATGCTGGCCTGGCTTGCCCTGTATCTGGGTTGTTCAAAGTGCTCGCGACTTCCCTCAAGTCGCGCACCAGCGTCCGAAATTCATCCACGGAGGGAACATCGTCTCCATCAGAATCAAACATCATAAACATAATACAAAACCTTCTGTCACGTTTGTCAATCACTACCCCTTCGATGGGGGACTTTCCACTAGCTCCACGAAACGTAACAACGAGAAAATATCCAAGAGAGCACACTCCAATCACCAAGAAAACTCCACGAGATTACTTGATGCAACTTGGGCTCATAACCTGTTAAAACTCAACAAAAATAGCTGAGTGCACTTCACGCGCTCAAGACTCACCTGCTGTCAAAGTTTCAGCGCGGGAGGATCAGCGGGAGGTGTGTAGAGGCGTGCGTCGCGTAGGAACCACAGAGAGTTCAGTGCGTGTACTCTTAATATAAATGCAAAACGGAAAGTAAGATATATTATGTATGGTTACTTAAGTAGCTATCCAGCACTAATGCAACTTAATCTTGTAACCGCTATTATATGCAATAAATGTATGGCTTACCTGAACAGCCAATGGTATTCCACTATTGGGAAGAGTGAAAAGTCCAAAATTGATACACACTCTTCCAACATTCTACTTACAGCCACAAGTTACAGAAGAAAATCGCGGATCGCTTCTTGTCTAGCAGACACTGGCTCACGAGTTCTTCTTTCTAGGTCCACACCGACCCGCCTTTTCCCTGCACGAGGCCACAGGTATTTAAGGTGTGAAAAAGGTGTACATTCGTGAAGGACCTTCGACTCATTGGTTAGACGATGTTGGCTTCAAGATGATGAATGAATGAATGGATGCTTGATACGGATGGTACAAACATTCTTGATGTGATTTGCTATCCACAAGTCGATTCGACGCGGAAAATTTCGAATGAAATTGTAGAAATTATTCAGGTACTATGTATAGAAGCAGTCCGTCGAGCACTTTTGAACGAGATTCGGCAAGTGATTTCATTCGATGGTGCGTACGTGAATTACCGGCACTTGGCTTGTTTGTGTGACGTGATGACCTCCGTGGACATCTTATGGCTATTACTCGTCGTGGAATCAACCGCGATGATTCTGGCCCGCTTGTCCGCTGTTCATTCGAGGAAACTGTGGAAATATTAGGGGGAGTCAACATGACGTTTTTTGAGGGGGGGGATAACTGATGGGGGATTCAGATTTACTTGGGGGATAAAGTTATCGGGTACCCGAAGAGCTGGGTGAAAACGTTATCCCCTTTCCCCCAGTCCGGGTATCCCAAATCCCCCCCGGCTCCCCCCATCAAAATCGTCTTGACACACGCGAACGCGCTCCTCCACAGTTCCTCCACACAACAACAACAACAACAACAACAACAACAACGGCGCTCTCCTCCACCCTTTACCCCAGACACCATCACCGACAATCTGCCTGATCTGCCTGCAAAGTACGATCAACGCGCTTGACGGCCTTCCTGCGCTCCACCCTGCCTCTAACTCCGTGATGTTGTAAACAATGGGGGACAGCACTACTCCTAAAGGGCTAAGCCACTGGGGGACCGGTCGCACAGGACACGTGGGGACTGGGGTGTTGGTGGCGGGTAAGAGCTGGTGTAAGGAGTGAGCAAGGGGAGCTGCGGATTCTTGGCGAGTAAAAATTGTGAAATCCCCCACGTCGACTAGGTGAAATCAGACGGTTTGTCATATGTTGGCAGGGGTGATGGACGGGATCTGATCCGGGTTTATCAGGGGTGATAATTTTTCGGGGTTTTGTCATGTTGAATCCCCCTATTGATGGATGCGGCGATGTTCTCATAGGGAGACCCCTTGACAGGTGTATCGGAAAACGTGATGCTTGGTCAATTGGCGCCTCTTGGGACGGGTATCATGGATTTCGTACTTGATGGAGTTGTGCAAAAAGATTATTGTCGTACAGGGGGATGGCCGACCGAGTATTGAAGCCCAGGAGAATGTGACACTTTTCTTCCAACTATTGTTGCAATCAACACTTGCGTCCAAGTGTGTTACACTTGAACATCGCCTGACTGAGACTGCATTTGAGTGGCACATGGGTGAAATTGAATCCGAGTTTACAAGTGCGCTAATTTATGCCGGTGAAATGGTCGGTGTCGTGCAATCTATTGGAGAGCCGGAGACTCAGAAGACTTTGAATACGTTCCACTATGCTGGTGTGTCTGCTAAAAATGTGACGCTTGGTGTACCTCGCCTAAAAGAAATTATGAATATCGCTAAAGGCGAGCGGACCCCGTTATTGCGCATTTTCTTGACACCTGATTGTGCCCACGATGCTGATAAGGCCAAATTTATTCAGTCTCAATTAGAGTACACGACACTGGCTGATGTGACAGCTAACACGTAGATCTACAATGATCCGGACCCGGTGAATACTGTGGTCGAAGAGGATCAAGAATTTGTGGCTTTGTATTATGAAATGCCAGATGAAGATACTCCAATTGCTCGCTCGCCATGGTTTTTGCGTATCGAGCTAAACCCCACAAAGTATTGAGCTTACAAAGTATTTATCTCTCTAAAAACCGTATCTGCAGTTTACGTAGTTAGACACGTCACACTAGGAGCTGTATTTTGTCTCAAGCACCGAGACACGGTAAGCATGTCACACAACACAAATCAATACATTGAATCGACTTTCGTGAAGTAACTAACCGTGAGAAGGATACGTAGTAGGGATATTCACGAAGAAGGTAAAATCTCCGTTAGAAAAAAGGACCCGATACATCCGCAATGGATATCGTAAATATAAGCTGCAATATATTATTAGAGCCATCAGGAAAATCCACGCGGGTCCTGGCTTGACTGCAAGTGTAGTTGGCTTGGAAAGATAAGCAACAAAAGACGAAAAAGCAGTTAGCGTTGAGTGGTATTTCAGAACAGTTTTCAACCGTTGGATTAACACGACGCACCTTATTTACATCTTTTCGCACACGTAGATGCCGCAAAGTCCGAGCGCATGTACATACTAAGAGCGTGAGAAGAAGCCTGATCTGTCGGCGTGAGCGTCGACGTCAAGGGCTCTACGTTTCTCCCTTTTGCGCTCCCAATACTTGCCGGAGGCGGTTACTTCGCATATACAGTATGCCACGTGGCGAAATACCTTTTAGGGGTAGGGGCCGAATAACACGCAAATTTGCGGGGACGTATTTTTCGTCTCAACAAATTTACTCCGAAAATACGCTGCGCGTATTTTCAAATTTGCGAGTGATTTGCGTCACACACAAATTTGCGAATAGTGGGATTTTGTATGACATCCAATGTATTACCAATTTGGAACTGTGCTATGTGATCAGGAGATTTCTCACTAGGATTTGTGGTAAAGTGTGCCATAAAATTGGTACCAATTGTGGGCACTATTATTGGTGTGACAGTGGACACAACCGGGTAAGTAATTTCGTCTACGATTGTGTGTACCACGGTATATACAGTTGCGTGTACAAGTGCGGTGTACATAGACGGTACATAGACGAGACATAGACGGGACATCGTGAGAAGGTACGACTGTGTACAAGTACCTAACGAACAGCAACGAACACCGACGAACGACGGATAAATCAGGTCGACTGGTCGACGGAGTGCGATGGAATGTGTAGTTCTAATTGGTCGATATTAGGTAAATGGTAGTTCTAGGGATTTAAGCAATAATAAAGTTCTCCTTCTGCGTAAGATCTAGCAGATCGTTTCTGGGACGGCACCTTTGCGCCTCCCCCGTTAATATACACCTCTACGTCCCGGGCGGGATCACTTTGTGCGTTTTTGGCCCACCGACAGGCGTAGAGTGTTGAGAACTCGTCGTAACTCCTCCCGCTGTGTCAGCGGTTCTTCTGTTAAGGTTTTTTTGGTCTCGGGA
>CM047582.1:9227169-9262872 GCA_026184515.1 Peronosclerospora sorghi | reverse complement strand
ACCTGACCAATACGAAATAATAGAGGGTAGACCGACCGTTCCGGTCTAGCCCCTGACCAATACGAAATAAGACCAAAACCGGTCTAGTTTCGAACCAATATTAAAACAAGCCAATATGTCCGCGTAAAGACCCAATATGCTCGTGAAACTCCACAAACGATATCTCCACGCCAAGACCAATCCAGTGAATAGCACGTTCCAAACGTACTTGAGTTGAGGTGTTGAGATCGCCAAATCGTACTCCCGTCGAGGGACTTCCGGTGGGCCAAAGTGCGCGTGCGGCGCGTCCAGACCGGGTATAATGGGCGAGAGGGGATAATTCGACCCTCTGCCCCCAAACACTCCGCGGCGGGCGGAGGCGACTAGTGTACGAAAAGGGAAGAACGGCGACCCCTAGCTGTGGTGTGAACCAAGACCAGAAGAGGTTTCAGACACTTATCCGAAAGCTAAAAGATTTCCTTACTTAAAGTTATAACCTCTGTCCTAAAAGGTAAAACCACAACTAAAATACTACTACCCTATAGTCCCTAAATGTACCCCCACAAAAATATGTAAAATACCCAAAGTCGGGTGACTCACCAAAACTTGCGTTCTTGACACTTCTTGAGTCTGATAGGCTGAAAAGCCCCCCTTGTTTAAACCAATCCGAAATTAGACCAAATGCCTTGACTAAACTTGACCAGAAGTGTGCCAAATTTTGGGCACGCTTCTCCACATTTATTTTGTTGTAAAAGTCGGGCAAGTCAAAATTGTAGTCTTGAATAAGGGTGAACAGACTGTTCAGCGCTAATAAACTCGTACGCCACCAATATTGTACGAGCTTTGGGGGGGGAGAATTAGCCAAAATGGGGGGGGGGCGCATTAGATTTTTTCTTATTATAATTATACCTTTTTAAGGTAAATTTGAAATTTATTTAGGGTAGTGATATTTACCGCCACACTTTTGCCAATTCACCAGCACAACGCAATTCAACTCGTCGAATCCCTTGCGCAGAGTCACTGCATTGGCCTTCATTCCGCCCTCAAGTAGCTGAGCTGCCAGACCTCGTTTTTCTGCAGTCATCGCGTCTCTTGGAATAATCCCATCATGAAGCTCATGGAAATCGTTCACCGAATGGACGCGCCACGTAGTTGTCCCGTTTTTTCTAGAGGCGTAGCATACGACCTTGAAGGGACATCTGAGTGCCCGGGAACTGGTGTTGCGCCGTCTCGACTTTGCAGTCAAGTCAAGAGCGTTTCGGTAGGTGCCTCCAAAGTATCACTTGAGGACAACCCTCATGCTATCGGATCGCATTATCGACAGCCTAGTCCCCTGCGCTGAGAAGTGCTTCTTAAGCCGGTTTTTATGCCATCCTCGGAGGAAAAGTTCTCCCAAAGTAGTTGCTGTGCGTTGCTCGTAGCGGTATGCTGAAAGTGAGTTTTATATGCACTGAATTGGCAATAGTGTGGCGGTAAATAACAAAAATTGTGGCGGTAAATATCATTTCCCTTTATTTAATTCATTAAAATAGACTCTTCGCGCTTAGTAGTATAGATATTCAACTATTGAAACAAAATTCACATCTTGTTTTATCCATGTTGCGCCCTTTCCTCACGTATTACGTGGTAGCACCCCACAATTCACATCTTGTGAGCACCAACTCGTATGGAGCCACATCGCGCTATTCGTCGTCGTAATGATCAAATAAACTGCTGTACTGACAACTTTCGTACACTACCGCATCTTCACGCTTTTGTAGTGCTTCGCATTTTCCATGAAAGTCTTTCCGCAACTCCATTTTTCAGGGGGCTGTATGGCACTGCTTCTTTTGGTGACAAATTCTCCTTTGACGACAGATCCTAGCATCATCTTGTTATAAATTGGGCCTGCTATTGGAGCGCAAATACTTAATGCGTTCCGGACACATATAATTTCATAATATATATAATTAGAGGGACGGTCAATGTTCGTATTATGTATATAATCTATACTGAAGACGGACCAATCAGGATGCCGGAAAGCGTCACACACAGACCCTTCGCGCTTAGTAATATAGAAATACTATAATTCCGAAGGCTGTCCGTCTGTACGTTTCTTTGGTGAGGCAACCTCTATATATAAATAGTCTATACATAATACGAACATTGTCCGCCATATATTAAAGCAAGGCTGTCCGCCCCGTCTCTCTCTCTCTACATATATATATATATATGCGACGCTCCCAGTACAGTGTACCATATATTGGTACAAAACGCTTAAACCCGGTCACGTGGCCTCACACACCACCCTCTTCTCGCAACGCGCAAGCGCGTGACCTCTCACAGACCACCCTCGGCAACGTGCAGTAAGGGTTCCATCGGTACGACAGGTACCTACACTTGTTTTTTATAATATATTTTGTCTTAGATCCCTTCAAATTCCAACTCTTTTTGGCCCCCATCGTACATAGACAATCCGAACCTTCGTTTCTATGCATAACCACCAGACCAACTTGGGTGCTCAGCTCCGCAATACTTGGTACAGTTAATGTTTAGGTCAAGAAAACTGCGACCGTTTCCTTACTTTAAACATGTTCTGGCTTCATCTTTCTCGTTTCACATTGTCTTTTAAAAATGTCAATTTAATATCCACATGCTTTCACTTGCAGAGCTTCGTTTCGTAGTAGCTTGATCGCGGACTTATTGTCAATCTTTAACACATCGGTGCAAACCGATCTCTTCAAATAGTTCTTTTTGTTAAAAGTGCGCGACGGCCGAGCTCGGGAGGAAGTCTGGCAGGTTGGGCAATTACGGCTTTTTAGAAACCGTAAATTGGGTATTATTCAAATTCACATATACATTTAGTTAGATTAAGTTTTAGGATTTAATCTAATTTAATCACTTTTACTTTTGTCTTTTTTGTTGACGAGTTCCTTTTCGTGTGGATCCTCACGATTGGAGAACTGTCGTGGTGATTATACGGTGGATTGTATTTCTCTTTTAGTTTTCTCGATGTGGTTCTCGTTACGCATTGCAATGTTCATAGAGACATTAAGTGGAGATAACGTTGATTAATAATAAATTTGAGTTTGATTCTCGTTATTGGAGTTTGTTTTATTGTAATTAACCGCGTAGTTCTCTATTGCCCCTAGCTGGAAACGTGCGAGACTTACACGTGGTGCCTGAGAAGCATAAGATCTAACACTTCTATACCCAAAACTTCTTTTCCTGTCGTGCTAACGAATTCTACTTCAGCAGTCGACAAAGCCACCGAACTTTGCTTTTTGGAATTCCACCCAGTTACCATTCTATTTTCGTAAACGACAAACGGTTTAAGCATCGTCAGATGTATCAATTTAGTGGTCAATGGTGTCTTTCCTTCCAAGATATGGGCACGTTTCCACTTTCCAGCCTCTTCAAGAGGATTGAACTGGTATCGTCAGCCATTTTCCATTTCTTTGCGTTTTTCCTTCGTAAGTCTACTTGAAATTAGTTGGTATAGATATAAACGGTGGCTTTGGCTACGTTGAAACGAATATATCTGTGACAGCGACAATGCCCACCGTTATTTGTGAGAATGCTCCCATTCATGTCATCTTTTTAATCTATGGTTTCACCCCAAACTTGCACTTTGTATTGATCTCCGTCCATTTGCACTTGAGGTTCTTTCGTCTTTTTCTTGAGATTCTTCTATTCCAACGCTGCTTTTTCGCAGGTTTCTTCAATTTCCGTTAAGATTGTCTGGGGTTGAATTTTTCGGACTCCTTTGTTTGATCTTCACTTTTTTGATTGTACAGTTTGAAATCAAGAAGTTTCCTTTTTTCGTGAAACCCGTTCATTTTTGAGCCTTTTAGTCCTTTCTAGGTCAACTTACAATGCCCGAACAATTTCTTGCTGGTTGCTTCCGTTAACGTTTCAATCTAGGTTATGTATCTTGTGGTAGTCACCACGATTCATTGATATAATTCGCCATCCACGCAGGTTTTTAGAGGGGCTACGATTTTATCAAGTAAATTACAAACATCTGTTTTTAGTGTTATGATTTTTTAGGGGAATTCTCCAAAAAGGGGGAGAAAATTTAACTTATTTCCCAAATGGGGGGAGAATTTAAATTTTAAATATATAATTGAAATATATATGGGCGCCCTTCGACCCACACCGGGGGGGGGGGTTTCCCACACACACGGGGGGGGGGGGGGGGGTAGAAGGACGCCTCTACAAATTCCCTATAGATATATATATAGGGAGAGCCTGAGGTCACACACACACCCGGTGTGTGTGGAAGGGCGCCCATGGTACAATAGTGGTAAATATTCTTAGCTGATGGCTTTTAGTTTGATTCGTCAAAACTCGATCCCCAATATTTGCATATGTGGATCTACTGCTTCTCCTATCACCATCGCCCCTGCTATCCGCCTCGTCTTCATTATCACCCTGTGATCCACACTACGAGCGCTACAACGCAACCAGTAGACACTGCGATTGTCGAAATGGTTTTAGCGGGTTTGACTGCCGCATGTGCTCTGCCAGTGGCTATTTGGCATCTGCTTTCTCCGACGTCTGCAGTGCCACCTTCGGCTCGGATTTCTCGTTCGTTACAGGGCTTATCTACGACGAAAATGCGTCGATGAAGACGTATAGATGCAAACTTTCTATTGACCTCCAAGCACTGTTTCCAGACGGTGCTCTGGACTTTCGTTGCGATCGGATAGCTGCCTACGTGCAACAGGATGATTCGCTCTATTCTACGCTTACTGTACGTGACAGTATTATCTACTCGGCGCAGCATCGACTTCCTGCGCCACTGTCGTACGAAACGAAGATGACGATGGTCTTGCGTAATCGCAGATCTTCATCTAAGTCACGTTGCACGTTTGCGCGTGGGAGCAAGTCGAGAAAGCAATGGATGTCGTGGTATATCTGGTGGCAAACGAAGACGTGTAAGCATCGTCATGGACCTTGTTACGTCGCCACAAATTCTTATTCTCGACGAGCCAACATCTGGGTTTGATAGTTCCTAGGCTTATTCAGTTGTACAGCTTATAAAAGATCTGGAAGACCATGGGCGCATCGTGTTGCTTAGTATTCATCAGTATTCATCAGCCAAGTGCACGCTCTTTCAAGCTTCTTGACAAGATCATACTTCTTGGAAAAGGCAACTGCTCTACAGTGGAGCTCCTGGAAGCCCTAAAGCGTAATTTGAAGATCTTGGTTTCAAGTGTCAAGAGGTACGTATGGTACGCGCTTCATTCTGGTAACTCTCACAGAAGTTTAACAGCCGTTTGTTAACTTTATACTAATTAGCACGAAAACATCGCTGACTTCATCCTTGACATCGCATCCGCCACGAGCAACATATCAATACTTCGGTCTCACATGAAACCAAGGGATGTGTCACACTTTACTACGTCTACAGCTGCAGGCACTCATGATGAAAAAGTTCCAGTGACGTCAAGGCCACCGCTAAGCTCGCGATCTGTGTGTATTGCTAAAATTGAAACGAGAAATTCTATTTATGATGAGAAAACAACGTCCCGATCAATCATAGTTGAAATACGCCTGCTTTTCGCACGCACGGCAAAAAATATTCTTCTTCACCGGTCATTTCTGGTGCTGCATTTGACCCTCAGTCTGTCAATAGCCTTATTTGGCGGATTGATCTTCAATCACGTGACGAACGACTTAGCAGGGTTTCAAAACCGCATGGGTGGATTTCAATTCATCACATGTTTTGGCTTTGCGAGCATGAGTTCAATGGACTTGTTATCGGAGAGCGTCCGATCTTCCTTCGAGAGACTAGAGCCATGTATTATGGAGCGTTCAGCTACTTCTTCGCCAAGGCCACGCTGGACACATTGCTCTTGAGAGTACTGACGGCTTCGTGTTTTGCCAGTATTTTCTACTGGATAATGAGACTTAAGTCTCGGTGACGCGCTTCTTGTTGTTCACTATCACGTTGGTACCCTTTAACGTTGCGGCTGGAGCTATCTGTCTTCTTGTGGGTGTAATTCAAGACAGGTTGGATCCGCAGATCTTGGTGCAAAAGTTATTGTTCTTGTCATGTTGCTCTTTGGTGGCTTCTTGCTCAACTCACAAACCATGCCAGCGTCAGTAGGTTGGTTAAAACATCTCTCTATATTTAGCTACGCTTTTGATATCCTCATGACCAACGAGCTAAAGGCCTAATTCTCAAGTTTGACGCCCCCGGATATCCGGCTGTACTCGTTTACGGCGAAGTGTATCTCAAGACTCTTGGCATGGATTATGAAAACCGGTAATATGATGTAGCAGCACTTGCTTTAATTGCAGTCAGCTTGCAAGTACTTGCGTTCCTGTTCTTATCGTTGCAAATGCCAATTCACCGTAGCATGGCTGATGATGAAGACGATGAGACATCGCCGCTATGGAGAGAAGCTACATGGACGAAGAAGTGGTATGTGTTCACAAACGCCATAATGTTTGGTTTAATCTAAAGTACTACATGTAATATATACAGGGGGTAGACAAGTAGACAGACCGGGGGGGGGTTCACTCCAAAGTATATTATGTTAAGTTACTTAACTTAAATTTAACAAGGGCGCCCTTCTACCCCCCCCCCGGTGTGTGTCGACGGGCGCCCATATATATTTCAATCATATATTTAAAATTTAAATTCTCCCCCCATTTGGGAAATAAGTTAAATTTTCTCCCCCTTTTTGGAGAATTCCCCCTTTTTTATTATACAAGCGCTAGTGTCGCCAGTACAAATGCGTCAATGCGCATAAACTCGTTTAATGGAAAATATATTTAGAAGTGGTTATCTTTCTAAACGTGAAATATACAAAACCAAGGTTGAAGTCATTTCAAAACTTACACCAGATTCAGCGTCTGAGAATAGACCCAAGACCAAGAAAAGAAGCGAAATAAATTCAGTAATATAATTTAAATTTTGCCGAACAAATTTAAATCCACAATTTCAACAACCACCCTGTCAGAACCTTCTAACCATTCGTATCGTCTTTTTTTTAACTGTGAGGGTGTTTCACCAATGATTTATTTTCTGGCTCAATCCTAACAATACAAGGTGATCCTAACACCACTATATCGTTTACAGTTCTTGTTTTCTTGATAAGCATCTGAATTGGAGACACTCTTCTAGGATTAGAGCGATTTGGACTGCAAATGAATTTTACGTTGCATACGCTGCATATGCCTCATAGGTTAAAAAAAGGTACATCAGACCCAAAAATCATACACCGAAACATATTTAATATGGTTCGGATCATGCCTTCTACTTCCCGTTTGAAGCTGAACTTCCAGTCTCCTTGATTTGAAGGTAAACGCCATTTTTTTTCGCAGAATAGATCAACCCTCTGAGACTCACCATCTCCATCGGTTTGTAAGACGTAAATTCAACACTTAAAATTGTTTTCAAAACAGCACAAAAAAATCAAGCATCTTTGCTGCCGGTCTTTCGTTCAGGCAACAAGTACGGGATCGTAGTTCAAAAATGATCAACTATTTCCGCAAGGTATCTTTTTTCTTGCCCCTCTATTGGGTGGGGGCATCACTGGATATCATAATCACCCGATCTTCGTTGAAAGGACTTGTTCAAATGTTTGTTGTCCGCGCATGACAACATTAGCGACTTCGTTCGCCACACCGTCTAAGTAATGGGACTCCATTGCATGAGAACCTCAGGTATTTAAGTTTAAATATCATGGTTTCATTTGAAAAATTAAGGTTGTTCCACAAGGGGAAATTTCGGGCCATAGACTTTTATAATCCATGGTTATTTTATTTGGTCCACTAACCTAAATCAGCGAACTTAATACACGTTTCTCAATTTCTTTAGTATATCCTGTTACACCTGGTATTACATAGTAATTCACCATAAAGAACGCTCACACGATCTGCTAGTTGTCTAACAAAGCGTAGGGCAAAATGAGGCCTTGATTAGGATTTTCCAAGCCAATCGCCTATATGGGGATACGAGGAGTGCCCCCATCATTTAGCGCGCCAGTTGTGCGTTCTGAAGCACATGAGCAGAACAAAGACCTTGACGGTATTTTCGACAATTAGCTTTTCGCTTGACCAACTCTCACGGGCCAAGCTACTAAGTAGAGATAATGCTCCGTCCAATTGAGCTTTGAATCTTTTTCATTTGAAAACCACGTGGCCGCTTGGCGATGGGATATATTAACTTTAAATCCCAACCACATTTTCTATAAAATGAAATGTAAATGCGGCAAAAGCTGCCACCACGACCCAATATTTGAGCAGAAGTATTTAGAGGCTGCTCCCTCCAAATGCTCCCCAATTCACATTTCTCAATTTGGTTCAGATTTTGATGTAACTAGAGTCTCCGTCAACGTGAAACCGGACGTCATCTCAACGATCTCAATGGCTTCCATGAAAAGGTAAGCCACTGCTTAAACCCGGCAACTAAGCCTAGGTAAATTTCCTTTCCAGATAACTTCTCAACAGCCAACTTCGGTATTTTAAATAGCATAACTTTCGCGCGTGGCATGGCGTTAACTTCTGCGCCTTCGTCCTCATCCAAACCGTGCAGAATTATCTGCTGGCAAAACGGACGTAGTTCCTCAAACTTTCACGAAACTCGTTATCTTTCACGAGCACTGGTGAGCTTTTCCTCGACCCATTGGATACGCTAGCAACAGACTTCCTGGTCTGTGCATTTTCCACAGACGATAGGCGAGATCGGACGTATTTCGGTCTATTCAAGATCGCCTGCCGGGCATCATTTCACTCTGCTACGTTTCCACCTTCCTGTTTCTCTTCTAGTTTATCAATTTCAACGAGATCAAACTTATCCGCAAGAGAAAACAAATCAAATAAACCTTTAAGTGAAGGGACTTTCCACGAGAAACGTAACAAAAACTCGAAAACAAACTTAAATGCCAGTAAAGATCCATGAGATAGTCACTCCAGCCTTGGGCTCATAACCTGTTAAACGAAAAACAGTGCCCGTGTTTCATGTAGAGATCTTAAACTACCTGGTCTGATAATTTTGACCAGGTAGGATCTCGCGCAGAATGGACTATTGCGCGACGCTTGCCACGCGTACTTAAAGTTTTAGCTACGTCTAGGTTGTAGCGTAAAATGAAAAGTGTATTATGTACGATTACCTAAAACAAATATAGCCGTACAAAATGTCATATCTGAAGTGTAACCTAGAAATGTACCCACCCATTTCAGCCAATGGGGTTTCACCATCGTGGAACCAACACATTCTACAGAGACGGAGCCGCCCCATCGTGCACCAACGCGGCAGCCTGCTGAGCAGCAATCGTCACGCTTCCGTCAGTAGCGTACGCTACGTGTGCTGCCACGTTGACGCCGTCAGTACACACTGGATCTCCCGCATTACAAAACTCGATGGCCTTGGGTCCATAGATTGAGCTTGAGCTTTTGATCGTTTGACCCGTCCGCTGGAGAGGGTTCCCGAACGTCACCACCGCCTTGATTCGAGGTGCTAAAGCCTCCGGAATGGTCTCGCCAGTACTTAGCATCGTCCGGATGCCAATAGAAATATCCGTGACGCTGGCGCCTTGAGAGTATCCGCCGAGCACGAAGACCGTATCGGGACAGCTTTGAGCCACGGATATGACGTGGTTTGTCATGTCAGTGGCCCCCAATCCAGCACTCACTTGTTCAGGAGACGCGGGATATATAACTGCGTAGGATGAGACGCTCATGCCAGCAAGGTTTGAAGTGATGCCGCGAACGAGCGGTTCGCCACATATACCAAGGCCAGGCATCTCGCCCGTACCACGAGCGAAAACAACGTGAACGTCGGAGCATTGCGCTTGGACAAAGCTATCGAGGTTATTGAACAATAGCAAGATAGCTCCAACAATTAGTGGGCATGATGAAGAAAACAACATTGTACTAGGGTTTCAAGATTGAAGGATTGAACTGGGGGGGTGCGGCAAAATGCAAAATGACTGAACTCCGTACAATGAAGCATCAGCTCATAGAGAGCGCGCGCGCCTTTTTACCTGCTCGCTTGCTTTGAAGTCTACACGTTCTTAGTATGTTCGTAATTAGATACCAGTGACACTTTAGTATTTCTAACATCCAATTTGTCCCCGCATCCTCTACGTTAGATAGTGAGGTCATCCAGCCCATGATCATAGCTCTCACCAATGTACTGACAGATGGGAAGGCGATGACTGAGTTGTTGTCTGTTGCAAATTGTAGTTTAGGTATGATTTATGTAACTAGACCGATTCGTGTCGGACGCCGTGCGTGGGCGGCCTTCCCTATGATGAAAGCCAAGATCGCGTCCTACAACTCTTGGCCCCGATGCTCAAGCGTACGGAACTGACCTCTCCAGAGCAATCTTATAATGATGAAATGCTCGCGAGCATTAGGCGCGGCGTGATGTGACGTTACGTGCCCGTGAAAACAGGACAGCATGCATCCACCGCGGCTGACTTACTGGTACACGTTTAACGACCATTGATAGAGGGTCGTATCGCTGACAAGTCGTGGACTAGAAACACCTCGACGGGATTTCCGTCGTACGAAGCACTAAGCCGCAGACGAGCATCGGCAATGGAAGCTTTTTAATCCTGGATAGATTCAGAAGGCAGTGCACGGAGTGAAAGTGTTGGAGAGTGCACAGTGTCGCTGCAACTGCAACGACACCAGCGTCGCGCGCTGCGAGAGGTTGTCGTCACTAGGACGAGTGATAAGCAAGAGACATGTCGACATTCGAGAAGATACTCAAAGGAACAGAAGCCCCGACACTCTAGCGACACAAGAACGCGTGGAGAAGACGCAAGTAGGCGCGTGGGTCGATGACTCACTTTCCTGTCTAGCTATACATAGAATGGCACGGTCCTTGAACATCCAGTGCTGAAGGTCCGTCTCCCCGGTTTTCGCTGCAAAGGAAGCACTCTAACGATGATCCTGTTCGTCATGTATTTCGTGAGCAGGAAGATCGCATGAATGAGAGGGACCATCGAGCAGATCGTGACGACATCTGTACCCCACTGGCCACTTTTGTCGTCTCGTTAAGTGAAAAACTTCCCTTTCCTGTAAACAATTCCCTGCGTCTCGCGGATAAAATGGTGCCGAAAACCAGGTCCTTCTTCTCTAAAAGGGCTGTTCTTCCTCTACCTGGCCTAACCCAAGAAGGACCTACGTTTATTAGGGGGCGTTCTGGTGAGCGACTACCTATTGACTTGGCGGCCTTCTCACCAGTAGAAGAGGCGCTCAACCGTGCGGAAGGTCCTTGCTTTGATTCGAACCATCAAAGTTTCACTTCCTCCAGCAGTACGTGCCATACCATGGGAAGGAAGCAGAAGCACGCAGGGAACGTCGAATAGGAACAAAAGAAACGCATTTGTCACTGGAAACGCGAGCATCCTAGACCCCAAGTGCCGAAAAAGCTCAGAAAGGTTTCTTTGGTCAAGGATCGAGCTAAAAGGCACGATATCTAACCAAAGTTGGTGGAGAAAGAGAGGCTGTAGCAGTCGCAGCGTACCTACCCACGCCGTTCCACGTAGAAGACTTCCAGGTTACGCTACAAAAGCGTGCACTTGATGCAAGACTCATGAACAACCGCGTTTGCCTTGTGTGTACCGGGAGATCCTTCCGCTGCTTGTAGCAAGTGGTTGACGCAGCCTCTCACAGCTCACGTGCGCCAGATCCTGTCGATGGTTCGTGCAGCACATTGGACTTCTTGGTACGTTGGTGGTTGCCCTGAACGTGTGACAAGTGCCGAGCCAAGAAATTCTGCGTCTATTTCGTGATGTAATTGACCGATTGGAACGAGAAAAGTGTTTTTTTCAGACCTTTTAGTTACATTTGTTTATGTACAGTAGACTTCCGACTTGCGAGCAAGCCAATTAAGCTGCTTTATCGTACTGCCGGGGCCCCGTTTGGTAGTATGGAAACTGGACGTTGTGAGGATTAATCCACGACCTACCGCAAAGCCCGGGGACCCCTCCTTATATTGTTCAGGTATAATGCTCTCTCAATACGAAAGTTTAGGATTTGCACCATCCAAGAGTCATGAATCTCCAAAATCTCGGCAAATGTCGGCTACCACTCGTGAGGAAGAATGGGACCTTGTAAACAGTTCATCCTGATCGTCCAAATCCCCCTCAAACTGTCGGATGAGGCATTACTACTGTATGTAGTAACTTGACTTTCTTCTGTAATCCCGTACATCTCGTACCTTTACATGACAGTTCGGATTGCGTGGCGCCATGTGAGGCCTCTTTCGCATTGCTTTTTTTCGTCGGGTGTTCCAAACCAGGATGTGTCCATACCACAGGATGATGATGGAACACCCTTGGGACACGTGGCAAGAAGTTCTGCAGGGAATAATGGTAAAGAGAGTCCCGGGCCTACCATTCCGGTATACCGTGCACCACTCCGGTATACCTTGCACCACTCCGGTATACCGTGCACGACTCTCACGTGAAGCAGATCGTCGTGCGTTTCACGTTCCACTGTCGCTGCTTCGTCTGACGTCAGGGTACTTTCTGAACCGCTACCACGTGCACGGATCAGCTTGGGCTGCCCTCATTGGTCACAATTCTCTCGGTGCGTCTTATCATGTAACTCATCCCTGGCAACCAACCCCACGAGGATCTTGCCGCAGATAGGCGTCGATGATCGCAGGCCAATCACGGACCACCAGCACAACCGGACGATGTCAGTCCTTGCCCTGGCTGTAGTATCTAATCACAGCCCGATCGAATCTTCTTATCCGCGCTCGCGATGGTCGCCAAACAATGGGACCACTCGAGTGCGAAGCTCCGCGTGGATGCTGCCACGTCGATGAAAACGACGACATCGTGGGCGGAAGAAGAGGAAGGCGAGCTCTTTGTCCCGGATGAGCAGCCGGAACGTGGTTTCAAGTGGTCCGAAGTCGTGTGGTACAATGTCCTTGTCCTGATCGTATGGCATGTGGGTGCGCTCTACGCCTTCCTGGTCGTGCTGCCGCACTGTTCACTCACGCAAGTGCTCGTCCTCTGGCTCCTGCTCTGGGTCGTGGCTGGTCTCGGTATTACCGCAGGGGCACATCGCCTGTGGTCCCATCGTGGGTACAAGGCCAAGCTCCCGCTTCGCGTGTTCCTCATGCTGAGCAATTCCATGGCGTTCCAAGGCACGATCTTTGAATGGTCGCGAGACCACCGTGTCCACCATAAAGGCTCGGATACGACGGCCGACCCACACAACTCGGAGCGTGGTCTCTTTTTCTCTCACATGGGTTGGATCCTCGTGCGCAAGCACAAAAATGTACGCGCGGCGGGCAAGAAGCTTGACTTCTCCGACTTGTTGGACGACCCGGTCGTCACGTTCCAGATCCGACACTACTTGAAGACAGTCCTACTCATGTGTTATATGGTGCCCACAGCTCTAGGCTACTACCTCGGTAGTGCCTGGACGGGTTTCTGGGTCGGTGGTATCTTCCGTCACGTTTGGGTGTTGCACATGACGTGGATGGTTAATAGTGTGGCACACTGCTTTGGCTACAAGCCATATGACCGCAAGATTAATGCTGTCGAGAACGTCATTGTTGCTCTCGGCGCACTTGGCGAAGGATATCACAACTATCAGTACGTGGCTCTGACTCTCTATTGCTTCTGCGTGCACGCTACTCACTCTCTCTGTGTGCTTTTTCGATCTCTAGTCACAAGTATCCATCCGACTACGCGACGAGTGAGTGGGGTATCTTAAGCGGACAATTTAACCCGACCAAGGCGTTCATCGACTTTTGTGCCTTGATTGGGCAGGCCTATGATCTCAAGCGCAGCCGCACAGCCGCGAAAACGCGAGAGTACGTTGCGAAGCGGATGCACGAGGAGCTTCAGAAGAGTGGAGGCACGCCAAGCTTCTCGTGGTGGGACCGCCAGTTGAATCAGCTCTTTTTTGGCAAATCCGAGGCCCAGATCTTTCAGTAGCTTGGAACACTGTCAAAAGACTCGTTTTGGTGGACCAGAAGTAGACTCTTTTTCGTCAAGGTGCACACGACCAACCTCTGGCACAAGCGACGATCATGTCTGTCGCTCGTACTAAAAAAGCAGCAGGTCACGAGCGCGGTAGGTGCGATCGTACACGACTACTAGGCACATCGAGACGCCAACGTCACGTTGCATTTAATTTCCAAAGCATCTCCTTTTTACGACAGTCGCGGGAGCAAACGTGACCAGGCCGTGAAATGATACGTGGTTTGCCGTCTCAGCTGGTTTATGATTTCAAATCATTCCCTCGTTCCTGCAAGTGCAACGGTTCGATAAAGGAGAAAATGCACGCAGATACACACACCTCGTACGACCAGCCCTAAATTCACTGATAAAACCCTAAATCCACTGATGAAACCCAAAATCCACTGATCAAACCCAAAATCCACTGATAAAACCCTAAATCCACTGATAAAACCCTAAATCCACTAATCACGTGATCATGTTCACGTGATCATCCATTTGTGTCTAACCGCCACGAAAATTAGGTGTGGGGAAGACGGAACTGTCCTGCGTTAACTTCACATCTCAAAAACATGGGTAATCGTAAATTCACTTTAAGGATATGTTTGGATCTGTGTATTCATCAACATCTCAGTGATTTCACGCGCTATGTTATCACCTGACTCCAAATGGCTTTATTATGGGGTGTACCTAGCAAAGGGTTTGTGTGCCTAGCAATTCCCTTTAAATAAATATTTCCACCCTTGTCGGACAAATCACAACCGATAAAAAAACTTGACTTATATAAGTAGATTTATTAAATGAAGAAAGTATGTAAATCTATTATGGTCCCTGCAGTAGCACGGAAATGTCCGATGATCCGGATCCATGGGATCAAGATGCAGGTCTGCCTTGAAAAGTCTGCAGGTATCGAGCTTCATGACGTTCAAGAGAAGTCATTAAGCAGCAAACTGAGTGATGCGAAGAGTTTTCAACCAGTTTTTCAGTAGACTAATAGGGAGTTTCGGGTATTCCGATCTTTCAGAGAAATTATATTGAGCCGATCTTTAGAGGCAGGCAAATATTTCATCAAGCCTAATCGGGCGCCCATCCCCTCTTTATTCTCCGTACTGGACTCGCAAAATTAGGCACCCTGCCACGTCCAAGCGTAAGAATTTGTTGCCTGTTTGGTTTCTTTAGCTTGTTACCGTTGCGAGTTAGATTACGCAGCTAGCAAACCTCCATATTTTTGTTATACCGGTTAACATAAGACTTAAACACGCGGCGACAAATGATAAGACTACATGGATATGTGTACATAGACAATCCACTCGAGCATGGCATTCTGAATAAATTATACATTCCATATAGTGATAGTGTCTTTAGTATGTATACTACTCGTTTTCTAGTTTAATAAAATAAGCGTTTTGACCGTTTTTTTGCGTTTTTTTGGCTAACGGCATTACCAGTTACAATCCACAAGCACCGAGTGTTCAACTGGCGTGCTATCCCGCCCTTTTGCTGACAGAGGGGTGTTGTATCATTAAATTGGAACAGTTTATTGGTTCCTCTTGATTGTGATACGTGTACGATAGTGGTAACAATGTATCATCCGAAAATGGATGATCACGTGATCAGTGGATTTAGGGTTTTATCAGTGGATTTTGGGTTTTATCAGTGGATTTAGGGTTTCATCAGTGGATTTAGGGTTTTATCAGTGAATTTAGGGCTCGTCCCTCGTACTTCTCCGGGGTACGAATAACTAGAACTATCGGTTATAACGCATACAATTCGTGGGCCTTAGGATGGTATTAGTCGAGGTCCAATGAAGAGGGTAGAATTAGTAAACTGCGTGGTCTGTACGAGCAAGTAGCTTAACGTTTTAAAGATGCCCCAACGAAGTCAGTCCTGTCATTTGTTTGGCAAGTGGTCGAATACTCCTAGCAGTCAACTCGTCATGATCGGCGAGTAGCAATGTAAGTAAGGCGGAGAGGGGGGATCATCCCACCTATGAATGAGAACATGACGACGTGGGTTGAACAGATTTCATTACAGCAATCGCAAGAATCTGTAGATAAGTTTACGACTTGGGGATGAGTCTGCACGCTTCCTCTTCTCCAACGCATAGCGAGTCTCAACTTCTGCCTGCTTGTCGTCTCTGAACGAGACTAATAGAAGCCAAGGTAGCAACTGACAGTGTGCCAGTGGCATTACGTTCTAGATAAGGTGAGGGTTCCTCCTGTCTGGCCTTTATTCTTCCTGTGAGGGCTGGTTCGTCCCACCAAACGGCAATTTCTTCTGAGTCTTCTGCTCATACTGCGATGGTGTCCACGTTTTCATTTGAAGCGCGTGAATGCGCGTCATTTCTTCCTTCAGACAGTCGTTCACTCGGCGCTGGCGCTCCAGGAGCGATTGGCCTACGAGGTACATCACGTTAGCTCACCTTGTCGATCGTGTCCGACATCTCGTGCGCCAGACCTTCAAAACCTTCGTGCACAACCACGAGACTAAATTTACTGCCACAACCGTCCGATAAATCTACAGCTTCCACCAGGACGGCGCCAAGCTCGTGGCGAATCTTTGCTTCCAGCTGCGCAGGAGTGACCATGGCCATTGTGTTGACTCAAAGAATAAATTGCAAAACCAGCACTTGTCTAGGTGATACTCACGACTTCAACACAAATATTGTGTGGGCCACACCAAGTAGCCCGACTGGGCGTCCTACGGTCCCAACGATAATTTCCCGAGAAAAAAAGGTGGGAGCGGATGACGACATTACGTAAGCGCATCGAGCAGGACAACGAGTTCAAGCTGTTGCAATACAGCACTATATGAAGGCACGATGGCCAAACGGTTGGAACATCATCGCACAAGACCAAAAATAGGTATACTCAATTTTGGGTTTTTGTCACGGACTATAATGAGTTGAAGTCAAATATATTCACCTATGCATTTTCTTTCTTTCTGCGACTGGTCGTTTTCTCGCGGTTGTTTCTTTGCTGTCACGTTTCGCTGCGCATACAGTGCACCATTGATTAACTAACTGGATATCACGATCACGTTTGCGACTGTGGAGTTTAGGGTTACGTGTCACGTTGTGGATATTACGTCTTGTTGAATGTTTAACGAGGAAAAGCGAATATCTCTGATTGAACTTACGTTATCTGTGGATTACTAGTGTTGTACGATATGGCAAAGCACGCTATTGCACAACAGATTATGGGCCCAAGTGACGACCATGATTTAACCGAAGAGAAGGTCGCGATTGTGGATGGAATGTGGAGTGGACCGATATCTTGACGGTCCTCTGGGGAATCTCCGGTGCTTGACAAGGCTGGAGTATTCACGTGGAGTAGTATCAGATGGGGGAGGTAATTCTTACCACACCCCGAAAGGTTATACCAAGATGAGCATGGCGTCCCTGGACGGGGGCCATGAAGAAAGGGTGACCTATAAGGTCGAAAAACCTGCAGTGCTTAGTTTCAAGCACCTGAGAAAGGCTGGAGCAAGTATTTTTGACCATGGTGGCGTGAATGACGCGGAACAGGTCAGGGCGCAGCCGGGGGCTTAAGCTCCAGGTTGTGTACACCCAGAGATTCGACGAGGACATAATCAGGCAGGAGCGATGCCCAGGATTAAAACACCGTCACCGAAGCAATGTAAATTTCAGATACGAATATCTGATGACACGGAAGTTTATCGTGTGATGGGATCCGGTTTTCATTCATGGGTAAGGAGGTTTTTACGCCAGATTGGCATTGCGGAAGCAGCATGTGGGTTCCCGTGGAGCGAGGATGTTAAAGTAGACCTCCTCCGCCACTATCGCGCGGGGACGGCTGAATGTTATTACAATCAGCAAGTGGAAACGAGGGGAATGAGACTCCAGCGTTGTGGTATGTAATGGATAAAATGCTTTCCACCTTTCATACACTACTAACGCCCTCACAATCAATGAAGTTGTTTTCGGCCCGCAAAACTCCGGCACTGACTTGGCCGGAACACTATCTCTATTTGCTGGCTGTCGCGAAAGCCGTGTGTAGACGTGATGATTCGCTGGTGCTTGATAGCGCGATTTATCACGCAGCACCGGAGTTAAAGCAAGTGATGATGTCCAAGTACGACCATACGCATGTCGACTACCTGCAGCAAGCAGAGGAACTGTGTCAGTTCGCACAGGCCGTCGGGTATGACGGGAGCAAGCCGAACGTAATATCGCATGGAATGGTGAGCGTTGTGGCCGACAAGAAGGCGAAACCAAAAAAGTGATATGCTTGCGGTGAAATGGGAAATAGAAAATGGAATGCCCAAAGAAGAACACAAAGAAAGTTGATTTTATGTTAACGATCACCGCTGACTATGGAAATATTTCGAAGGAAAATTGATACTTGATAGTGGGGAAAGTATGCATCTAACGAATGATGCGAGATTTTTGCGCAATACCGAAAAGGTATCGGGCATATATTTCCAAGTGGATGGAAAGCAATTGGATATTAAAATGAACGGAGATCTAAAAAAAATGTAAGCTGTGGAGATGTGGAGCGGCTTATTAAAGTCGAAAACGTCGATTACGTCGAGGAATTTAAAAGGAAATATTCTCTCGTACGGCCTCTTAGAAGAAAAAAAGGTTGTGGTTTGGCTTACAAAGGGAAACGAAGAGTGATCAAGCACCAAGGCATTGGTGAAAAAAAAGTGTGGAGTCAAGTTCAAAATAGAACACCGTAGTGTCGAGAACCTGATCACCATCGTGCCCAGCCTTCCAACTGACGGGGGAGGGTACCCCGCGAACCTTCGCCTACGATCCGATCTGATCGTCTGCTGCTAGCAGACGACCGATCATCAGCATAGGACGCCTGGTCGGATTCTTTCGTCTCCATCTCACCTTGTGTACCCGATTGAATGGGCTGGTTACACACTTGGTGGATCGTCGCTGGGAAGTGATGTGGGTCTAACAATGTGAGACCGTGCTGGGTAGTGTACCCTGGGCGGAACTCTTCACCCTGGGTACGGGCAGACCAATTATACTCGGACTAAGTATACTCCAAAGGTCAGATAGCTTAACAGATCGTAGAGACCAACCAATACGAGAATAAGAGACAAATACTCCAATATAGAGATCCAATGACAACGTGATAAACTCCACGAACGATATCTCCACGTAACAATCCAAAAACTTGATCACACGTTCCAAACGTGTATGACTTGGGCTTGTGAAGCCGACCAATGCGTACTCCCGTCGAGGGACTTCCGGCGGGCCAAGTGCGTCTGTAACGCGTCCCGGCCGGGTATAATGAGCTAGAGGGGATTACTCGACCCTCTGATCCCAAACACTCTGCGGCGTGCGGAGGCTACCAACGTACTTAGAAAAGATGCTAACGACTTCTTTATTGTTGAGTTAAAGGCCAAAAAATCCCAACTAACCAATCCTATCTCTCTACGGTTCCCAATATGTACAAACATGAAAATATGTAAGTACACGCAATATCATGTGACTTACCCAAACCTGTGTTCTTGACACTTCTCGCACACGATAGAATTAAAAGCCTCCTTGATTTCCACCAATCCGATCGCCGATAAGCCGATCGGCGTGCCGCTGACACAAAGTGACTGAAATTCTTGAGTCCGCTTCACCACAGCCGCCCCTGAGTCTGGTCGCAGCCACGCAACGGTAGCGACCCGATCTCACCATATTCCAGATATTCACAGTAGCTGTAGCCGGTGCGTATTCGCACGGTGCGGCTAGCGCACAGAGGAAGATTCTTCCTTAAAGCAGTGTCTACCGCTATTTAGCCGATACGCCCTTATAAAGGGCTTAGTAGGAGAGATCTCCTACTCGGGGCCAAGATTACCGGGTTGGTTTACTAATTAGCCTTAACGGCTGTGTTCCCTTCACGGGATGTAAGTAAGGGAGGACTCCCTCTTACCTACGACACTCACTGCACGCGCGACCGGTCGAGGTCGCGCGACTTCAGTTTAGAGTGAAATGTAAACTGAATATATTTAATATGTAGTTAGCCTAAATTAATTTAAACTAATATAAACTATATGTAATACTAAGTAGAATATTCCTAATTCGTACCTAGCTAAAATGTAGTGTACACACCTGTGTACCGACACGTGGATGGCTGACACACCACCACACCAAGGTCCCCTTCCCTGATTGGTTAAAATAACCAAAGGTTCGAAACCTTTCAACTCGGTCAATACTGACCTCAACCGTGGTGTACTCATGTACACCAACACTCAATGTAACCCGAATGTAACCCCGTTACATCCTCCACCATCAAGACTATTGCTTACGCAATAATCAAAATCTTGTTGGAGAACTCCAATGCCAGTTCCTCTGGACATCCATATGTACACCTCCAGGGGTGCTATGGCGTCTCGTCTAGAAGAGGTAGACTACTCCGAAAACTCGGAGATGGATGCCTTTGGGGATACCTCCCCAATGGTGAGCCGCTCCGACAGCGCCGAACGGCGTTGTCGGCAGCCTAATCCATTCCCCACACGTTAGGAAAATGCACTAACCAGTGCGGCACCCCTGCCCATATCGGATGATGTATCCGAATCGCCAAAGGCGATCGTCACTAATGAGCTGGACGCAGCTCAAGACACCCAACTTGCCGCACAGGCACTAAGGGCTGCGTTGCGTGCCCCCAAACGCCCGTCAAGGGCGGCTTATAATTTTGTTGGTCCTCGTGACCTTCCAAGGTGGGACAGGCGTTTGGTAAGGACTAGTTTAGCGTCCTATACCCCTGGCCCCGCGGCTGAACAGCCGTATCAACGCGAACGCCGTGAGAAACTCCGGCAACAACTTCTTACACAAAAGTAGTTCACTAGCGTCTCGTACCGAGAGCGCTTAAACAGGCAGGCACAGGGTGCCCCTGTTTAGAACCTCCGCAAGGTTCCTTTCGTTCTTTCTCCGGGAGAAAGTGCCGATGATGCAGAGAAGAAGTTCCGAGCTTGGGCGGAAGGGGAGAAGCTTCTTCCCAGCTTCGATGAGCTGCATGACAGCTATTCCCGTCGAGACATTTGGGTGGAGAGGGTGTTGCGCCTGACATTTGCCAAAGACAAAGCGATGGAGCAACTACGTGCTCCGTATCGCACGCTCTACGCCAGCTCCCCTGTCTCCACCACGGTGTCCGAATACAATGTGATCGCCACATCTGCCTCCGGCGAACTCCCACTTATTGGGAGTGAAGGGGCTTCTCATTCCCCTCTGGTCGTTGACCTACAGCGGGATTCTCCCGCTCAAAAGCGTCAACGACGTCGCGGCAATCCTGCCGTAGAGGAGTCTCGAACTCCCACGAACTCTGTGAGTGTTGATAACCCTTCCACTTCACCAGATACTGGGTTTGACCCCGATGATGGTGTCGCGCCATCAGCCGCTCCACATGAAAGTGTGGAGTACTCTCAGCATCGAGCATTGGAGTAGGAGGTCGCGCAATTGCGACGTGAGATTCGAGAGCGCTGTGATCGACACAGCCTTCGCATCCATGATCTCCACGAGGGGATCCGCGATGAGGGGAGTGCGATTGACCGAATCGAGAGGTGGATTGTCTCTCGTGTCTAGCGCTGCGGAGTTTCGTGGTCGCATTTCGACCCTGTCGGAGTTATTCCGACCTGTTGTTCCTTTCGGCTATCCGCCTTCCCAACCTCCTCCAGGAGGGGCCCCGCCTCCGGTTCCTGGTATGGCTTAAGCATACCGACATAAAAGGTTGGATGCGTACGCATCACCTTCGGGATGTCCAAGGTATACGATAAGCCCTTTCGGGATAGTACCTTAAAGGGTCCCACAAACCTGGGGCGCAGTTTATTACGCAACACATTTGAAACTGCATGTGTAGGAAGATTTTTAGCGTTTAATAAAACACTTTCTCCCACTTTGTATACCCTTTTGTTACGCCGCCCCTTGCGGTCAGCTTACTCCTTCTGCTTGTCTTGGCTTTCCGCCATGGCATCGCAGACGTGTCTTAAGACACTAAGGCGCGTCGATAAAAACTTATCGATGTGCTTTCGTACAGATACAGGGCTGACATCGGGGAATCCTCCCCCCTCAAGCCCTGGGCCACACACACGTGGCTTCAACGGAACCCTCGGATTCACCAATCCGTTCACGTAAAACGGGGTAAACCCCGTAGATGCATGTATCGAATTGTTGATAGCAAATTCAATTATCGGGAGCAACTCACTCCAACTCTTTGGAGAATCCGGACATAAACTCCGGAGAATATCCTCCACAACGCGATTAACGCGTTCCGTATGACCGTCCGTATTCGGATGATCCGCAGTGGACATGAGGAGATTGGTGCCTAGCACCTTAAAAAACCCTCCCCAGAATTGTCCCGTAAAACGGGGATCCCGATCCGACACAACGGAATCGGGTAGACCATGCTGTCGAAATACACGGTCTAGGAACACTTTCGCTGTTCCTTGTCCATCAATGGACTCTGGCACCGCCGCCAGGTGAGCCATCTTGCTCAATCGGTCCACAAAGACCAATATTCTGGTGTTCCCGGCCTTATCCTTCGGAAAACCGAAGATATAATCCATGCTAATGGATTTCCAACACTCCGTTGGAACCGATAAGCTCGACAAAGGCGCAGCTGAACATGGAGAGGTTTTAACCCTCTGACACATCTCACAGGTGCGTATATACGCACCGAACCACTTATACATATTGGGCCACCAATACAAAGCGCTTAAAGCGCTGTAGGTCTTATCCCGACCTAAATGACCCCCGATAGGGGAGTCAGTGCCTCAAAGAGGACTCTATATTTCAGTTCCTCATCATGAGGAACTACCACCCTCGGAGTGTCCTCCGCGCTCGTGCTATAAAATAGCAGACCGTCACAGTACCTGTAACGGTGTAAACGATCTTTAGCTCGACTTGACAGGGTTGGCTCAGACAATCCAAGACCCTTTTCACCTAACTTGCTGATTAGCGCCGTATATTGTGGGTCTTTCTCATACGCCTGGCGTATGAGATCCACCACAGACGTGGTGACGAATGTCGCGTGAGCGAGCTCGTAATCGGGACGACGCGACAACGCGTCTTCAAGCACGTTTTGCTTGCCAGGTTTATACTTAACCTCAAAGTTGTACTCCGCAAAGAAGGAGAGCCAACGGGCCATCCGTTGCGAGAGATGAGGCGACTTTGTCGCTGTCCGTAAGGACGCGTGGTCAGTATAAACCACGAACGGCTTTGAGCCGAGTAAGTGAACCCTAAATTTGACAAGAGCACACTTCATTGCAAGTAACTCCTTGTCATGAACGGGATAATTACGTTCCGCAGTCTTAAGCCGCCTCGACTCAAACGCAATTACGCGTTCCCTTCCTGCATCGTCTGCTTGTAACAAAGATTATCCGATTGCAAAATCAGAGGCGTCGCAGACGACACTAAATGGTTTTCCAGAATCTGGGAGAGCAAGAACGGGAGCTTTTAACAATCTCCCCTTAACCGCTTCAAAAGTGTTTTGGTGTTTGGTTTTCCAACACCAATCAACATCCTTCTTAAGAAGGTCGGTCAATGGCTTCGCCATTTCAGCGTAGTTCTCGCTATACTTGTGGAGATAGTTGGCTAATCCAAGCCACTTCCGTAAATCTCTAAGATTTACAGGCGAAGGCCACTCCACAATGGCTTTCACCTTCGCGGGATCCTCCGGCACTCCATCCTTACCGATGAAGCATCCGAAGAAAGGAATTTCCTCAGCGCCAAAAATACATTTGGATGCGCTTGCATATAGCTTATTCTCCCGCATACATTTTACCACCGCTCGAAGATGTATCAGGTGCGTCTGAACATCAGACGAGTCGCCTTCCGCGAGACTATGAACGAATATATCGTCGAAGTACGTCTGCGCGTACTTTCTATGAGGGTTGAAGAGTTGAGTCACCAAGCGATTAAAAGTCGCCGGTGCATTCGAAAGCCCCTGTGGCATAAAAAGCCACTCCTACAGCATGCCACTAGGCGTGCTGACCGCTGTAAGCGGAATATCGGATGCTCTCTTGAGCGCCTGATAATACCCGTCCACCAGATCTAAGGCGCTGTAAACAGTACAGCCCGCCATATTGTTCTGGAGGATATCCTTCCGAGGAATAGTAGTCTGCATGGGTACAGTAGCTGCATTCAGCTTGTTGTACGCATGCACAATGCGCCACTTTCCGTTTGTTTTACGAACACAAAAAGTGGGAGATGAGTGGGGAGACTTGCTCTCCCGTACCATCCCTAACTCTTCTTTCCCCTTAAAGAATGCGTCGATGACGTCGCATTGCTCCTTGTGGAGAGGCCACTGCCTAGTGACGCAGTATTTGGTTCCAGGAACCAAGTCAATTTTATGTCTGACTCCACGATCCGGTGGTAACCCCATCGGCGAGTTGTCACTAATGACATCTCCAAATTCCTTCAATAAGGAATGGTAAGGGTCCTAAGGATACGCAAGGATCTTGTGACCGCTTCGGGCATTCAATGCCTGTTTGGTTTGCACCAAAACGGACTCAACGCCTCTTCCGGACGCAACACGACAATCTCGTCGAGTTCACCTGCTTTCACAGCAGTCTCAAACTCGTTGAAGGAGATTTCCTCCAGCGACAACAGTTCGCCTACCCCAGGCAACCGTTCAAGGCTTACGCCTTCCGTGACAACACCTTTCACACTATTCAGCATCCGATAGGACTGCTGACTACTGGCCTCGGGACTCTTCCCGGGACCCAGATGGGGGTAGTTAATTTCCCCATCTATTGGAAGCGCATCGCGCCTATCCACAGAGGTCTTTACCACCGTTGACTCGCCGGCCTCACCTAATACGGCGTGGTCGGAATCAATTCCGACGTGCGGAAGAGACGAACTACGGGTCTATCCGCTTGGAAGCGCCTCGCGCTTAACCACAGGGGTCTCTACCCCTACCACTGGAGTCGCAACTTTTTCGCCGAACACGGCGTGGTCGGGAACCCCGACCTGCAGAAGAGACAAACTACGGGTCTCTTCTCTAGGAAGGGCCTCGCGCTTAACCTCAGAAGAATCGACCTCTACCACTGGCGACTCACCAGTCTCGCCTATATCGGCGTGGGGATTAACCGCCGAATCCCCCTCGTCAAGGAACACTTCCTTGACCTCATTGGGACTGATCATCTCAGACATCCCAATCTCTGGCATCTCACGCCAGAATCGCTTTTGTGATCGAGCAAAGGTGGGTTCATGTCTCGCCAATGCTTCACCCGATCGCGGGTGCGTTGAGCCAATGGACGTAGACTTCCAGTCTATCCATGGCTCGTGGCGTTCCAGCCACTTCATGCCCAGAACGAGGTCATACCTCGAGTCCAAATCCAGGACTAGGCAACGTTCTAAGCTTTCAAAGTCTGCAAACTTCAGCTTAAGGTCAATCGAGACCATCGGTACAGAAACATGTACTCCCGTCGCTAGACGGACCGTGACAACGTCACGAGAACGTTCCTCTAGGGCCTCGGCATACAACCGACTCTTCTCAACAGAATCCCGTCTGACATAATTGTCAGACGCTCCAGAGTCTATCAAGACTCTCCAAGGCTTATTAAAGCCTTTCACGTCCGCAAGGACGACCAGCAAACCTGGAGGGTACACCAACTCGGTGCTAGAAAGCATCGTTTCCCTCGAGGCTTTGTGCTGTCGGACCCTACCCTGGGGTTTAACAGCACTGAGGGATCCTCCAGTTGGGCGCCCCGCACCTACTGGGAGCCGTCGTTTCCCGACGGCTTGGGAAAGGCTTTTTACCCAGCCTCGGCCCCTTATAGCGAGTGTCTCGCTGGGGATTTTCGGACATCTATTCCGCAGATGATCCGTGCTTCCACACAGGAAGCATCTCAGCAGTCTATTCCGCCGCAGCATTGCCAGGAGCTCCGCTTCCTGACCTTGCAAGGTAGAGTCACCGTGACTCCTAGCGGGAGGTTTCTCTTCCGCTTCGACCTGACTCAGGTCCGTGGGTTAAGGACCCACCTTAGAGGAACGAAAGTTCCTTTCGGCGTTAAACGCCATCTTAAACGCATCCCCCAGGGATTGGGGTCGGCATCGGAAGAGCTCCGAAATTGATGGACCTTCTTTCAGGCCACCCATGAACACGGGAATGGACACATAGTACGAATACGCTTTCGCGTACATCCCTGCCAACAGGGTCTTCAGTTCTTGGACGTATGTCTCCAAGTCCCTAGTTCCCTGACGGCACCTCAGAAACGCCAGCTGATTCTGGAAAACCAGATCAGGTGTAGCGTACATGTCCATAAGCTTTCGCTTAAGGACTTCCCAGGCCGGGAACACGTTCGTGACCGAATACGGACACGTAAACGCCCATGCACGGGCTTTACCCGTAAGATGGGTCAGTGCAAGTCCCACTTGCAAGAGATCCCCGATCACATTTGCTGTGGTGAAGGCCGTTTCGACCTCGCGAAGCCACACATAAAGGTTGTCACCTTTTTTACCGGTGAATTCCTTTATACGAAAGGACAACGGAGGGCGCACGCCCGTAGACGTGGAGTGACTTCCACGAAAATTCGCCTCATGGGCGATGAGGAACCCTCTCACACACGGCCTCAAGGCCCTTCTCTACTAGGAGGTGCATGCCATCCTCACCCAGGATGGATAACAGCCTTTTAAAGGCCTCCTCTTGGACGGGAGTTAGCTTACCCCAATCCTCTTGGTTCATCCTTTGCAGAGGATGTTGTCGTCTACCAACAGGTGTTGGATTGACTACAAGTGCTACCAGATGTAGCAGGTGCGTACACGCACGGTGCGGCTAGTGCACAGAGGAAGACTTTCCTAAAGCGGCGATACGCCGCTACTTATCCGATACGCCCTTATATAAGGGCTTAGCAAGAGATTGCTCTCTTACTCGGGGCCAAGATTCCCTTAGTTTACAGTTAGTAAACACTAACGCCTTACACCAAGGCTTCCCTTAGTAAGGGGGTAGCTAAGGGAGGTGCTCCCTTTTGCGACAACACTCACTGCGCGCGCGACCGTTCGGGGTCGTGCGCCTAGCAGTATTAGAGTATTTTGTAAACTGATTTATATTTAATATGAAATTAGACTAAATTAATAAAATAATGTAAACTATATGTAATACTAAGTAGAACTTACTCAATTCGTACCTAGCTTAAATGAAATGTACACCACCTGTGTAACAACACGTGGCAGGCTGCCACGCCTTCACTACGGGCTCTCGCCCTGATTGGTTAAATCAACCAATAGGTCCAAACCTTTCGGACCGGTAAATACTTGGCCTCAACCGTTGTGTATTTACATACACCAACGTAACCAAATGTAACCCTGTTACAGTGCGTCTATGGAATCGCCTCATACACCAAGTTGATGGGAATTAAAGTTTGCGCAAAGTTACACTAATATGTGCCTATATTTCATGCGGCATGGGGTTAATGTTGTGCTGGTCGGAGTGTACGTGGATGATTTGTTGGTAACAGGAGCAAATGAACGGCTTGTAACGATGTTTTTTGAGACATGGTGTAACATGGTTACATTTGGTTACGTTGGTGTACGTAAGTACACAACGGTTAAGGTCAAGTATTGACCAGTCCGAAAGGTTCGGACCTATTGGTTATTTTAACCAATCAGGGCAGGAGCCCTTGGCGGAGGCGTGGCAGCCTGCCACGTGTTGGTACACAGGTGGTGTACATTACATTTCGGCTAGGTACGAATTGAGTAAGTTCTACTTAGTATTACATATAGTTTACATTAGTTTCATTAATTTAGGCTAATTACATATTAAATATAAATCAGTTTACAAAATACACTAAAGACTGATAGGCGCACGACCTCGACCGGTCGCGCGCGCAGTGAGTGTTGTTGTAACAGGACTAATCCTGTTACGGGCTTACACTGTATTTTGCGAGGAAGCGCGCAATACAATAAGGGCAGGATTAGTTGGTAACAACTAATCCTATACTAAAAGTAAATATAAATATTTACTTGTCTTTTAGAACGCAAAATTGAGAGTGTTTATTTAATGGGTGGTTAGCGGCTAATAGTATAGTAACTACCTAATTAATATAATAATATCAAGTATTCAACTAACTGTACTATTAGTTAACCTGCAAGATTCGGTATTTATACCGAATCGACTTTTCCTTCGTAGATTATAATAACTTATAATCTCTTATTTAAATTTCAGACAACGCGTCTGAAATTAAACTGTGATATTCTAACTTGAATATCAATTATGTAATGGCACCCCATTACATCACCCCCCACTTAAGGTGGTTGGCCAATAATAATTCTTATTTTGGACAATCATGGGTGGCACTTGTTGGTCGTTCTCATTTACCAACTGATTGACCATCGACTCGATGGTCAAGGCACGCGGCGGCGCTCTAAAGAGCGCTGCTGAAAACATTGAAGGATCTTCTTCCTCCGCCTCAGCACTAGGTGCTGAGGTGTTGAGTGACAACAGTGACGCTGCATTAGCAGCGTCAACTACGCAAAGGTCGGAAGACGTACCGTCTTCTCCCACAGATGCTGCTATGGCGGCATCTGGCAAGAAACAGTGCGATGTTGCTAATACAACACTTCGCACGATGGCAACTTCCGAATGGCATGTTGCCAAGAGGGCCATGTTCGGAAGTTCTGACTCCGAACAAAGTGATGAGGGTACAGCTGTCCCCACGAAAGGATCTGGCGAGTCGAAACTCACTAGGTGCTCATCGCCTAACAGCGATGATGACTCTGGTGTCGCTGTCAGCTATGACAACGACAATGATTATCACAGGTGGTTACGGGAACGCAGCTCCCCACCTGAACCAAGTATTTCTCCACGTCGGGGTGATTTAACCCCGGCGCGTGGTGTTGAAGCAGGCGGTGATCCGCCTGCTAAAAGAGCTCGAACAGAAGCGGCGCCTGCCACTTCTGAAGCGTATCATCATACGGAACCACATGTTCCGTACAGAGTGGGGTTTTGGACCCCTGGATGGGCTATTGCCACCAACAGTGGCGGTCACCGTAAGCGGGACTGACAATATGCGTTGTTCGATATCAACGTGCTGGATGATTGCGAAGACATCCAGTCACGTTGATTCGATCGAAGTACAGACGATAGACGTCTGTACTTTATTGACCTCTTTTTCCAGGTTCGATATTATTCGAGACGGAAAGGGTCAAGGAGGAACAGGGACGATAAAGACGCCCTGACTCAGAGTTGAACACTTTTGTTGACAACTACAACAAAAGCCCAGATGATTACGTGAATAAAGTTCACGTAATGCGTGAGCGCTTTTTAAAGCACTCGCGAACAGGCAAAATGGAATACATCCATTTTGCTTGCATCAAAGAAGGGTTGAACTGTGGTGTCCCTTCTCATCTCGTTTGCCGCGGTGTACGCAGGGTGCTCCTTGTCTGTCAGAGGAAGAGTTGCGGGGGTACGGTGGTTTTTCCGTACCCGCCGAAATTCAGGGCTTAATCGATGCCCTAAATGCATCAAAACCTAGTGTTGATGCTACTTCGCATTATGAGTTTGAGACTCCTTCTTAAACTCAGTTAAAAGGTCTGAGGCGTCGGCCCTCAGAACCTCAATCGGCCCCCAAGAGTCGAACTCTTGGGGGTAACCCAGCCAGCGTACTAAGTACTCGGTACGCTGCCCCTTCTTCGAAGGAACCGAGCGCTTCGAGATCAAGCGCTCGAAAATGTATCGCTTATTCCCCTGATTATCGATCAGGGGCGGCGGCGGTTGAGAATTCCCTCGCCGTTGTTGTTACGGAGCATGGTTCTTCGCTCCGCAAGCTCGAGGAGGGTTATTCCTCCTTGAGCAGCGATATGTCTCACTCTGTGAAGACATATCGGTCTCTTCGCGAAGATGTCCGCAACATCTTCGGGGCGCACACTGCCCTTCAGCAGAAGAATGATCTTCTGTACATCCAGCTTTCCCGCTGTAAGGAAGAGCTCGATCGGCACAAGGCTGATCTTGAGCAGTCGAAGGCGGAGGTAATGACTCTTCGCTCTGCTCATCAACGGCTGGAAGCCGATTACAAGTCTCTCTTGGGAGACTTGGAGAAGCACGGTATCTTCCGTGGTTCTGCGTCTCGTCGTAAGACGAAGACGAATGATACGGCTTGAGCCGCCCAACATAGAATGTTGGGTGGAGCCGCATTGCTGTGGGGATGTCTAAGGTATAGGCATTCCCCCGAATCTCTTGGACCTTGAAAGGTCCAATGTACTTCGGAAGCAACTTCCGTGTAGGGAAGTTGCTTATTGCATGTATAGACAAATTAGTAGTACTTAGTAATACCAATTCGCCTTTCAGAAAGGAGTTTTTGTTCTTCCTTCCTTGATTGTCTGCATTTTGCTTCTGCTTATCAAAAGCAGAAGCAAGTGCATCTTTTATATAGCTTATTACAGCTTGGCGCTGTAATACGAATTCATCTACTGCTTTATCAGCAGTAGGTGCGTTGTCCTCATTGTCTGCAGCCATTGCTGCAGACACATATTCATCATATGCAGCTTCAGTTTCATTTGAAGCTGCTTCCGCTTCTACTGTACTTTCAGTAGAAGGGCCATCGTTTTTTCACAAGTTGCAGTTGCAACTTGCGAATTGGCTCGCTCAAAATTTGAGCGGGTCCCTCCCCCACTTAGATTTGGCGTACCGCCAAGTAAAGCTGGGGTTCGTGGATGCCTTAAGGCATTCACGTAGAACGGTGTATGCTTAGTTGAAGCATGCACAGAATTTTAATCGCGAATTCAGTGAGTGGCAGATAGTCACTCCACTGTTCAAAGGCATGTGCGTATGATCGCAACATGTCTCCGAGAACGCGGTTCACCCGTTTCGTCTGCCCATCCGTTTCCGGATGGTCCGCAGTTGACATCTTCAACTGGGTTCCCAACAATGAGAACGTTTCTTGCCAGAAACGTCCTGTAAATCTCGGATCTCGATCCGAGACAATGTCTTCCGGCATTCCGTGCAAACGGAATACCGTATCAACGAATATCCGCGCTTTTTGAGCGGCGGTTACGTTCGCTGATACTGCAATAAGATGTACCATCTTACTGAAACGGTCTACAAAGACCACTATTCCGGTCTTCCGACTATTGTCGGGTGGAAGACCGAATACGAAGTCCATTGAAATGGACTTCCAACACTCTGTCGGAACCGGCAGAGATTGCAGCGGAGCCTGTGCAGACTGAGCAGGCTTAACGCGTTGGCAAATCTCGCGAGCGCGTACGTATTTCCGTACCCACTTGTACTGGTTTCGTCAGTAAAAGTCACGTGCGAGAGAAACGTATGTCTTCTCTCGACCTTGATGCCCCGAAATCGGTGCATCAAGATACTCAAACATAATTTGATGTTTGAGATCATCGTCGTTTGGAACGACGATGCGACTTTCATCTTTTTGGTCTGTGCTGTAAAGCAGCAGACCATCGTGCAGTCGATATCGATGCACGCAAGCGCGGAGGAACTCTGGGAGTTCGTCGCGCTTCTCACTTGATTGATTACTTAAGTAATCAATCAACAGACGTGTCTCCTCGTCTGTTTTGTACGCCTCGCGTACTTGTCGTATAATTGACGACGACAAAGCAGTGCAACGGATCGCGTTTGCACTGGCACCTTCGGTTACGGACGGTTTCGTCTCGTAATCGGGCCTTCGTGATAGCGCATCCGCTATCACGTTCAACTTTCCGGGTTTGTATTCAACCGTAAAGTTGTATTCAGCAAAGAATGACAGCCATCGAGCCATTATTTGATAAATGTGTGGTGAATTCACGGTCGTGCGTAGCGACGCATCGTCCGTGTAAACTAAAAACGGTCTATCTCCCAAGAGATATACCCGAAACTTGGCCAGTGCATACTTCATGGAAATGAGTTCCTTGTCATGCACTGGATAGTTACGCTCGGCTGGGCGCAACTGACGCGATTGATAGCAGATTACGAGATCACGATCATCGTGATCACGCTGCATCAAAGCACAGCCGATAGCGAAATCGCTCGCGTCGCAAACGACTTGGAACGGACGCTCGTTATCGGCTATAGACAAGACAGGCGCTTCAGTCAAGCTTTGCTTGACTGCATCAAAAGCATCTTGGCATTGGGTATCCCAATGCCATTCGACATCTTTCTTAAGTAATTGAGAAAGAGGTAGTATTAACCCAGCATAGTTGCACGAATACGTGTGCAAATATGTTGCCAACCCAAGGAACTTTCGAATTTCCTTAACGTTGTTTGGCGTAGGCCATTCAACGATCACCCTGATCTTTTCTGGATCAGAGCGCACCCCGTTCTTGCCCACAAAACATCCAAGAACGGATCTCAGGTGCACGAAAGGTGCACTTCTTTAGATTTGCATAGAGCTTATGCTTACGCATAAGCTCTAACACTCGACGTAGATGTTCCCTATGGACATCTACATCGCTTTTATCGTGTTCACCCTTACTATGGATGAACACGTCATCGAAATAACTCGGTGCGAATTCTCGCACCGGGCGTAATAGATGTGTTACACATCTGTTAAACGTAGCAGGGGCATTTAGAAGCCCCTGCGGCATAACAAGCCACTCCCAAAGCATGCCGCTTGGGGTGCTTACCGCCGTGAGAGGGATATCCTTCTCACGCATTAGGATTTTATAAAATCCATCTCTTAGATCGAGAGCATTAAAGATGGTGCTCCCGCACATGCCATCAATGATGACATCTTTTCGCGGTATCGGCGTCTGCGCCGGTACCGTCGCTGCTTTCAGCTTGTTGTAAGCGTGAACGATTGTCCACCCACCTGTGGACTTTTTCACACAAAAGGTGGGGGTAGAGTGCGGTGAGATAGACTCCCGCACTTGGCCTGCTTTACGACGAGCTTCGAAAAACTCGTCGATTGCTTTTACTTGATCACGCGGCAACGGCCATTGCCGCGTGACACAATACTTCGTGCCTGGCACGAGGTCAATTTCATGACGAGTTCCCTTATCCTTAGTGAGCTCGCTAGGTACTTCTTCTGGGAATACGTCAGCGTATTCCCGAAGTACCTCATAAAATGGGGAGTTCTCTTTAAGCGACTCCCAGCTCTGCGCATCAAAGCGCTGAACTTTGGTTTGATCATTGGGAACCTCTTTCCCAATGTTGTCTACTTGTAATGTGGATATTCGTTCACGAATATCCACTACATCATATGTTGCTACGATAATACAGATCTGCTCGATCTGATCATCGTGCAAGTTTCTCATAAACTTCTTCCAGCTTAGCGCTGGAAGAGCCATCACCTCCGAACCTTGTTTCGGAGGGTGTTCCATCAACAGAGACTTGGTAGCTTATTCGGTCTCCGTTTGCGTCAAGACGTTGATCGTCTCGACGGAACTGTCCATGCAATCAGAGGCACTCGTCTGATTGACTGCTACACGGTGATTACGATTCACCGTGTGCGAATACTCATCATCATGGTGGCCACTGCCTACCATGGAATTTTCTTGGCGATCAGATGTGCTCGTCTGATCGGCCTCCTGTTCTGTGACACGGTGGTCTTTATCACCCGTGTGCATGGATAACGCAACGTGGTGGGCACTGGCCACCACGGAGTTGTGCTCACGATTGCACTCGATCGTGAGTTCACTCTCATCAACACGGAATTCTTTCGTCGTGTTGGAACCTTCGGTCACACAGTGGGTGTTTCCCACTGTGGATACTATTTCATTCTCACGTTGGGTGTTTCCCACCGTGGATATCACTTCATTCTCACGGTGGTCTTTATCACCCATGGAATGTTTCTCTCCAACACGCAACAACTATTCTGTTGCGTGTGGTAGTCCCTCTGGACTCTCACCAGCGGAGGTACCTTCCGCTGATCGTGTTAGAACAGACCTGGTGGTGCCATCGCTATCCACTAGACTGTCTGACGCTGCGGTTGTATCTTCTGATACAGCCGGATTACACACAGGGTGATCAGATCCTGTGCGTCCGCTGCAGTCGATCGATAGGCTAACCCAGTCGATCGAAGGTTTAAACTTGGACATCCATGGGATTCCAAGTATCACATCGAACTTGTCATCTAAATCGAGGACGATGAATTCATCCTCGAATGACAGTTCATTCAACTCGAAGCGTGTTTTAATCACACTCTTTGGAATAGTCACGGTTGCACCTGTTTCTAACCGGACTGACAACAAACTTCGTGGGGTTTCTACCTCCACGAAGCTCAACAGCGTTAGACTATGATTTCTAACGAAATTGTTTAACGCTCCTGTGTCAAACAAAGCTTGCATGGCGACATCGCTCCCGTGCGGCTTAACCTCCAGGGTGATAAGAGGCTTATCATCACCCTGCACCTTTTGACAGGACATAGTCCCGTCTGGGGCTATTACCCTCACATGCCCTATGTCGGCATGTGGGATAACATTACCAGTAGGGCGCCCCTCCCCTACTGGTGATTTACGTTTTTTGCACCAACAGGGTGATGTACCTGTTGGTGTCGCCGTGCAGAAGACGGTTCCGTCCGCTGACTGCGTGGCACCGGACGCGGTGCCATACACTCATGGGCAAAATGCCCCATTTTCGCGCATCTATTGCAGCGAATATTCTTCTTAAATTTCGGTTTCTTCGTGTTCGAAGCAACCGCAACCGATAGGTCCATCGGCTCTGGACCTCCACCGCCCATGCTCTGGCGCGGGTGGCTATTTCTTGAGACGAAGTGTGAACTTCGTCTGCCCCCTTGCTGCTTGTTGACATGATGTTGCGGCATGTCAAAAGCGAAGGGCTGTTGAGCCCTTCTGCTGTACCCAGCATGCGATGACGCTGATCGCATGCTGAACTCCTCACAGATGCTAATATCAATGGCATCCTGTAGAGTCTTTGGAGGGTGCCGGTAAATACTCTGTTTGACGGGACAATCATTGAGTCCCTTCATGAAGCCAGTGACCTGCATAGCAGGGGGCACCGGCTCATACACAATATTTGACAGCAAATATTGCGTCCTCTGAGAGTAAGCTTGAAGGTCAATCTTACCTTGCCGGAGTTCCATGAACTCCTGCCGACTACTTAGCTCCATTTCTGGAGCTTCAAAGTTGAGCTTTAGCTCATCTTTTAATTCCTTATAAGTAAGGAACGCAGAGTCATCAGTGGATCTGCGACTCATCGCCCATGCCCTGGCTCTGCCGCCCAGACATGTTGTGGCGAAGTACGCCTGTTGACGTTCGTCAACAATATTTTGCGCAGAGATGGCATCTTCCACCTCTGCGAACCATCTACGAAGGGGATCGCCCTCTTCACCGGTAAAGGGCGGTACTCGCGCCTTTACCACTTCAACGCTATGCGTTGCGGGTGCAGTTGCGGTCCGCGCTGCCTCTGGCGCGGGCCGTGCTGGCTTTTCTAGGTGGTTTCGCCTAAAGCGATTCACCACCTGTATCACTTCCTCCGGGGACTTACCCTGGAGGAAGGTAATGGTTCGGTCCCCATGGACCGAACCATTTCTACCGTCGCGTCTTTACTACGCGACGAGAAGTGGGGGAAGTGTTTCGTCACCACTTCCAGCGTTCTCTCTCGCTCGGCAGGCGTCATGTCTCGCGACATGATGACGAGCGGCTCTTAATCTTCGCTCCGCTGGTTGCCTAGCGGAATGGAACTGTGGTTGTTAAGACGGACCACAAAGTGCTACCAGGTGTAACAGGACTGATCCTGTTACGGGCTTACACTGTATTTTTGCGAGGAAGAGCGCAATACAATAAGGGAAGGATTAGTTGGTAACAACTAATCCTATACTAATAGTAAATATAAATATTTACTTGTCTTTTAGAACGCAAAATTAAGAGTGTTTATTTAATGGGTGGTTATCGGCTAATAGTATAGTAACTACCTAATTAATATAATAATATCAAGTA
>CM047582.1:9200488-9222169 GCA_026184515.1 Peronosclerospora sorghi | reverse complement strand
GAGATTGGGATGTCTGAGATGATCAGTCCCAATGAGGTCAAGGAAGTATTCCTTGACGAGGGGGATTCGGCGATTAATCCCCACGCCGATATAGGCGAGACTGGTGAGTCGCCAGTGGTAGAGGTGGATTCCTCTGAGGTTAAGCGCGAGGCGCTTCCTAGAGAAGAGACCCGAAGTTTGTCTCTTCTTCAGGTCGGAATTGATTCCGACCACGCCGTGTTCGGCGAAAAAGTTGCGACTCCAGTGGTAGGGGTAGAGACCCCTGTGGTTAAGCGCGAGGCGCTTCCAAGCGGATAGACCCGTAGTTCGTCTCTTCCGCACGTCGGAATTGATTCCGACCACGCCGTATTAGGTGAGGCCGGCGAGTCAACGGTGGTAAAGACCTTTGTGGATAGGCGCGATGCGCTTCCAATAGATGGGGCAATTAACTACCCCCATCTGGGTCCCGGGAAGAGTCCCGAGGCCAGTAGTCAGCAGTCCTATCGGATGCTGATTAGTGTGACAGGTGTTGTCACGGAAGGCGTAAGCCTTGAACGGTTGCCTGGGGTAGGCGAACTGTTGTCGCTGGAGGAGATCTCCTTCAACGAGTTTGAGAATGCTGTGAAAGAAGGTGAACTCGACGAGATTGTCGTGTTGCGTCCGGAAGAGGCGTTGAACTCCTCATCCACGATGGACGAGTCCGTTTTGGTGCAAACCAAACAGGCATTGAATGCCAGAAGCGGTCACAAGATCCTTGCGGATCCTTAGGACCCTTACCATTCCTTATTGAAGGAATTTGGAGATGTCTTTAGTGACAACCCGCCGATGGGGTTACCACCGGATCGGGGAGTCCGACATAAAATTGACTTGGTTCCTGGAACCAAATACTGCGTCACCAGGCAGTGGACTCTCCCCAAGGAGCAGTGCGACGTCATTTGCGCATTCTTCAAGGGGAAAGAAGAGGAAGGGATGGTACGGGAGAGCAAGTCTCCCCACTCATCTCCCACTTTTTGTGTTCGTAAACCGAACGGAAGTGGCCATTGTGCATGCGTACAATAAGCTGAATGCAGCGACTGTACCCATGCAAACTCCGATTCCTCGGAAGGATGTCCTCCTGAACAATAATATGGCGGGCTGTACCGTGTACAGTGCCTTAGATCTGGTGGACGGGTATTATCAGTGCTCATGCGAACATCCGATATTCCGCTTACAGCGGTCAGCACGCCTAGTGGCATGCTGTGGGAGTGGCTTGTTATTCCACAAGGGCTTTCTAATGCACCAGCAACTTTTAATCGCTTGGTGACTCAACTCTTCCGCCCTCATAGAAAGTATGCTCAGACGTACTTCGACGATATATTCGTTCATAGTCGCACGGAAGGCGACTCGTCTGATGTTCAGACGCACCTGATACATCTTCGAGCGGTGGTAAAATGTATGCGGGAGCATAAGCTATATGCAAGCGCATCCAAATGTATCTTTGGTGCTGAGGAAATTCCTTTCCTCGGATGCTTCATCGGTGAGGGATGGAGTGCGGGAGGATCCCGCGAAGGTGAAAGCCATTGTGGAGTGGCCTTCGCCTGTAAATGTTAGATATTTACGGAAGTGGCTTGGATTAGCCAATTATCTCCACAAATACAGCGAGAACTACGCTGAGATGCGAGGCCATTAACAGACCTTCTTAAGAAGGATGTTGATTGGTGTTGGAAAACAGAACACCAATACGCTTTTGAAGCGCTAAAGGGGAGCTTGTTAAAAGCTCCCGTTCTTGCTCTCCCAGATTCTGGGAAACCATTTAGTATCGTCTGCGACGCCTCCGATTTCTCAATCGGATGTGCTCTGTTACAAGCAGACAATGCGGGACGAGCACGCGTGATTGCGTTTAAGTCGATGCAGCTTAAAGCTTCGGAACGGAATTATCCCGTTCATGATAAGGGTTACATGCAATGAAGTATGCCCTTGTCAAATTTAGGGTTCACCTACCCGGCTCAAAGCCTTTCGTGGTTATACTTACCACGCGTCCTTACGGACAGCGACAAAGTCGCCTAATCTCTCGCAACGGATGGTCCGTTGGCTTTGTGTAGTACAACTTTGAGGTTAAGTATAAACCTGGCAATCAGAAAGTGCTTGCAGAAGCGTTGTCGCGTCGTCCCGATTACGAGCTCTATCACGCGACATTCGTCACCACGTCTGTGGTGGACCTCATACGCCAGGCGTATGAGAAAGACCCACAGTGCACGGCGCTTATTAACGCATTGGGTGGAAAGTGACTTGGCTCGCCTGAGCCAACCCTCTCAAGTCGAGCTAAAGCTCGTTTACACCGTTACAGGTACTGTGACGGTTTGCTATATTATAGCACGGGCGCGGAGGACACTCCGCGGGTGGTTGTTCCTCATGATGAGGAACTGAAATATAAAGTCCTCTTTGAGGCACATGACGCCCCTACCGGGGGTCATTTAAGTCTGGGTAAGACCTACGGCGCTTTAAGCGCTTTGTATTGGTGACCCAAATGTACAAGGGGGAGGTGCGTACATACGAACCTGTGAGACGTGTCAGAGGGTTAAACCCTCTGCAAGTTCAGCTGCGCCTTTGGCGAGCTTGTAGGTTCCAACGGAGTGTTGGAAATCCATTAGCATGGTACTTATCTTCGGTTTTCAGAAGGATAAGTCCGGGAACACCGGCATATTGGTCTTGGTAGACCGTTTGAGCAAGATGGCTCACCTGGCGGCGGTGACAGAGTCCATTGATGGACAAGGAACAGCGAAAGTGTTCCTAGACCGTGTCTTTCGACAGCATGGTCTACCCGATTCCGTTGTGTCGGATCGGGATCCACGTTTTACGGTACAATTTTGGGGAGCGTTGTTTAGGGTGCTAGGCACCAAGCTCCTCATGTCCATCGCGGCTCATCCGCAGACAGACGGTCAGACGGAACGCGTTAATCACGTTGTGGAGGATATTATCCGGAGTTTATGTCCGGATTCTCCAAAGAGTTGGAGTGAGATGCTTCCGATAGTCGAATTTGCTATAAACAATTCGGTCCATGCATCTACGGGGCTTACCCCGTTTTACGTGAACGGATTAGTAAATCCGAGGGTTCCGTTGACGCCACATGTGTGTGGACCAGGGTTTGAGGGGAGAGGATTCCCTGATGTCAGCCATGTATCTGTGCGAAAGCACATCGATAAATTTTTATCGACGCGCCTTAGTGTCTTACGACACTTCTGCGATGCCATGGCGGAAAGCCAAGACAAGAAGAAGGAGCAAGCTGACCGCAAGGGGCGGCGTAACGAAAAGGTATACAAAGTAGGAGAAAGTGTTTTATTAAACGCTAAAAATCTTCTTACACATTCAGTTTTCAACGTGTTGCGCAATAAACTGCACCCCAGGTTTGTGGTCCTTTTAAGGTTCTAGCCCGAAAGGGCTTATCGTATACCTTGGACATCCCGAAGGTGATGCGTACGCATCCAACCTTCTATGTGGGTATGCTTAAGCCATACCAGTACCCGGAGCCGGGCCCCCTCACGGAGGAGGTTGGAAAGGCGGATAGCCGTAAGAGCCGTAAGACACGGCAGGGCGGAGGAATCCCGAGAGGGCTAAATTGCGACCACGAAGCTCCGCACCGGCCGTCTCGAGAGAGGCAAGCCGCCTCTCGAAACAATCAGTGGCATCCAACTCATCGCGGAGTACCTCGTGGAGATCATGGATGCGATGGCTGTGTCGATCACAGCGCTCGCGAATCTCACGTCGCAATTGCACGACCTCCTCCTCCAACGCTCGATGCGGAGGGTACTCCGCACTATCATGTGGAGCGTATGATGGCGCGACGCCATCATCGGGGTCAAACCCAGTATCTGGTGAAGTGGAAGGGTTATCAACACTCACAGAGTTCGTGGGAGTTTGAGACTCCTCTACGGCAGGATTACCGCGACGTCGTTGACGCTTTCGAGCGGGAGAATCCCGCTGCAGGTCAACGACCAAAGGGGCACGAGAATCCCCTTCACTACCAGTAATTGGGAGTTCGCCGGAAGCAGATGTGGCGATCACACTGTTCTCTGGCACCGTGGTGGATACAGGGGCGCTGGCGTAGCGCGTAATAGCTCCATCGCTTTGTCTCTGGCGAATGCCGGGCGCAACGCCCTCTCCACCCAAATGTCACGACGGGAATAGCTGTTGTGCAGCTCATTGAAGCTGGGGAGAAGCTTCCCCCCTTCCGCCCAAGCGCGGAACTTCTTCTCCGCATCATCAACACTCTCTCCCGGAGAAAGAACGATAGGAACCTCGCGGATGTTCTCAACAGGGGCACCTTGTACCTGCCTGTCGAGGCGTTCTCGGTATGGGACGCTAGTGAACTGCTTTTGCGTAAGCAGTTGTTGCCGGAGTTTCTCACGGCGTTCGCATTGATACGACTGTTCAGCCGCGGGGGCAGGGGTATACGATGCTAAACCATTCCTTAACACACGCCTAGCCCACTCTGAAAGGTCACGAGGACCGTAAAAATTATATGCCGCCCTTGATAGGCGTTTGGGGGCGCGTAACGCAGCCCTTAGTGCCAGTGCGGCAAGCTGGCTTTCGTGATCTGCGTACAGCTCATTGGTGATGATCGCCTTCGGCGATCCGGATGTATCATCCGACATTGGCAGGGGTGATGCACTAGTTAGTGCATTTTCCCCACGCGTGGGGAACGGATTAGGCTGCCGACATCGCCGTTCGGTGTTGTCGGAGCGGTCAACTGTTGGGGAAATATCCCCAAGGGCATCCACCTCCAGGTTTTCGGAATAATCTACCTCCTCTAGAGGAGACTCCATAGAACCACTGAAGGTGTTCATGGACAGCCAGAGGTACTGGCGTTGGAGTTCTCCAACAAGATTTTGATTATTGCGTAAGCAATAGTTTTGATGGGGGAGGATGTAACGGGGTTACATTCGGGTAACACTGAGTGTTGGTGTACATGAGTACACTACGGTTGAGATCAGTATTGACCGAGTTGAAAGGTCTCGAACCTTTGGTTATTTTAACCAGTCAGGGCAGGGTCCCTTGGTGTGGTGGTGTGTCAGCCATCCACGTGTCAGTACACAGGTGTGTACACTACATTTTAGCTAGGTACGAATTAGGAATATTCTACTTAGTATTACATATAGTTTATATTAGTTTAAATTAATTTAGGCTAATTACATATTAAATATATTCAGTTTACAAAATCACTTAAGACTGCCAGGCGCGCGACCACGCCCGGTCGCGCGCGCAGTGAGTGCAGTAGCTAAAGGGAGCCCTCCCTTTAGCTACACCCTTAATAAGGGTACCTTGCCGTTAAGGCATTAGCGGAGCTTCTTGGCGTTAAGGCATTAGCGGAGCTTCTTGCCGTTAAGGAATTAGCGGAGCTAGGCGCGCGACCACGCCCGGTCGCGCGCGCAGTGAGTATTGTAGCTTAAGGGAGTTCTCCCTTACGCTATCTCATTTTATAAGGGAAGTCTTGTTACCAGGGGCTAGCGAAAGCTATCTGTAAACCACCCCGAGAATCTTGGCCCCGAGTAGGAGAGATCTCTACTACTAAGCCCTTTTATAAGGGCGTATCGGCTAAGTAGCGGCGTACGCCGCTTAAAGGAAAGTCCTCTTCTGTGCGCTAGCCGCACCGTGCGTGTACGCAACCGGCTACATATGGTAGCACTTGTAGTCAATCCAACACCTGTGTTGGTGATCAACATCCTCTGCAAGGGATGGATCAGGACGATTGGGGTAAGCTAACCCCCGTCCAACAGGAATCCTGTAAAAGGCTGTTACCAATATTGGGTGAGGATGGCATGCGCCATCTAGTGGAGCAGGGCATCGATGCCGTGCGTGAAAGGGTGAATGCCCTTATCGCCCATGGGGCGAGTCTTCGCGGTAGTTATCCCGCGTCTACGGGGGTGCGCCCTCCGATGTCCTTTAAGATAAAGGAATTCACCGGCGAGAAAGGTGAAAACCTTCATGTGTGGCTTCGAGAGGTTGAAACCGCATACGCCACCACGAACGTGATCGAGGGTCACCTGCAAGTGGGACTTGCACTGACCCATCTTACGGGCAAAGCCCGTACATGGGCGTTTACGTGTTACGATTCGGTCACGACCGTGTTCCCGAACTGGGGAGTCCTTAAGCGAAAGCTTATGGACAGGTATGCAACGCCTGATCTGGTTCTACAGAACCAGCTGGCGTTTTTGAGGTGCCGTCAGGGCACTAGGGACTTGGAGACATATGTCCAAGGACTGAAGACCCTGTTGGCAGGGATGTACGCGAAAGCGTATTCGGACGATGTGTCCATCCCCGTCTTCATGGGTGGCCTGAAAGAGGAGCCAGCACGTTCGGAACTGTTCCGATGCCGATCCCAATCCCTGGGGGAGGCGTTTAAGATGGCGTTTAACGCCGAGAGGAACTTTCGTTCCTCTAAGGTGGGTCCTGAACCCATGGACCTGAGTCAGGTCGAAGTGGAGGGGGAACCCTCCGATAAGAGTCACTCTGACTCTTTTTCGCAGAGCTTCGGGGCGGAGCTCTTAGCTATGATGCAGCGGCGTGGGCCGCTAAGGTGCTTCCCATGTGGAAGCGTGGATCATCTGCGGAACAGATGTCCACAAAATCCCCAGCGAGATAGTCGCTGGATGGGGCCGAGGGCGGCAAAAGGCCCTCGCCCAAGCCGTCAGGAAACAGCGGCTCCCAATAGGTGCGGGGAGCCTTACTGGGGGACCCCTCAGTGCTGTTAATCCCCAGGGTAGGGGACGACAGAACAAATCCCCGAGGGAACCGGTGCTTTCTAGCACCGAGTTGGTGTACCAGCCAGGTTTTCTGGTAGTCCTTACGGACGTGAAGGCTTTTATAAGCCTTGGAGAGTCTTGATAGATTCTGGAGCGTCTGACAATTATGTCAGACGGGATTCTGTTGAGAAGAGTCGGTTGTATGCCGAGGCCCTAGAGGAACGTTCTCGTGACGTTCTCACGGCCCGTCTAGCGACGGGCGTATAGGTTTCTGTACCCAAGGTCCCGATTGACCTTAAGCTGATGTTTGCAAACTTCGATAGCTAAGAACGTTTCCTGAGTCCTGGATTTGGAATCATTCTGGGCATGAAGTGGCTGGAACGCCACGAGCCATGGATAGACTGGAAGTCTACGTCCATTGGCTCAACGCACCCGCGATCGGGTGAAGCATTGGCGAGACATGAACCCACCTTTGCTCGATCGCAAAAGCGATTCTGGCGTGAGATTCCAGAGATTGGGATGTCTGAGATGATCAGTCCCAATGAGGTCAAGGAAGTGTTCCTTGACGAGGGGGATTCGGCGGTTAATCCCCACGCAGATATAGGCGAGACTGGTGAGTCGCCAGTGGTAGAGGTCGATTCCTCTGAGGTTAAGCGCGAGGCCCTTCCTAGAGAAGAGACCCGTAGTTTGTCTCTTCTGCAGGTCGGGGCTCCCGACCACGCCGTGTTCGGAGAAAAAGTTGCGACTCCAGTGGTAGGGGTAGAGACCCCTGTGGTTAAGCGCGAGGCGCTTCCAAGCGGAGAGACCCGTAGTTCGTCTCTTCCGCACGTCGGAATTGATTCCGACCACGCCGTTATAGGCGAGACTGGTGAGTTACCTGTGGTAACTCCAGTGGTAGGAGCAGAGACCCCTTTGGTTAAGCGCGAGGCGCTTCCAAGCGAAGAGACCCGAAGTTCGTCTCTTTCGCACGTCGGAAATGATTCCGATTACGCCGTTATAGGTGAGACCGGCGAGTAACCGGTGGTAGAGGTAGAGAGACCTCTGTGGATAGGCGCGTGGCGCTTCCAATAGATTGGGCAATTGACTCCCCCCATCTGGGTCTCGGGATGAGTCCCGATGACATTAGTCAGAAGTCCTATCGGATGCTGAATAGTGTGACAGGTGTTGTCACAGTAGGCGTAAGCCTGGAACGGTTGCCTGGGGTAGGCGAACTGTTGTCGTTGGAGGAGATGTCCTTCAACCAGTTTGAGACTGCTTTGAAAGCAGATGAAATCGACGAGGTTGTCGTGTTGCGTCCGGAAGAGGAGTTGAACTCCTTATCCACGATGGACGAGCAGTTTCGGTGAAAACCAAACAATGAACCAGCGATTTTTAATCGCTTGGTGACCCAACTCTTCCGCCGTCATAGAAAGTACGCTCAGACGTACTTCGACGATATATTCGGTCATAGTAGTGCGGAAGGCGACTTGTCTGATATTCAGACGCACCTGATAAATCTTCGAGCGGCGCTCGAATGTATGCGAGAGCATCAGTTATATGCAAACGCATCCAAATGTATCTCTGGTGCTGAGGAAATTCCTTTCCTCGGATGCTTCATCGGTAAGGACGTAGTGCGGGCGGATCCCGCGAAGGTGAAATCCATTGATGAGTGGCCTTCGCCTGTAAATGCTAGATATTTACGGAAGTGGCTTGGATTAGCCAATTATCTCCACACATACAGAGAGAACTACGCTGAAATGGCAAAGCCATTGACGGGCCTCCTTAGAAGGATGTTGACTGGTGTTGGGAAACCAAACACCAAAAAGCTTTCGAAGCGCTAAAGGGGAGCTTGTTAAAAGCTCCCGTTCTTGCTCTACTAGATTCTGGGAAACCTTTTAGCGTCGTCTGCGACGCCTCCGATTTTGCAATCGGATGTGCTTTGTTACAAGCAGACTACGCGGGACGAGAACGCGTGATTTCGTTTGAGTCGAGGCTGCTTAAAGTTGCGGAACGGGATTCTCCCGTTCATGACAAGGAGCTACTTTCAATGAAGTATGCCCTTGTCAAATTTAGGGTTCACCTACTTGGCTCAAAGCCGTTTGTGGTTTATACTGACCACGCGTCCTTAAGGACAGCGACAAAGTCGCCTCATATCTCGCAACGGATGGCCCGTTGTCTCTCCTTTGCGGAGTACAACTTTGAGGTTAAGTATAAACCTGGCAAGCAGAACGTGCTTGCAGGCGCGTTGTCGCGTCGTCCCGATTACGAGCTCGCTCACGCAATATTCGTCACCTCGTCTGTGGTGGATCTCATACGCCAGGCGTATGAGAAAAAACCACAATGTACGGCGCTTATCAGCGCGTTGGGTGGAAAGGGACCTGGCTTGTCTGAGCCAACCCTGTCAAGTCGAGCTAAAGCTCGTTTACACCGTTACAGGTACTGTGACGGTTTGCTATATTATAACACGAGCGCGGAGGACACTCCGCGGGTGGTAGTTCCTCATGATGAGGAATTGAAGTATAGAGTCCTCTTTGAGGCACATGAAGCCCCTACCGGGGGTCATTTAGGTCGGGATAAGACCTACAGCGCTTTAAGCGCTTTGTATTGGTGTCCTAACATGTATAAGTGGGTCGGTGCGTACATTCGCACTTGTGAGTCGTGCTAGAGGGTCAAACCCTCTAAAGATTCAGCTGCTATAGGAAACAGTTGGAGATTACCAACTATTCGTGAGGACCAAGTCAACCTATAGCATACAATTGGGAATTGCCAATTGTTCGTGTGGGCCAAGTCCATCTATAAATATTAAGGTGGGCCTATGGCGGAGTAGCCGTTCCAACGGCGTGTAGAAAATCCATTTGGATTTTATCTTCGGTTTTACCGAAGGCCGGTTACACCGGCGTTTCGGTCTTTGTAGACCGTTTGAGCAAGATGCTCACCTGGCAGCGATGCCAGTCCAGTGATGGACAAGACGGAACGCGTTAATCGCGTGAAATCCATTAGTATGGATTTATCTTAGGGTTTTCCGAAGGGAAAGGCCGGTTTCACCGGCATTTCGGTCTTTGTTGACCGTTTGAGCAAGATGCTCACCTGGCAGCGGTGCCAGAGTCCATTGATGGACAAGAAGAAACGCGTTCATCGCGTTGTTATGGATTTTCCCCGGAGCTTATGTCCGGATTCTCCAAGAGTTGGAGTGAGGTGCTTCCTATGACCGAATTTGCCATAAACAATTCGGTGCATGCATCTACGGGGTTTACCCCGTTTAAGTGAACGGATTTGTAAATCCGCGGGTTACGTTGACGCCACGTGTGCGTGGCCCAGGGCTTGAGGGGGAGGAGTACCCGATGTCAGCCCTGTATGCTCCTCTCCGTTTGTTTGGCCTACCCGGCAGGGCGGCCGACAGGCTGCCCGACGGCAGGACGGGGCGGAGCGTCTGATGGCGCGACTCCATCATCGGGGTCAAACCCAGTATTTGGTGAAGTGGAAGGGTTATCCACATTCACAGAGTTCGTGGGAGTTTGAGACTCCCCTTCGGCAGGATTGCCGTGACGTCGTTGACGCTTTCGAGCGGGAGAATCCCGCTGTGAGTCAACGACCAAAGGGGCACGAGAAGCCCCTTCACTCCCAGTAGTTGGGATCCCTCCGGAGGCAGATTCGGAACCCTCACTGTGCTCCGGCACCCTAGTGAGGGCACGGGCGCTAGCATAACTCATGAGATAAGGGGCACGTAACTGCCCCATGGGTTTGGCTCTGGCAAATGTCAAGCACAATGCCCTCTCTATCCGAACGTCACTTTCGGAATAGCTGTTGTACAGCCTTAAAAAACTCGGGGAGACGTTTCTCCCCTCCGCCTAAGCGCGAAACTTCTGCTCTTCCTCTTTGGCATATTCGCCTTGCAGGAGAATGAAGGGAACCTCGCGGAGGTTCCAACAACGGCACCCTGTGCCTGTTTCTCGAGGCGCTCTCGATATGAGGTAGCAGTGAACTGCTTCTGCGTGAGCCGTTTTTCCCGGAGTTGATTCCGGCGTGTGATGTGTTGCGGCTGTACAGTAGCGAGGCCAAGGGTATAGAAGACTAACCCCTTCTGTACCTCATTCCTGGCCCACTTTGGGAGATCACGAGGACCTCCAAACGATATACCGCCCGTGGAGGGCGCATGGGGGGCGTGCAAGGAAGCTTGTAACTCCTGTGCGGCATTTTGATCCTCTTGAGCTGCGTCCAGCTCAGTATTGGTGATCGCCTTCGGCGATTCGGATATGTCATCCGAGGTTGGTTCCGATGCGCAATTTCACGCGGCAGTATAGCCGCTGGACCAGGGGTATAGGAAGATAAACCCCTCTTGACCGCGTTCTTAGCCCTCTTTTGAGGGTCGCGAGGTCCCTTCCGTGCCCGTCCGGCACTTCGGGCCTCTTGAACCAAGGACGGTTCATTGGTGGGGGTTGCCTGTGGCAACCTGAAGGTGTCACCCCTAGCGGGTAACGGTGGCGCACGAGTTAGTGCGTTTTCCCCACGTGTGGGGAATGGGTTGGATGACTGATAGCGCCGTTCGGCGCTATCAACATGGCCAGCCGTTGGGGAGAGCTCCCCAAGGGCGTCCACTCCCGAGTTGTCGGAATAGTTTGCGTCCATAGCACCGCTGAAGGTGTACAATGGACAGCCAGAGGTACTGGCGTTGGAGTTCTCCAACAAGATTTTGATTTTTGCGTAAGCAATAGTTTTGATGGGGGAGGATGTAACGGGGTTACATTCGGGTAATACTGAGTGTTGGTGTACATGAGTACACTACGGTTGAGGTCAGTATTGACCGAGTTGAAAGGTCTCGAACCTTTGGTTATTTTAACCAGTCAGGGCAGGGTCGCTTGGTGTGGTGGTGTGTCAGCCATCCACGTGTCAGTACACAGGTGTGTACACTACATTTTAGCTAGGTACGAATTAGGAATATTCTACTTAGTATTACATATAGTTTATATTAGTTTAAATTAATTTAGGCTAATTACATATTAAATATATTCAGTTTACAAAATCACTTAAGACTGCCAGGCGCGCGACCACGCCCGGTCGCGCGCGCAGTGAGTGCAGTAGCTAAAGGGAGCCCTCCCTTTAGCTACACCCTTAATAAGGGTACCTTGCCGTTAAGGCATTAGCGGAGCTAGGCGCGCGACCACGCCCGGTCGCGCGCGCAGTGAGTATTGTAGCCTAAAGGAGTTCTCCCTTACGCTATCTCATTTTATAAGGGAAGTCTTGTTACAAGGGATTAGCGAAAGCTATCTGTAAACCACCCCGGGAATCTTGGCCCCGAGTAGGAGAGCTCTCTCTTACTAAGCCCTTTTATAAGGGCGTATCGGCTAAGTAGCGACGAACGCCGCTTAAAGGAAAGTCTTCCTCTGTGAGCTAGCGGCACCATGCGTGTACGCACCCGGCTACACACGACCTCGACCGGTCGTGCGTGTAGTTAGTGCCGTAGCGTAAGGGGAGCCCTCCCCTTAGCTACACCCTTGGTAAGGGAGCCTTGCCGTTAATGCAGTAGCGAAGCTACACTAAACCAACCCGGGAATCTTGGCCCCGAGTAGGAGAGCTCTCTCCTACTAAGCCCTTTATAAGGGCGTATCGGCTAAGTAGCGGCGAACGCCGCTTAAACGAAAGTCTTCCTATGTGCGCTAGCCGCACCGTGGGTGTACGCACCCGGCTACAACATGGAAGCTCTCGAAATAAAGAACTGGGTGACGTTTCGAAGTTTTTTGATATGGGAGTGGCATACGACGATTAAGGTGAGTACTACTTGGACCAAGAAGTAATTTTAGTCCTCCCAGTGCTCTCACACCTATGGAAGAACAAGAAAAGGAGAAAGTCTAACGCGTCAAACGCTTCCTCTAGAAAATGTTTAAACGACCAATACGGGAAACCGTGGAGGATGAAGTGCACCGTTACTTGACCGGCTTCCCAGAAACTGAAAGCACCGACCCCTTGCATTGGTGGGATCAGCATCTGTCGGATTTTCCGACTCTTGCACAACTTGCTCGTAAATTTTTTCCGCCTCAACACCAAGTGTTCCAAGTAAGCGACTGCTTTCAACTGGCCGCAGCATTATTACGGATTTTCAAGGCTCTCTATCTCGTTCGCATACGGAGGCGCGGATGAGCTTCGAAAGTTGGTTTCGAGTTGGTTGGATTAAGCTACATATTTGTCATTGTCGTTTTTTTTACTGCAATCGATTTTTGTCCGTATGTTGTTGCAATGTACTCATTCTACTGCACCAAGGACACCTTTTCCAACTTGTTGGCTTCGTCAAGGCGATTTATTTTCTTTGCAGATTTCGACTGTTATAGTTACGCTAGGTGAACTTTCAAGTTTGAATACGTAAAATTTACTTTTAAATATTTGTTGAAAATCAAGCTGTATTTCAAGTCAAGCTGGGAGTACGGATACCGTAAGATGCTACCAGAAAAGGGTTGCAAAAAAGCCCCCCCCCCCCCGGGTATTGAACCATTCACCTTCCAGCAACGGAATCGCGCAGAACAACTGCGCTACCCAAGTTGTCCAACTGGCTCTTTTTTTATGATGCGCTCACACTCTCATGAGCATAAGCCACCCACGTGAGAGAGATCCGTCATCCCCGTCCCGCGCAGGCCGAGGCCTTCAAGTGCAGAGTATACGTATGTATACAGTACCCTCCACGGTAACCGCATGGTATCACTCACCCCATAGAAAAAGAGCGTGCACACTGGCGTCTCGAGCGACAACTGGGTCCAAGGTGTCTGTGCCTACGCATGGAAACGAGGTGACCAGACAGCCAGGATGGGGACGCGCCCTGCCGTGTCCCGAGCTCGTTTGCAAAAGTCATCAATGGTCGCGACGGGAAAGCCGTCGCGATGCGCCATCGTGGACGAACGCAAAGCACATGCGTCGACTGGTCCATGGCGCCACACGAAGCGTGAAAGCAGTCGACATCGGCACGTGCGCGGATTCCCGCTGACTCGTGGTGTTGCCTTCCAGGTGACAGCCTCGCCCGTCGCAAGGATGCACTCGACCCAGTCTTTTCGTCTCGGATTGCTGCTCTCGCGCGCTTGTAGTGTATCCGTTCGACGTGATCCTGCATTCCTGTACGTACCGATATTGAGATGGAATGCCCCGAGGGTCGGTCTGGATGACAAGGTGGGCTCGGGACTCGAGCCTCTCAAGTCTCTGTATGATTGGCTTAACAGGCTGCGAAGATGTGACACGAGACTCTCCACGCTGTGCTGATGAATCCGGTTTGAGTTCAAGCCATGAGGCACCAACCCCAGCGTTTTTTTCCCGAAGATGCGCAACGGTCACGACGAGGGCAACGGCAGGAACCTCGTGGATGCCTTTGTCTCCATGTCGCGATCTCGTGATCACCGCCAAGACGCAGTGAAATGTGTACGACGTCAAGCAGTACGTGGAGGCCGCAGTTTGGAAGAAAATACCTCGGTGCGGCAAAGTCGTGCTGGGCATTAAGATAACCCATGCATGCTGTCCAAAAGTGCTCGCGCAGCGTCACGACTTGCAGCGCGTGGTGGAAGGTTTCAACCAGAGCGACGCCAAAGCGTGGACTACCCGTGTGAAGTGAGTTGAGCTGACACGCTCGCCAAGATGCAGCCAATAACGAGATAGCCGTTTCGTGCTCTGATAGGAAGCCTGCTCGACGTTGTGATATGCACGCGGCTGGACATCGCATGCACTGGTTGGAACCTGAGCAAGTTTTTCAAGCAGCCAGGGGAGAGAGACACTGGAACGCAGCGATCCGAATGTCCGCTACCTCCAGACCGCGATGGTCTACTGTCTATGCTTCCACGACGATCAAAACGAAGGAGAAGCTCTCACGTTACAGTGACGCCGACGTGGGTGGTACGTACCCTCGACGATTGCCCTCATGTCGTGAGTGGGACGAGGCCCATGCCCTCGCCGTCGTCCCCTGCAGCGCTCGCCCGAAACGACCCTCTTTCCTCGACGTCTCAATCACTTTCTTCCATCGCAAGCGCGCGCTTCGTCGTGCACCGTCCAACCTTCGCGCAACTGCAGTCCCACCACGGCCAAAACACCCACCCGAGCGCTCGACGTTGCGTGTCCCGACCAAGACTCCATCCGCGCCATCGGCTCCGTCCACGCTTTCCCCCATCGCGCCGCGCGCTCGGAGTTGTCCGTATCCATCCATGGTCTCGTGCGTCCACGTGAACAGTCCACGTTCTGCGTGAGGACGACAAACAATGGACTTTTCATCGCGAACGTCGTCTGTGCTTGGGAAACTCATCGACCCCGACCTCTCTCTGTGTGGTTATCGCGTGCAGCAAAGTCATAACATTTGTGGATTGTGGTAACTCTCTCGACGACTCGCGGGACGACTCACGAATCGAAACGGTCACATCTTGCAGCTCTACGACCAGCCACAACACAAGATCGACACATCACGTTTATTCTTACAACTTACGAATGAGCTATCTAGCGCATGTGTAGCGTTTGTTGTCGCTACCTTTCCATTGGCTTGATGCGTGTCATGATGGCGCAGCTCCCCCACGCGCTGCATGGAAACAAAATATGGCGCTTGCAATCGGAACGAAGAAAAAGGTTGAAGCCCCTTCCAGATGATACGAGCCAGTGAGTGACACAGAAACCGGTAGGAGGAGTCTCGAAGAATGATACCCGATGTATACTTTCCATCGCAACAGCTTGCAGTTCAAATCGGGGCCTGTTGGCGCCGCAGCGCTCGAAGTAGACACCAATGCTGCGAGCAGCATCGTCAAACAAAGCTTGAGGTGCACCAAAGATGAAGCTCAAGCTGTGTTTGACCATGCTGCTAGCAGCATTGATGTCTACATCGAGCCCTGAAGTGCCAACAGGCCCCGATTAGAACTGCAAGCGTTGCAATGAAAAGTATACCAAAAGCTGTGCGGACATCTCTTCCAACACCAAGGCGTTCACCGATTCCTGTCACGATGCTTGCTACCAGCGTGTTGGTGAATGCGAGGGCAAGTGCGTGTCGGCTCGCATCCGGACGTTTCCATGTTCCTCTCGATAAAGCAGGTGATCAATGCATCCCGTGACGTTCATGTTATGACTGATAGAAAAACAACGTGATGAGTAGATCCAACACTGACTGGCCTGAAAACTTTGGACCAGGTAGGATCTTTCGCAGGAGGGAAATTCACTGCGCGACGCTTTTGCCGCGCTAGCTGAGATCCAACCGTACACGCAACGAAGTAGTCAACATAAGAGAGAATGCTTCCCCACTCGAAGAGTCCAGTGGCTTTCTCCTGGTAGCTGCTTCCGCCTATGAGCGTTGTCCTTCCCGTTCCACGATGTCGCGCGCGCGCCCAGGCTGTTTCAATGCTATCCTCGTCTTGTGGCGTCAAATCCTACGTCCGAGGCTTTGTTTTTTGGCAAGTGCGTGGGGATGAAACCTCGAACGTTTCGTGTCACCTACCACAGCAAGAGGAATTCAGCAAGAAGCATCACGAGAGAAAAGCTGCTTGCTGTTCGAATCCAATCGAATCGTTTGCACAAGTGGACGAGGCAAAACACGACGTGCTTTCGGACGTTGGTCGGGAGAGCAGAAAGATCCGCCCCTTGAGCTATTTGCTACCAGCGATCGACATATCATTTTGGCTAAATTTGAATCACCAGATCCAAGATCCTCAGAACCTGATCGATCGCAAGCACAGCCTGGAGAGCTAGAACGATCAACCTAAATGTTAAAATAGTCGATCTATTTCTAATTTCAGATTATAATTAGGTAGGACTAGCTTAGGTAGCAATTTGCATTTCGTCTAGTAGTGGCATAATTAGTGCATTAGTACTCGGTTCTGAGTACGCACTTTTTTGCTACGTATAACACATGTATACCACACGTAGATGGAAGTTTACCATAACTTCCACATCTGTTTACATAAGGTCATGTTTAGCTAGATAATCACTTCGCAATAGACATCCCGTTGAATAAGTCCCTGTTTCGGACATCTTTTTCTTCACTTAACGACTTGTTAACTGATACCTCGTTGGTCACCAACGTGTGCTTGGTCTTGGAGATATCACGTGTGATTTCTTTTGGTTTTATATTGGATTCACTATTGGACATTTACGACTCAAGTTTTCGGCAACCTAAGCTATGGATTCGAGTGCTAATCAACATCAACATAAAATAAAATACATTGGATCATGGCAGCTTGCGGGGAATATGACATTTCCTTTCTAGCTTTCTCAGCCGTCTATCAAAACTGTTGAAGATTACCAAGCGATGCGTGTGTAGTCCGGTATCGGACTACATACAAACTTCAAGTGAAGCGCGACCATTGTGGTCGCTTATGCATTAATGCATTTTTAGCTACTTTAGAATTTTATCTTTATATTAAGTTTTAGGTTAGGTCCTTAAGTACGCATTTATAATTAGTATATTTTTAGGGAAGCTGTTTCCCGACAAGGAGTCTTTGTTATCCCGACAAGGGGCAAGTGATATCCCGACAAGGGGCGCAATTTTCGTGACTGTGCCACAATGGCTGAGCCATAGCGCGTGACTTAATACATGACTTGCCATTCATAACCCAATGTGACGTGGATTTCAACGATTTTGGCCTCAGAATCAAGCGACAAGTTCAAAAACAGGGTTATCCAAGTCACATATATACGATAGGCTCATATTACACATAAAAAAGCCAAGAAAACCGAGCCAAGCGACAACTCCCAACAGCTATCAGTTTCCATCACCCCCGCTTACTCATTTCCCACCACGTTTGCCACCCTTACCACCCTTACCACCCCTGCCACCTGTAGCCGGTGCGTACACGCACGGTGCGGCTAGCGCATAGAGGAATACTTTCCTTAAGTGGCGATGTGCCGCTACTTAGCCGATACGCCCTTGTAAAAGGGCTTAGTAGGAGAGTTCTCTCCTACTCAGGGCCAAGATTTCCCTTGGTTTAGTTGTTAGACTTAACTAACGCCTTGAGACAAGGCTTCCCTTAGAAAGGGAGTAGCTAAAGGAGGTATTACTTTTGGCTACAAACACTCACAGCACGCGCGACCGGTCGAGGTCGTGCGTCTAGCTGGATTGGCGTGTTTTGTAAACTGAATATATATTTAATATGTAATTAGCCTAAATTAATTTAAACTAATGTAAACTATATGTAATACTAAATTCGTACCTAGCCAAAATGTAATGTACACCACCTGTTTACTAACACGTGGCTGGCTGCCACGCCTCCACCAAGGGCTCCTGCCCTGATTGGTTACAATAACCAATAGGTCCAAACCTTTCGGACCGGTCAATACTGACCACAACCGTAGTGTACTCACGTATACAACATAACTAAATGTAACCAGAATGTAACCCTGTTACATCCTGCCCCATCAAGACTATTGCTTACGAAATAAATCAGTTTTAGTTGGAGAACTCCAACTGCCAGAACTTCTGGCTAACCATGAGCACCTCTAGTGGTGCTGAGGATTCACCTCGGGAAGAGGATGGAAACTATTCCGATAACTCGGAAGCGGATGCCCTTGGGGATAACTCCCCAAAGGATGATCGCTCCGACAACGCCGAACGGCGATTTCGGCAGTCCAACCCGTTCCCCACACGTGGGGAAAAAAGCACTAACTCGTGCGCCACCTCTACCAACTGCGGATGATGCATCCGGGTCACCGAAGGCGACCATCACCGATGAGCCAGACACGGCTCAGGAAGCCCGACGTGCCGTACCGGCACGGAAGGGTCCTCGTGACCCTCAAAAGAAGGCCAAAAACAAGGCGAAGAGAGGTTTCGCCTCCCATATCACCGGCCCTGCGGCTGAACTGCCGCGTGAGCTCGCGCGCCGGAAACAACTCCGGGCAAGACTGCTAACACCAAAGCAGTTCACCGTGAAATCATACCGAGCACGCCTCGGGAAACAGGCACGGGGTGCCGTCTTTGAGCCCCTCAACGAGGTTCCCTTCGTCCTTCTGCAAGACTAGGATGTCGAGGAGGCCGAGCGGGCATTACGCGCTTGGGCGGAAGGGGAGAAGCAACTCCCTAGCTTCGACGAGCTGTACAACAACTATTCCGAACGCGACGTTCGGATAGAGAGGGCGTTGCGCTTGGCGTATGCTCAGGCCAAAGCGCTGGGGCAATTACCTGCCTCTGACTACACGCGAACTGCTCTCGGTGTGGTGCCGGAGATCAATGCAAACTCTGCATCTGCCTCCGGCAAACTCCCATCTACTGGGAGTGAAGGGGCTTCTTCCTCCCCTTTGGTCGTTGACTCGCATCGGGATTCTCCCTTGAAAGCGTCAACGACGTCACGGCAATCCTGCCGCAGGGAAGTATCTGACTCCCAAGAACTATGTGAATGTGGATAGCCTTTCCACTTCACCAGGTACTGGGTCCCACCCCGATGATGGCGTCGTGCCATCAGGCTCCACATGGTAATGTGGAATACCCTCCGTATCGAGAACTGGCGGAGGAGGTCACACTATTGCGACTTGAGTTCCACGAGCGCTGTGATCGACACAGCCGTCGCATCCAGGATGTCCAGGAGGGACTCCACGACGAGGGGAGTGCGAATGAACGCATCGAGAAGCGGCTTGCCTCTCTCGAATCCGCCTTTGCGGAGTTTCATGGTCGCAGTTCGACCCTGTCGGCGCTATTCCGACCTGTTGTGCTTTTCGGCTACCCGACTTCCCAACCTCCTCCAAGAGGGGACCCGCCTCCGGGTTCTGGTAAGGTTTGACCATACCCACATAGAAGGTTGGATGCGTACGCATCGCCTTCGGGATATCCAAGGTATATGCCAAGCCCTTTCGGGCTAGCACCTCTAAAGGCCCCAAAAACCTGGGGCGCAGTTTGTTCCGTAACACGTTAGAAACTGCATGTGTAGGAAGGGTTTTAGCGTTTAATAAAAAAATTCCTCCTACTTTGTACGCCCTTTCGTTACGCCGACCCTTGCGGTCGGCTGTTCCTTTTGCTTGTCTTGGCTTTCCGCCATGGCATCGCAAACGTGTCGTAAGACACTAAGGCGCGTCGATAAAAAATTATCGATGTGCTTTCGCACAGATACATGGCTGACATCAGGTATTCCTCCCCCCTCAAGCCCTGGGCCACACACACGTGGCGTCAACGGAACCCTCGGATTTACTAATCCGTTCACGTAAGGGGTAAACCCCGTAGATGCATGAACCGAATTGTTTATGGCAAGTTCGGTCATAGGAAGCATCTTACTCCAACTCTTTAAGGAATCCGGACATAAACTCCGGAGAATGTCCTCTACCACGCGATTAACGAGTTCCGTTTGACCGTACGTCTGCGGATGATCCGCAGTGGGCATGAGGAGCTTGTTGCCCAGCACCTTAAACAACGCTCCCCAAAACTGTCCCGTGAAGCGGGGATCTAGATCCGATACAACGGAATCGGGTAGACCATGCTGTAGAAAGGCACGGTCTAGGAACCTGTTGGTTAGGAGCTTGAGATGTAGGAGGCAAATACCGAAGTGAGTAGATTAAAGTTATTAAACTTGTCATACTCCTATATTACTCCTTGCCTCTCAACCACCCAATTCAGCATTCCCCGGTTCAACTGAATTGTGGGTTGAACCGGTGAACCGTGCATAAACGGTGTACTTATCCAACACTCCCACTCACCGCTAATGCACGGTGAACTTGGCCTTGATGATGCTCTTCCCGCATAAGAACTTGAGCGTCTTCTTTCCAAGCGCCTTCGTCAATAAGTCCGCCAGCTGGTTCTTGGTGTCAACGTAGTCAATTTGAACTTTTCCGTTCTACACGTTCTCACGTGTGAAGTGATGCTTGATGTCGACATGCTTCGTCCTTGAGTTGTAGCCAGCGTTTTTGGCCAACGCTATCGCTCCTTGGTTGTCCTCCCAGATCTGCGTAGCGGTCTTTTGTTCGATTCCCATGTCCTTAAGCATCGCACGCATCCAGAGAACTTCCTTCACACACAAACTTAGCGCCATATACGCTGCCTCCGCAGAGCTTAGCGCAACCGTCCTCTGGAAATTTGACTTGAACACCACTGGAGCGTTCCCTATCATCACCAAGACGCCTGACACGGAACGCCTGTCGTCGATGTTCGTCCCCAAGTCAGCGTCGAAGAACGCTACAACTGTGACCGTTCTATTATCGGGTGTCTACTTTACATCACGACGTGTACGCGCCCGGATGTCGCTTACATGGGATTTCGCTGTTCCTTGTCCATCAATGGACTCTGGCACCACCTCCAGGTGAGCCATCTTGCTCAAACGGTCTAAAAAGACCAAAATGCCGGTGTTCCCGGCCTTATCCTGCGTAAAACCGAAGATAAAATCCATACTAATAGATTTCCAGCACTCCGTTGGAACCGACAAGCTCGCAAAAGGCGCAGCTGAACTTGCAGATGGTTTAACCCTCTGACACGTCTCACAGGTGCGTATGTACGCACCGACCCAGTTATACATGTTAGGACACCAATACAAAGCGCTTAAAGCGCTGTAGGTCTTATCCCGACCTAAATGACCCCCGGTAGGGGCTTCATGTGCCTCAAAGAGGACTCTATACTTCAATTCCTCATCATGAGGAACTACCACCCGCGGAGTGTCCTCCGCGCTCGTGCTATAATATAGCAAACCGTCACAGTACCTGTAACGGTGTAAACGAGCTTTAGCTCGACTTGAGAGGGTTGGCTCAGACGAGCCTGGTCCCTTTCCACCCAACGCGCTGATAAGCGCCGTACATTGTGGGTTTTTCTCATACGCCTGGCGTATGTGATCTACCACAGACGTGGTGACGAATGTCGCGTGAGCGAGCTCGTAATCGGGACGACGACAACGCGTCTGCAAGCACGTTCTGCTTGCCAGGTTTATACTTAACCTCAAAGTTATACTCCGCAAAGAAGTAGAGCCAATGGGCCATCCGTTGCGTGAGATGAGGCGACTTTGTAGCTGTCCGTAAGGACGCGTGGTCAGTATAAACCACGAACGGCTTAGAGACGAGTAGGTGAACCCTAAATTTGACAAGAGCATACTTCATTGCAAGT
>CM047582.1:9185551-9200088 GCA_026184515.1 Peronosclerospora sorghi | reverse complement strand
TACTTGATATTATTATATTAATTAGGTAGTTACTATACTATTAGCCGCTAACCACCCATTAAATAAACACTCTTAATTTTGCGTTCTAAAAGACAAGTAAATATTAATATTTACTTTTAGTATAGGATTAGTTGTTACCAACTAATCCTTCCCTTATTGTATTGCGCTCTTCCTCGCAAAAATACAGTGTAAGCCCGTAACAGGATCAGTCCTGTTACACCTGGTAGCACTTTGTGGTCCGTCTTAACGACCACAGTTCCGTTCCGCTAGGCAACTAGCGGAGCGAAGATTAAGAGCCGCTCGGCACCATGTCGCGAGACATGACGCCTGCAGAGCGAGAGAGAACGCTGGAAGTGGTGACGAAACACTTCCCCCACTTCTCGTCGCGTAGTAAAGACGCGACGGTAGAAATGGTTCGGTCCATGGGGACCGACATCATTACGTTCCTCCTGGGTAAGACCCCGGAGGAAGTGATACAGGTGGTGAATCGCTTTAGGCGAAACCACCTAGAAAAGCCAGCACGGCCCGCGCCAGAGGCAGCGCGGACCGCAACTGCACCTGCAACGCATAGCGTTGAAGTGGTAAAGGCGCGAGTACCGCCCTTTACCGGTAAAGGGGGCGAGCCCCTTCGTAGATGGTTCGCAGAGGTGGAAGATTCCATCTCTGCGCAAAATATTGTTGACGAACGTCAACAGGCGTACTTCGCCACAACATGTCTGGGCGGCAGAGCCAGGGCATGGGCGATGAGTCGCAGAGCCACTGATGAGTCTGCGTTCCTTACTTATAAGGAATTAAAAGATGAGCTAAAGCTCAACTTTGAAGCTCCAGAAATGGAGCTAAGTAGTCGGCAGGAGTTCATGGAACTCCGGCAAGGTAAGCTTGACCTTCAAGCTTACGCTCATAGGACGCAATATTTGCTGTCAAATATTGTGTATGAGCCGGTGCCCCCTGCTATGCAGGTCACTGGCTTCATGAAGGGACTCAATGATTGTCCCGTCAAACAGAGTATTTACCGGCACCCGCCAAAGACTCTACAGGATGCCATTGATATGAGCATCCGTGAAGAGTTCAGCATGCGATCAGCGTCATCACATGCTGGGTACAGCCGAAGGGTTCAACAGCCCTTCGCTTTTGACATGCCGCAACAGCATGTCAACAATCATCAGTCGGGCAGACGAAGTTCACACTTCGTCTCAAGAAACAGCCACCCACGCCAGAGCATGGGCGGTGGAGGTCCAGAGCCAATGGACCTATCGGTTGCGGTTGCTTAGAACTCGAAGAAACCGAAATTTAAGAAGAAAATTCGCTGCAATCGATGCGCGAAAGTGGGGAATTTTGCCCATGAGTGTATGGCACCGCGTCCGGTGCACGAAGTCAGCGGACGGAACCGTCCGCTGCACGGCGACACCAACAGGGACATCAACCTGTGGTGCAAAAAACGTAAATCACCAGTAGGGGCGGGGCGGAATGCTATCCCACATGCCTAAATAGGGCATGTGAGGGTAATAGCCCGAGACGGGACTATGTCCTGTCAAAAGGTGCAGGGTGATTATAAGCCTCTTATCACCCTGGAGGTTAAGCCGCACGGGAGCGATGTCCCCATGCGAGCTTTGTTTGACACAGGAGCGTCAAACAATTTCGTTAGAACTCAGAGTCTAACGCTGTTGAGCTTCGTGGAGGGAGAAACCCCACGAAGTATGTTGTCAGTCCGGTTAGCAACAGGTGCAACCGTGACTATTCCAAAGAGTGTGATTAAAACACGCTTCGAGTTGAATGAACTGTCATTCGAGGATGAATTCATCGTCCTCGATTTAGATGACAAGTTCGATGTGATACTTGGAATCCCATGGATGTCCAAGTTTAAACCTTCGATCGACTGGGTTAACCTATCGATCGACTGCGGCGGGCCCACAGGATCGGATCACCCTGTGTGTAATCTGGCTGTATCAGAAGATACAACCGCAGCGTCGGACAGTCTGGTGGATAGCGATGGCACCACCAGGTCTGTTCCGTAACGATCAGCGGAAGGTACCTCCGCTGGTGAGAGTCCAGAGGGACTACCACACGCAACAGAAGAGTCGTTGCGTGTTGGAGAGAAACATTCCACGGGTGATAAAGACCACCGTGAGAATGAAGTGATATCCACGGTGGGAAACACCCACCGTGAGAATGAAGTGATATCCACGGTGGGAAACACCCCCCGTGTGAATGAAATAGTATCCACAGTGGGAAACACCCACTGTGCGACCGAAGGTTCCGACACGACGAAAGAATTCCGTGTTGATGAGAGTGAACTCACGATCGAGTGCAATCGTGAGCACAACTCCGTGGTGGCCAGTTCCTACCACGTTGCGTTAGCCATGCACACGGGTGATAAAGACCACCGTGTCGCAGAATAGGCGGCCGATCAGACGAGCACATCTGATCGCCAAGAAAATTCCATGGTAGGCAGTGGCCACCATGATGATGAGTATTCGCACACGGTGAATCGTAATCACCTTGTAGCAGTCAATCAGACGAGTGCGTCTGATTGCATGGACAGTTCCGTCGAGACGATCAACGTCTTGACGCAAACGGAGACCGGATTAGCTACCCAGTCTCTGTTGATGGAACACCCTCCGAAAGAAGGTTCGGAGGTGATGGCTCTTCCAGCGCTAAGCTGGAAGAAGTTTATGAAGAACTTGCACGATGATCAGATCGAACAGATCTGTATCATCGTTGCAACAGATGATGTAGTGGATATTCGTTCACGAATATCCACATTACAAGTGGAAAACATTGGGAACGAGGTTCCCAATGATCAAACCAAAGTTCAGTGATTTGAAGCGCAGAGCTGGGAGTCACTTAAAGCGAACTCCCCATTTTATGAGGTACTTTGGGAATACGCTGACGTATTCCCAGAAGAAGTACCTAGCGATCTCACTAAGGATAAGAGAACTCGTCATGAAGTTGACCTCGTTCCAGGCACGAAGTATTGTGTCACGCGGCAATGGCCGTTGCCGCGTGATCAAGTAAAAGCGATCGACGAGTTTTTCGAAGCTCGTCGTAAAGCAGGCCAAGTGCGGGAGTCTATCTCACCGAACTCTACCCCCACCTTTTGTGTGAAAAAGTCCACAGGTGGGTGGACAATCGTTCACGCTTACAACAAGCTGAACGCAGCGACGGTACCGGCGCAGACGCCGATACCGCGAAAGGATGTCATCATTGATGGCATGTGCGGGAGCACCATCTTTAGTTCTCTCGATCTAAGAGATGGATTTTATCAAATACTAATGCGTGAGAAGGATATCCCTCTCACGGCGGTAAGACCCCAAGCGGCATGCTTTGGGAGTGGCTTGTTATGCCGCAGGGGCTTCGAAATGCCCTTGCTACGTTTAACAGATGCGTAATGAATCTTTACGCCCGGTGCGAGAATTCGCACCGAGTTATTTCGATGACGTGTTCATCCATAGTAAGGGTGAACACGATAAAAGCGATGTAGATGTCCATAGGGAACATCTACGTCGAGTGTTAGAGCTTATGCTTACGCATAAGCTCTATGAAAATCTAAAGAAGTGCAACTTTGGAGCACCTGAGATAACCGTTCTTGGATGCTTTGTGGGCAAGCACGGGGTGCGTCCTGATCCAGAAAAGATCAGGGTGATCGATGAATGGCCTACGCCAAACAATGTTAAGGAACTTCGAAAGTTCCTTGGGTTGGCAACATATTTGCACAAGTATTCGTACAACTATGCTGGGTTAATACGACCTCTTTCTCAATTACTTAAGAAATATGTTGAATGGCATTGGGATACCCAATGCCAAGATGCTTTTGATACAGTCAAGAAAAGCTTGACTGAAGTGCCTGTCTTGGCTATAACCGATAACGAGCGTCCGTTACACGTCGTTCGCGAGCGATTTCGCTATCGGCTGTGCTTTGATGCAGCGTGATCACGATGATCGTGATCGCGTAATCTGCTATCAATCGCGTCAGTTGCGCCCAGCCGAGCGTAACTATCCAGTGCATGACAAGGAACTCCTTTCCATGAAGTATGCACTGGCCAAGTTTCGGATATATCTCTTGGGAGATAGACCGTTTGTAGTTTACACGGACGATGCGTCGCTACGCACGACCGTGAATTCACCACACATTTATCAAATAATGGCTCGATGGCTGTCATTCTTTGCTGAATACAACTTTACGGTTGAATACAAACCCGGAAAGTTGAACGTGATAGCGGATGCGCTATCACGAAGGCCCGATTACGAGACGAAACCGTCCGTAACCGAAGGTGCCAGTGCAAACGCGATCCGTTGCACTGCTTTGTCGTCGTCAATTATACGACAAGTACGCGAGGCGTACAAAACAGACGAGGAGACACGTCTGTTGATTGATTACTTAAGTAATCAATCAAGTGAGAAGCGCGACGAACTCCCAGAGTTCCTCCGCGCTTGCGTGCATCGATATCGACTGCACGATGGTCTGCTGCTTTACAGCACAGACCAAAAAGATGAAAGTCGCATCGTCGTTCCAAACGACGATGATCTCAAACATCAAATTATGTTTAAGTATCATGATGCACCGATTTCGGGGCATCAAGGTCGAGAGAAGACATACGTTTCTCTCGCACGTGACTTTTACTGGCGAAACCAGTACAAGTGGGTACGGAAATACGTACGCGCTCACGAGATTTGCCAACGCGTTAAGCCTGCTCAGTCTGCACAGGCTCCGCTGCAATCTCTGCCGGTTCCGACAGAGTGTTGGAAGTCCATTTCAATGGACTTCGTATTCGGTCTTCCCCCCGACAATAGTCGGAAGACCGGAATAGTGGTCTTTGTTGACCGTTTCAGTAAGATGGTACATCTTACTGCAGTATCATCGAACGTAACCGCCGCTCAAACAGCGCGGATATTCGTTGATACGGTATTCCGTTTGCACGGAATGCCGGAAGACATTGTCTCGGATCGAGATCCGAGGTTTACAGGACGTTTCTGGCAAGAAACTTTCTCATTGTTGGGAACCCAGTTGAAGATGTCAACTGCGGACCATCCGGAAACGGATAGGCAGACGGAACGGGTTAACCGCGTTCTCGGAGACATGTTGCGATCATACGCACATGCCTTTGAACAGTGGAGTGACTATCTGCCACTCACTGAATTCGCGATTAAAATTCTGTGCATGCTTCAACTAAGCATACACCGTTCTACGTGAATGCCTTAAGGCATCCACGAACCCCAGCTTTACTTGGCGGTACGCCAAATCTAAGTGGGGGAGGGACCCGCTCAAATTTTAAGCGAGTCAATGCGCAAGTTGCGACTGCAACTTGTGAACAAAACGATGGCCCTTCTACTGAAAATACAGTAGAAGCGGAAGCAGCTTCAATTAAAACTGAAGCTGCATACGATGAATATGTGTCTGCAGCAATGGCTGCAGACAATGAGGGCAATGCACCTACTGCTGATAAAGCAGTAGATGAATTCGTATTACAGCGCCAAGCTGTAATACGCTATATAAAAGATGTACTTGCTGATGCTTTGGATAAGCAGAAGCAAAATGCAGACAAGCAAGGAATGAAGAACAAAAAATCCTTTCGGAAAGGCGAATTGGTATTATTAAATACTACGAATTTGCCTATACATACAATAAGCAACTTCCCTACACGGAAGTTGCTTCCTAAGTACATTGGACCTTTCAAGGTCCAAGAGATTCGGGGGAATGACTATACTTTAGACATTCCCACAGAAATGCGGCTCCACCCAACATTCTATGTTGGGCGGCTCAAACCGTATCATTCGTCTTCGTCTTACGACGAGACACAGAACCACGGAAGATACCGTGATTCTCCAAGTCTCCCAAGAGAGACTTGTAATCTGCTTCCAGCCGTTGATGAGCAGAGCGGAGAGTCATTACCTCCGCTTTCGACTGCTCAAGATCAGCCTTGTGCCGATCGAGCTCTTCCTTACAGCGGGAAATCTCGATGTACAGAAGATCATTCTTCTGCTGGATGGAAGTGTGCGCCCCGAGGATATCGCGGACATCCTCGCGAAGAGACCGATATGTCTTCACACAGTGAGACATATCGCTGCTCAAGGAGGAATAACCCTCCTCGAGCTTGCGAAGCGAAGAACCATGTTCCGCAACAACAACGGCGAGGGGATTCTCAACCTCCTCCGCCCCTGATCGATAATCAGGGGAATAAGCGATACATTCTCGAGCGCTTGATCTCGAAGCGCTCGGTTCCTTCGAAGAAGGGGCAGCGTACCGAGTACTTAGTACGATGGATGGGTTACCCCCAAGAGTTCGACTCTTGGGAGCCGATTGAGGTTCTGAGGGCCGACGCCCCAGACCTTTTAACTGAGTTTGAGAAGGAGTCTCAAACTCATAATGCGAAGTAGCATCAACACTAGGTGTTGATGCATTTAGGGCATCGATTAAGCCCTGAATTTCGGCGGGTACGGAAAACCCACCGTACCCCCGGAACTCTCCCTCTGACAGACGTGGAGCGCCCTGCGGACACCGTGGGAAAACGAGGTGAGAAGGGAAACCACAGTTCAACCCTTCTTTGATGCAAGAAAAATGGATGTATTCCATTTTGCCTGTTCGCGAGTGCTTTAAAAAGCGCTCGCGCATTACGTGAACTTTGTTCACGTAGTCATCGGCGCTTTTGTTGTAGTTGCCAGCAAAAGCGTTCCAACTTTGAGTCAGGGCGTCCTTGTCGTCACTGTTCTTTCTTGACCCTTTCCGGCTCGAATAATGTCGAACCTGGAAAAAGAGGTCAATAAAGTAAAGACGCCTATCGTCTGTACTTCGATCGAATCGACGTGGCTGGATGTCTTCGCAGTCATCCAGCACTTTGATATCGAACAACGCGTATTGGCAGTCCCGCTTACGGTGACCGCCACTGTTGGGGGAAATAGCCCATCCAGGGGTCCAAAACCCCACTTTGTACGGAACATGTGGTTCCGTACGATGATACGCTTCAGAAGCGGCAGGCGACGCTTCTGTTCGAGCTCTTTTAGCAGGCGGAACACCGCCTCCTTCAACACCACGCGCCGGGGTTAAACCACCCCGACGTGGAGACGTACTTGGTCCAGGTGAGGTTCTGCGTTCCCGCAACCACCTGTGATAATCATTATCGCTGTCATAGCTGACAGCGACACCAGAGTTATCATCGCTGCTAGGCGATGAGCACCTAGCGAGTTTCGACTCGCTAGATCCTTTCGCGGGGACCGCTGTGCCCCAATCACTTTGTTCGGAGTCAGAACTGTCTCCGAACATGGAAGAACCCTTCCTGGCAACACACCATTCGGGGGTTGTCATCGTGCGAGATGTTGCATTGGCAACATCTCCCTGTTTCTTGTCAGATGCCGCCTTTGCAGCATCTGTGGTCGAAGACGGTACGTCTTCCGACCTTTGCGTAGTTGACGCTGCTAATGCAGCGTCACTGTTGTCACTCAACACCTCAGCACCTAGTGCTGAGGAGGAGGAAGAAGCTCCTTCGATATTTTCAGCAGCGCTCTTTAGAGCGCCGCCGCGTGCTTTGACCATCGAGTCGATGGTCAATCAGTTGGTGAATGAGAAATTCCGACCAACAAGTGCCACCTATGATTGGCCAAAATAAGAATTATTATTGGCCAACCACCTTAAGGGGGTGATGATGTAATGGGGTGCCATTACATAATTGATATTCAAGTTAGAATATCACAGTTGAATTTCAGACGTGTTGTCTGAAATTCAAATAATAGATTATAAGTTATTATAATCTACGAAGGAAAAGTCGATTCGGTATAAATACCGAATCATGCAGGTTAACTAATAGTACAGTTAGCTTAATACTTGATATTATTATATTAGTTAGGTAACTACTATACTGTTAGCCGCTAACCACCCATTAAATAAACACTCTTAATTTTTCGTTCTAATAGATAAGTAAATATTTATATTTACTTTTAGTATAGGATTAGTTATCATCAACTAATCCTACCCCTCTTGTATTGCGCGCTTCCTCGCACAACACAGTGTAAGCCTGTAACAGGATCAGTACTGTTACAGTTGAGCCAATGGACTTAGACTTCCAGTCTATCCATGTTTCGTGGCGTTCCAGCCACTTCATGCCCAGAATGAGGTCATACCTCGAGTCCAAATCCAGGACTAGGCAACGTTTTAAGCTGTCGAAGTCTGCAAACTTCAGCTTAAGTTCAATCGAGACCTTGGGTACAGAAATCTGTACGCCCGTCGCTAGACGGACCGTGACAACGTCACGAGAACGTGCCTCTAGGGCCTAGGCATACAGCCGACTCTTCTCAACAGAATCCCGTCTGACATAATTTTCAGACGCTCCAGAGTCTATCAAGACTCTCCGAGGCTTATCAAAGCCTTTCACGTCCGCAAGGACGACAAGCAAACCTCGCTGGTACACCAATTCGGTGCTAGAAATCACCTTTTTCCTCGGGTCTTTGTGCTTTCGTCCCCTACCCTGGGGTTTAACAGCACTGAGGGATCCCCCAGTAGGGCGACCCACACCTACTGGGAGTTGTCGTTTCCCGACGGCTTGGGCGAGGGCTTTTTACCTACCCTCGGCCCCTTAAAGCGAGAGTCTCGCTGTTTTTTTTTCGGACATCTCTTCTGCAGATGATCCGTGCTTCCACACATGAAGCATCTCAGCGTCCCATTCCGCTACAACATTGCAAGGAGCTCTTCCTCGAAGCTCTGCAAAAAAGAGTCATATTGACTCTTAGCGGAATTTTTCTCTTCCGTTTCGACCTGACTCAGGTCCATGGGTTCAGGACCCACCAGAGAGGAACGGAAGTTCCTCTCGGCGTTGAACGCCATCTTAAACGCCTCCCCCAGGTATTGGGGTCGGCTTCGGAATAGCTCCGAACGTGCTGGACCTTCTCTCAGGCCTCCCATGAACACGGGAATGGACACATCGTCCGAGTACGCTTTCGCGTACATCCCTGCCAACAAGGTTTTCAGTTCTTGGATATATGTTTCCAAGTTCCTAGTGCCCTGAAGGCACCTCAGAAACGCCAGCTGATTCCGTAAAACCAGGTCAGGCGTAGCTTACATGTCAATAAGCCTCTGCTTAAGGACCTCCCAGGTTGGTAACACGTCCGTGACTGACTCCGAACACGTGAAAGACCATGCACGTGCTTTACCCGTGAGATGGGTCAGTTCAAGTCCCACTTGCAAGTGATCAGCGATCACACTCCCTGTGGCGAAGGCCGTTTCTACCTCTCGCAACCACACGTAAAGTTTATCACCTTTTTCACAGGTGAATTCCTTTATCTTAAAGGACAACGGGGGAGGGCGCCCCCGTGGACGTGGAATGACTTCCACGACAACTTGCCTCATGGGCGATGAGAGCATTGACCCTCGCCTTTACGGCCTCTGTATCCGGTGCGTATACGCACGGTGCGGCTAGCGTACAGAGGAAGACTTTTCCTTAAAGCGGCATTCGCCGCTACTCAGCCGTTACGCCCTTGTAAAGGGCTTAGTAGGAGAGGACTCTCCTTCTCTGGGCCATGATTCGCGAGTTGGTTTACTGTAGACTTTGCTAGTGCCTTAACGGCAAGGCTCCCTTACTAAGGGTGTAGCTAAAGGGTGGACTCCCTTTACGCTACGGCACTCACTACACGCACGACCGGTCGAGGTCTTGCGTCTGTAAGATAGAGTGAAATGTAAACTGAATATATATTTAATATGTAATTAGCCTAAATTAATTTAAACTAATGTAAACTATATGTAATACTAAGTAGAACATACCAAATTCGTACCTACCTAAAATGTAGTGTACACCACCTGTGTACCGACACGTGGATGGCTGACACGCCACCCCCTAGGGCTCCTGCCCTGATGGGTTAAAATAACCAATGGTTCAAACCCCTTCGAACCGGTCAATACTGACCCCAACCGTACTGTACTCACGTACACCACCAACTGAATGTGACTCGATTGTAACCCTGTTACATCCTTCCCCATCAAGACTATTGCTTACGCAATAAACAAATTTTGTTGGAGAAGTCCAACTGCCAGTACCTCTGGCTGACCATGAGCACCTTCAGTGGTGCTATGGAAGAAAACTATTCCGATAACTCGGAAGTAGATACCCTTGGGGAGATCTCCCCAACGGCTGGCCACCCCGACAGCACCTAAGGGCGTTGTCGGTCATCCAACACATTCCCCAAGCGTGGGGAAAACGCACTAACTCGTGCGCCACCTTTACCCACTAGGGGTGATACTACCAGTTCGCCGCAAGCGACCACCACCAATGAACCGTCCTTGGTTCCTGAGGCCCGACGTGCCGTACGGGCACGGAAGGGGCCTCGCGACCCTCAAAAGAGGGCTAAGAACGCGGTCAAGAGGGGTTTAGCCTCCTATACCCCTGGTCCAGCGGTAAGACTGCCGCGTGAAATTGCGCGCCGGAAACAAATCCGGTCCAGACTGCTAACGCCTAAGCAGTTTACTGTTAAGTCCTACCGGAAGCGCCTCGGGAAACAGGCACGTGGTGTCCTCGTGGATATCCTCCACGAGATTCCATTTGTTCTCTTGCGGGACGAAAGCGTCGAGGACGCATAACAGGCATTCCGCGCTTGGGCGGAAGGGGAGAAGCGCCTCCCCAGCTTTGATGCGCTGTATAACAGCTTTTCCGAACACGACGTTCGGGTGGAGAGGGCGCTACGCTTGGCCTATGCCCAGGGCAAAGCGCAAGGGCAGTTACCTGCCTCTTAATACACGCGCCCTGCTCTCGATGTGGTGCCGGAGAGCAATGCGAGCACCGCATCTTCTTCCAGCAAACTCCCATCTACTGGTAGTGAAGGGGCTTCTTCCGCCCCTTTGGTCGTTGACTCGCATCGGGATTCTCCCTTGAAAGCGTCAACGACGTCACGGCAATCCTGCCGCAGGGAAGTCTCTGACTCCCAAGAACTCTGTGAATGTGGATAGCCTTTCCACTTCACCAGGTACTGGGTCTCACCCCGATGATGGCGTCGTGCCATCAGGCTCCACATGGTAATGTGGAATACCCTCCGTATCGAGAACTGGAGGAGGGGGTCGCGATATTGCGACGTGAGCTCCAGGAGAGCTGTGATCGGCACAGCCGTCGCATCCAAGATGTCCAGGAGGGACTCCACGACGAGGGGAGTGCGAATGAACGCATCGAGAAGCGGCTTGCCTCTCTCGAATCCGCCTTTGCGGAGTTTCATGGTCGCAGTTCGACCCTGTAGGCGCTATTCCGACCTGTCGTGCCTTTCGGCTATCCAACTTCTCACCTTCCTCCAAGAGGGGACCCGCCTCCGGGTTCTGGTATAGCTTAAGAATACCCAAATAGATGGTTGGATGCGTACGCATCGCCTTCGGGATGTCTAAGGCATACTACAAGCCCTTTCGGGATAGTACCTTAAAGGGGCCCACAACCTGGGGCGCAGTTTATTCTTCAACACGTTGGAAACTGCATGTGTAGGAAGATTTTTTGCGTTTAATAAAACACTTTCTCCTTTTTTGTATACCTTTTCGTTTCGCCGCCCCTTGCGGTCACCTTGCTCTTTCTGCTTGTCTTGGCTTTCCGCCATGGCATCGCAGACGTGTCGTAAGACACTAAGGCGCGTCGATAAAAATTTATCGATGTGATTTCGCACAGAAACAGGGCTGACATCAGGGAATCCTCCCCCCTCAAGCCCTGGGCCACACACACGTGGCGTCAACGGAACCCTCGGATTAACTAATCCGTTCACGTAAAACGTGTATACCCCGTAGATGCATGGACCGAATTGTTGATAGCAAATTCGGCCATCGGAAGCATCTCACTCCAACTCTTTGGAGAATCCGGACATAAACTCCGGATAATGTCCTCTACAACGCGATTAACGCGTTACGTCTGACCGTCCGTCTGCGGATGATCCGCAGTGGACATGAGGAGCTTGGTGCGTAGCACCTTAAACAACGCTCCCCAAAACTGTCCCGTAAAGCGGGGATCTAGATCCGATACAACGGAATCGGGTAGACCCTGCTGTAGAAAGGCACGGTCTAGGAACACTTTCGCTGTTCCTTGTCCATCAATGGACTCTGGCACCACCGCCAGGTGATCCATCTTGCTCAAACGGTCTAAAAAGACCAATGCGCCGGTGTTCCCGGCCTTATCCTTCGTAAAACCGAAGATAAAATCCATACTAATAGATTTCCAACACTCCGTTGGAACCGACAATCTCGCCAAAGGCGCAGCTGAACTTTCAGATGGTTTAACCCTCTGACACGTCTCACAGGTGCGTATGTACGCACCGACCCACTTATACATGTTAGGACACCAATACAAAGCGCTTAAAGCGCTGTAGGTCTTATCCCGACCTAAATGACCCCCGGTAGGGGCTTCATGTGCCTCAAAGAGGACTCTATACTTCAATTCCTCATCATGAGGAACTAACACCCGCGGAGTGTCCTCCGCGCTCGTGTTATAATATAGCAAACCGTCACAGTACCTGTAACGGTGTAAACGAGCTTTAGCTCGACTTGACAGGGTTGGCTCAGACGAGCCTGGTCCCTTTCCACCCAACGCGCTGATAAGCGCCGTACATTGTGGGTTTTTCTCATACGCCTGGCGTATGTGATCTACCACAGACGTGGTGACGAATGTCGCGTGAGCGAGCTCGTAATCGGGACGACGACAACGCGTCTGCAAGCACGTTCTGCTTGCAAGGTTTATACTTAACCTCAAAGTTATACTCCGCAAAGAAGTAGATCCAATGGGCCATCCGTTGCGAGAGATGAGGCGACTTTGTAGCTGTCCGTAAGGACGCGTGGTCAGTATAAACCACGAACGGCTTAGAGCCGAGTAGGTGAACCCTAAATTTGACAAGAGCATACTTCATTGCAAGTAGCTCCTTGTCATGAACAGGATAATTCCTTTCCGCATCTTTAAGCTGCCTCGACTCAAACGCAATCACGCGTTCCCTTCCTGCATCGTCTGCTTGTAACAAAGCACATCCGATTGCGAAATCGAAGGCGTCGCAGACGACACTAAATGGTTTCCCAGAATCTATGAGAGCAAGAACGGGAGCTTTTAACAAGCTTCCCTTAACCGCTTCGAAGGCGGTTTGGTGTTTGGTTTCCCAACACCAATCCACGTCCTTCTTAAGAAGGTCAGTTAATGGCTTCGCCATCTCAGCGTAGTTCTCTCTGTACTTGTAGAGATAATTGGCTAATCCAAGCCACTTCCTTAATCTCTAAGATTTACAGGAGAAGGCCACTCCACAATGGCTTTCACCTTCGCGGGATCTGCCCGCACTCCATCCTTACCGATGAAGCATCCGAGGAAAGGAATTTCCTCAGCACCAAAGATACATTTGGATGCGTTTGCATATAGTTTATGCTCTCGCATGCATTCGAGCACAGCTCGAAGGTGTATCAGGTGCGTCTGAACATCAGACGAGTCGCTTTCCGCACGACTATGGACGAATATATCGTCGAAGTACGTCTGAGCGTACTTTCTATGAGGGCGGAAGAGTTGAGTCACCAAGCGATTGAAAGTCGCTGGCGCTTTTGAAAGCCCCTGTGGTATAACAAGACACTCCCATAGCATGCCGCTAGGCGTGCTGAGCGCTGTAAGCGGAATATCTGACGCTCGCATGAGCACCTGATAATACCCGTTCACCAGATCTAAGGCACTGTATACAATATAGCCCGCCATATTGTTCTGGAGGACATCCTTCCGAGGAATCGGAGTCTTCATGGGTACAGTCGCTGCATTAAGCTTATTGTACGCATGCACAATGCGCCACTTTCCGTTCGGTATACGAACACAAAAAGTGGGAGACGAGTGAGGATACTTGCTCTCCCGTACCATACCTGCATCTTCTTTCCCATTGAAAATGCGTCGATGACGTCGCATTGCTCCTTGGGGAGATGCCACTGCCTCGTGACGCAGTATTTGGTTCCATGAACCAAATCAATTTCATGTCGAACTTCCCGATCCGGTGGTAACCCCATCGGCGGGTTGTCACTAATGACATCTCCAAGTTCCTTCAGTAAGGAATTGTAAGAGTCCTCAGGACCCGCAAGGATCTTGAGGCCGCTTCGGGCATTCAATGCCTGTTTGGTTTTCACCAAAATTGACTCGTCCATAGTGGATGAGGAGTTCAACTCCTCTTCCGGACGCAACACGACGACCTCGTCCATTTCACCTGCTCTCAAAGCAGTTTCAAACTCTTTGAAGGACATCTCCTTCAACGAAAAGAGTTTGCCTACCCCAGGCAACCGTTCCAGGCTTACGCCTTCTGTGACAACACCTGTCACACTATTCAGCATCCGATAGGACTGCTGACTACTGGCCTCGGGACTCATCCCGAGATCCAGATGGGGGGAGTCAATTGCCCCATCTATTGGAAGCGCATCGCGTCTATCCACAGATTTCTCTACCTCTACCACCGTTGGCTCGCCGGTCTCACCTACAACGGCGTAATCGGAATCATTTCCGACGTGCGAAAGAGACGAACTTCGGGTCTCTTTGCTTGAAGCGCCTCGCGCTTAACCACAGGGGTCTCTACCCCTACCACTGGAGTCGCCT
>CM047582.1:9174162-9185541 GCA_026184515.1 Peronosclerospora sorghi | reverse complement strand
CTCGCGCTTAACCACAGGGGTCTCTACCCCTACCACTGGAGTCGCCTCAGAGGAATCGACCTCTGCCACTGGCAACTCACCAGTATCACCGTTAACGACGTGGGGATTAACCGCCGAATCCCCCTCGTCAAGGAACTCTTCCTTAACGTCATTGGGAATGATCATCTAATACATCCCAATTTCTGGCATCTCACGCCAGAATTGCTTTTGCGATCGAGCAAAGGTGGGTTCATGACTCGCCAATGCTTCACCCGACCGCGGGTGTGTTGAGCCAATGGACTTAGACTTCCACTATATCCATGGCTCGTGGCGTTCCAGCCACTTCATGCCCAGAATGAGGTCATACCTCGAGTCCAAATCCAGGACTAGGCTACGTTTTAAGCTGTCGAAGTCTGCAAACTTCAGCTTAAGTTCAATCGAGACCTTGGGTACAGAAATCTGTACGCCCGTCGCTAGAAGTACCGTGACAACGTCACGAGAACGTGCCTCTAGGGCCTAGGCATACAGCCGACTCTTCTCAACAGAATCCCGTCTGACATAGTTGTCAGACGCTCCAGAGTCTATCAAGACTCTCCAAGGCTTATCAAAGCCTTTCATGTCCGCAAGGACGACCCGCAAACCTTGCTGGTACACCAACTAGGTGCTCGAAAGCACCATTTCCATCGGGGCTTTGTGCTGTCGTCCCCTACCCTGGGGCTTAACAGCACTGAGGGATCCCCCAGTAGGGCGCCCCGTACCTACTGGGAGTTGTCGTTTCCCGACGGCTTGGGCGAGGGCTTTTTACCTACCCTCGGCCCCTTAAAGCGATAGTCTCGCTGGTTTTTTTTCGGACATCTCTTCTGCAGATGATCCGTGCTTTCACACAGGAAGCATCTCAGCGTCCCATTCCGCTGCAACATTGCAAGGAGCTCTGCCTCGAAGCTCTTTAAAAAAGAGTCATATTGACTCTTAGCGGAATCTTTCTCTTCCGTTTCGACCTGACTCAGGTCCATTGGTTCAGGACCCACCTTAGAGGAACGAAAGTTCCTCTCGGCTTTGAACGCCATCTTGAACGCCTCCCCCAGGGATTGGGGTCGGTCTCGGAAGAGTTCCGAACGTGCTGGCCCTTCTCTCAGGCCTCCCATGAAGACGGTATGGACACATCATCCGAATACGCTTTCGCGTACATCCCTGCCAACAGGGCCTTAAGTTCTCGGATATATGTTTCCAAGTCCCTAGTGCCCTGAGGGCACCTCAGAAACGCCAGATGATTCTGGAAAACCAGCTCCGGCGTTGCATACATGTCAATAAGCTTCTGCTTGAGGACTTCTCAGAGGGAACACGTTCGTGACCGAGTCCGAACACGTAAACGCCCATGCACGGGCTTTACCCGTAAGATGGGTCAGTGCAAGTCCCACTTGCTAGTGATCAGCGATCACGTTCGCTGTTGCGAAGGCCGTTTCTACCTCTCGCAACCACACGTAAAGGTTTTCACCCTTCTCCCCGGTGAACTCCTTTATCTTAAATGATAAGGGCGGACGCACGCCCGTGGAACGACTTCCACCTAAACTCGCCTCATGGGCGATAAGGACATTGACCCTTGCCTTTACGGCCTCAAGGCCCTGCTCCACTAGGAGCTGCATACCTTCGTCACCCATGAAGGATAACAGCCTGTTAAAGGCTTCCTGCTTGACGAGGGTTAACCTATCCCAATCGTCCTGATTCATCCTTTGCAGAGGATGCCTTAGTCTACCAACACAGGCGTTTAATTGACTACTAGTGCTACCAGATGTAGCCGGTGCGTATACGCACGGTGCGGCTAGCGCACAGAGGAATACTTTTCCTTAAAGCGGCGTTCGCCGCTACTCAGCCGATACGCCCTTGTGAAGGGCTTAGAAGGAATGGACTATCCTACTCGGGGCCAAGATTCTCGGGTTGGTTTAGTGTAGCCTTTGATAGTGCCTTAACGGCAAGGCTCCCTTACTAAGGGTGTAGCTAAAGGGAGGGCTCCCTTTACGCTACGGCACTCACTACACGCACGACCGGTCGAGGTCGTGCGTCAGTAAGATAGAGTGAAATGTAAACTGAATATATATTTAATATATAATTAGCCTAAATTAATTTAAACTAATGTAAACTATATGTAATACTAAGTAGAACTTACTAAATTCGTACCTAGCTAAAATGTAGTGTACACCACCTGTGTACCAACACGTGGCTGATTGTCACACCACCACCAATGGCTCCTGCCCTGATTGGTTAAAATAACCAATGGTTCAAACCCCTTCGAACCGGTCAATACTGACCCCAACCGTACTGTACTCACGTACACCACCAACTGAATGTGACTCGAATGTAACCCTGTTACAGCCTCAAGGCCTTGCTACATGCCTTCGTCACCCAGTAAGGATAACAGCCTGTTAAAGGCTTCCTGCTGGACGAGGGTTAACCTTTCCCAATCTTCCTGATTCATCCTTTGCAGAGGATTCCGTAGCCTACCAACACAGGTGTTTAATTGACTACTAGTGCTACCAGATGTAGCCGGTGCGTACACGCACGGTGCGGCTAGCGCACAGAGGAAGACTTTCCTTAAGTGGCGATGTGCCGCTACTTAGCCGATACGCCCTTGTAAAAGGGCTTAGTAGGAGAGTTCTCTCCTACTCGGGACCAAGATTTCCCTTGGTTTAGTTGTTAGACTTAACTAACGCCTTGAGACAAGGCTTCCCTTAGAAAGGGAGTAGCTAAAGGAGGTATTCCTTTTGGCTACAAACACTCACAGCACGCGCGACCGGTCGAGGTCGTGCGTCTAGCTTGATTGGCGTGTTTTGTAAACTGAATATATATTTAATATGTAATTAGCCTGAATTAATTTAAACTAATGTAAACTATATGTAATACTAAATTCGTACCTAGCCAAAATGTAATGTACACCACCTGTTTACTAACACGTGGCTGGCTGCCACGCCTCCACCAAGGGCTCCTGCCCTGATTGGTTAAAATAACCAATAGGTCCAAACCTTTCGGACCGGTCAATACTGACCCCAGCCGTAGTGTACTTACGTACACAACATAACTAATGTAACCAGAATGTAACCCTGTTACACCACCCCTGCCACCACCCCTGCCACCACCCCTGCCACCACGTTTCTCCTTCTCCGCACTGGTAACCAGCTTCGTCTTTTTTTTTGGAGCCGCCTTCGTCTGATACTCGGGGGCCTTGTAAGCAGCCCAGTGGGATGATCAAGGCGCACCACTCTGACGCAAACGGGTGAGCAACTGCATATGCCTTCGTTGAATAGTCAACCTCTTGAAATGGGCCGTAAAAAGGTTGACATCTTCGAAATACGCCGCCATGAACAATTCGGTGGCTTCCTGGAGTGCCTGTGACATGGGAGAAGGCAAAAACAGAGTCCTTAGATCCGGAACAGCACAGAAAACAATATATCCATGTCACATACCGCGAGGGCTGTAGCCTGCCAACGTGTCACCTCGAGATCATGTGCATGCGCGATTTCCCTCACCAAACGTTCGAACTTAGTCTTTGCAATCGCAAGTTTTGGTGTCCCGCCCATCCACATCGGGTCTTTTTCGAGTCTGATTGCGCGCATAACAGCTTGTGACATGAAAAGCATTAGTTTCATGCGTTGCAGCGGCAGACAACATCAAAAAAGAGGTTTTCCGTATCACAATACATACCCTTGTCGGCATTTCGACGGCGTTTCTTCTTGGTAGGCTCCTTCGTGGCCGTTTTCGTAGCCAAGTGAGGAAGGACCAGGATGACCGACCTTGGGGCACTTTCGGCGGTGGTGGGGCACGTACCAGAACCAGCGTCCTGAGAGGACGAACCAGCACCTTGTTGAGACTGCTCTTGTTGAGGAAGGTTACATTGGTCTTTCCCTTGAGAGGCAGCAGCGGCGGAAGCAGCAGCGGCAGCAGATGTGACATGGAAACAGTCAGATTCAAGATATTCTCTGTCAATGCGTACAAAAAATGAGTGTTTTCATGTCACATACCAGTTTGTTGTCGAGTCCGACGTTGAAGAACAGTACTGTTGCCAGTGTTCTCCATATGAGCGGGTAGCTGCTTAGAACGAGCCATTTTTGACAGCTGTATGTAAGGGGGGAGTAATTCCCTGTCACATCCTTTTATACGAATGGCGGCTGCTGTGACTCATATGCACTGCCATGTCATGTTACCGCTGCCATGTTTGCATGCAAAACTGTGCCACCACAAAAAAACATTTCGTGTCACGTTTTCAAAAGCCACGCGTCAAGGCTTGACAATGCAAAACTGTGCCGCTGTGACAAAAACGCACATGCCGGATGTGTCACACCATGTGGGGTGGCTTGACTTCCATTATAAAAGGCGGGTGACAGGTGACAGCCCCTCAAAGTCTAAGTCTAAGTTTGAACTTCACCACAATGTCAAAACGCAAGTCCGAATACTATGAGGAGGAAGTGGCTGGAGAGGAAGTAGTCGGTGAGGAGGAAAAAGAGAGGGATGTATGTGACATGGAAAGAGTCGTTTTTTGCTCTGGTTTGGACAGACAGCACATTTTTCGGCGTTATTAATGTCACAGTTTGAGTATGCGGAGGAAACTGATGAAAGTATGTCGGAAGCGGAGGAAGCGAGGTCCGACCGGAGGAAATCACGTCAAAAGCAATACCCGGCCTGGTTCAACAAATGTTTCAAGGTAATGTGACACGGATATGCTTGTTTTTGAAGCCAGCTCTGACGGGTATATCCAAAAATGACTTTTTTCATGTCACAGGCAACATTACTTCGATGGAAACTGGCCCACACGTCACTAGAATGATGAGAAGGATAAGCGTCGGTTGGGAGCAGTGGAAGAATGATCTTTTGGCATATCTGGACGACCATTTGGCGGAGAGAGGAGCGGATCTGGAGAATATGAAGCGTCATGACCGTGAAGTGGAAACGACTGGTATTTTATCAAAGCCTCCGTCCTCAAGGTGATATTGTGACATGGAAATATGTCAAATCATGCGCTTCTTTTGATTCAATGCTCAAAAATGACCTTTTTCGTGTCACATGGAACCGAATTCCCGAACCAGCTGAAAGTGCTAGCCGACGAGTGAAAGCGAGAGTATGTATACGACTACCGCACTCGCATTAAGGGACAACAGTGTCGGGGTTACGCTATAAGAAAGAAAGAGCTGGATGCCGCTTCCAAACTGGCTCCCACCCCAGCGGAGGAAAAAGTTGATGTTGACAAGTGGGTCATCCGTATCGTGAAGAGCTTAGGGCAGGCGTTCAACGATTACCAGAAGAAGGTAATGTGACATGAACAACTTGCTTTTTCGCACTAAAGTGCACGAGAAGTGCTGAAAATGGACTCCTTCATGTCACAGCTCGGCAGCAAATATGCACAAGACCCGAAGAGGCTCGAAGAAGACGCGGAGGATATTTTGTGCGAAATATGCGGCCAGGACATTTGGGCTGCCTGTCCTTCATGCCTGCACGTCCTGTGTCACGAACATTTCCAGGGCGTATGTCCCTTTTGTGCCCCGAGTGATAGTGGTAGTGATGGTGGGAGTGATAGTGGGAGTGATAGTGGTAGTGATGGGGATGGGAGCGGTGGGGTGTGACACGAGTTATCGTGTTTTTGTGTTGCTTTTGCTGTGGTACTTGTGAAAACATAATTATTGATTTCACAGCCGAGTGTATTGTATTGTATTTTATTCACTTCCAACTCTAATCTAGATAATCTATCAAAATGTCAGAAAGGGGATGTTGCGCGGGACCCTGGTCAGTACTTGGTACGCTTTGAAGGACGTTCACTGGGTGGTTTTTTTCAAGTCCTTGTGTTGTGTACGTACTTCCAGCAATTGTGACACTGCCGTTTTTTCCTTGCAGCCGTCGCCTCCGTGATTTCGAAGCCAGAGGGATCGCGCCTTGTAGTGTTATCGCCTGCATTCCTCTTGTTTTACGACCCTTTGGGACGACCTTTCCCGCGAACCACATCAGGTGGGTGTACAGCGTTATCCAAGGCGGATTGCTGGTTCAAAGCCTGCAAAGTATCCTCCAGGAGTTCTTGTTGTGCCGGTAACTGCGAATGTTGAGATCCGATGTCAGCGAGAATGTCTTCCACACAAGGTGTTGGCGGAGGCGGAGGAAGTGGGTCATCCAGAATAAGTAGCCATTGAATATGTACATCACTCAGTGGGATCGACATGCCGCGGCTAGGGTTTTCCATGTGGTATATTTCGTGGGAACACGGCAGTCCCATCGTAGCTCTGTAACACGAACAATACAAGAAAACGCGTCAAAATGTGGGAAGCATGCAAAAAATGACGTTGCCCATGTCACAACTCACCTGAATGTCCCTGAGCAGTTCATAGCCTCCTCCGCTGTGTACTTGGCCGACAATCTTCGCTGGTCTTCCATCAACAAAAGGCCCTGGCGGGAGACTCTGCGATTTACAACGCGCCAGAGCACGTTTGCTGAGTGAGTTACTAAGGTACTGGTTGTTTGACGGCTTGTTTTGGTATCTATTTCGGAGTAGTGACCGTCAATCGCGAGGGTAATGCGTTCAAATACTGCGTCGAGGTCCAATGTTGAGCTCGTGATCCAGGATTTCAAAGAATTATGCATCGACCCCGCTCGAGATGTGAAAAGGTGATTAAAGTGCATGACCTTGTGCGTCCAAGCTGAAAGGAATCGCTCCTTCTGTACTATCCAAGTAGCCGCTATGTAATCGACAGCAACACGATGCTCTGCTGACCACCGGTTGTAAAATTCGTTCCAACTTGAGTCTGCCTGTTGCTCGGACTTCGCGCTCATAACAACCTGCTATTCGCGGTCAAACTCCGTCCAATCGTTTTCGGGGAACCCAGTTTTGCAGTTGGCAGCGATGTTCTTGTTTATATGCCAGCGGCAGAGCAAGTGAATAGTGTCAGGGAAGAACGTGTGTATACTTGTTGCCAGCACCAACTCTCGATCGGTAACAATGACCTGTGACATGGAATGCATCAGATTCGGACGATTCGGTAATGGAACGCGTCAAAAACAGTGTTATTGATGTCACATACCTTGGACACCTCCCCCACAAAGCAGGAACTGAATGATTCTAGACAAAGGTCGTAGTCAGGCCCTGTCTCTGCACTCATAAAGCAAAATCCAGCGGAAAAGGTGTTTACAGTTGCGCTCATGCCCACAATATGGACCAAAGGCATCTTGTATTTTTTAGTTTTGTAGGTGGCATAGATGAGAAAGACGTAATGGTTCTTGCACAAAAGTTCCAGGCTCTTCGGTGAGCTGAAGAACAAGTGGGAGATCCAGTTTGATCAGTCGAATTTCGCTATGTGATAAACATATATATTCTTCAATGTGTCGAGAAGGGCTTCCACAGGGGTGAGACCGTTGAGAATCACCCGACGTTCTGCTTGTCGTATGTTATGAATGTCTTGTCTGGTAAGACATACGGTAGGGTCCGATGCTTTGAGAGAGGCCAAGATGTTCTTTGTTGGCGTAGCAGTCTTTGACATGTCGAGTATTTTCTGTCTAATTCCGGGCTGTGACACGGAGTGCATCAAATTTGGGTGATTCGTCGTCCAAACGTGTCGAAAATGAACCTTTCCGTGTAAAACTTATGTGGCGAAGCGGACCCAAGAATTTTGGTCGTTTCCGGTCAGCAGCATACCGATCGGCTTATCGGCGATCGGATTGGTGGAAATCCAGGAGGCTATTAAGCCGGTCATGTGCAAGGGGTGTCAAGAACACGGATTTGGGTAAGTCACATTAGATTGCGTGTACTACATATTTTCATGTTTGGTACATATTGGGGACTATAGGGGGGAGGTAGTTTAGTTTTTGGTTTTGCCTGTTGGGAAAAGTTTTTCGTTTTGGCTTCGTCTAAGAAGAGCGTTTTTGGCTTTACGACTTAATTTTTGGACCTCTAACTCGACCGGGGGTCGTTTCGTTTTTCACATCAGTCGCCTCTGAACGCCGCAGAGTGTTTTGGGAGCGGAGGGTCGAATAATCCCCTCCAGCTCATTATACCCGGCAGGGACGCGTCACAGACGCACTTGGCCCGCCGGAAGTCCCTCGACGGGAGTGCAATTTGATCGACCTCTCAAGTTTAAGTTGCGCACGTTTGGAACGTGCTATTACGTCTTTTGGATTATTACGTGGAGATATCGTTCGTGGAGTATATCACGTTCTCATTTGGATCTCCCTACTGGACTATTGGATTATTGGAGTTTTGTTCTCGTATTGGTTGGGCTATACGATCGTTTGAGCGATCTGCCCTTTGGAGCATACTAATTTCGAATATAACTGGTCTGCCCGTACGCAGGGTGAAGAGTTCCGCTCGGGGTACACTACCCAGCACGGTATACCACATTTAGACCACGAGTCAATTCCCAGCACCTATCCACCGAGTGTGTTACCAGCCCAATCCATCGGGTACACAAGGTGAGATGAAGAATAAATCGTACCGGGCGTCCTGTGTTGATGATGATCGGTCGTCTGCCAGCAGCGGACGATCCGATCGGATCGAAGACGAAGGTTCTCGGGGTACCCCCCCCCGTAAGTTGTAAGGCGGGGCACGATGGTTGTCAGGTTCTCGACACTACGGTGTTCGATTTTGAACTTGACTCCACCACAATGGTGCGCGTGCCCGGATCACTTGGTGATCGTGGATATCACCGCAGCGATATTCAGCAAAGAATTGATTACAATGAATTGAATGTGGAATCGTTCCGGAGAGGACATAAGGAACGGCTATCACCTTATGTTATCGTTGTCGATAAAGATGGCGGTGTCCGATCTGGCCGGGTGGAGGACCAGATCGGGCTTAATAATTTTTTTTCCTTCCCATAAGGCTCCCACCGGAGCCGATCGGGACTATAGGAGGTATTGCTATAGTTCCGGAAAGTATCAGAACTTTTGTCCTGATCCTATGCATTTGAATGTATATTGTGACGGAAAGAAAATAAAAAGCAAAAACGACTTGGAGGCTGATCGGAACGATCCAGACCACCCTCCCAAGCTTCCCAAACAGAGGCTCAGAATACCGTCCGAGGAAGACGACTTGGAAGAGAAGTTTCAGGTCGGGGATGGGGTCATCAAAGAAGAAGACCTGACCAGGATGCACTACATCCACGAGCTGAAGCGATTTATTCGCGAAGTCCAGGTCATGCGGATTGTAGACCCCCAGATCCCCGATCGCCTTCTCGGACCCACCACCGAGCCGATCCAAAGCGATCGGCCGTTGCTGTTGGTGAAGAACCTGCTGGCGATGTTGGCCGAGGTCGGCATGAGAGTGCTAAACCTCGACAACGTGCATAAACTCTTCGATCTGGATACTTGGAGGCTGGAGATGTCGATGTCGACCTTCCATGACCATTTGGTGCCGTTGGTGGTGGCGGTCCGCCACCCAACTCCCAACATGGCATCGAAGGTCGATGAGACCACGGCAGTATACGACGATGTGTGCTCCGACGATAAGTCGTTGTATCAGTCTCCAGCTGCCTCTAATAACTCATCGGAGTTGGAGGTCGGTGTCGAGCGGATGACCATGGGGCCGAACCAGACCCCATGGGAGCATAAAAAGGACGTGCGGCAGCAAAGGGCTGAATGCCAGTCGGAGCCCCAGGAGCCCCCACAGGATTCAGTACCTCCAAAGGAGGATACCAACACGTTGCCCATGACCCAAGCAAAGGTCCAAGACATGTTTGAAGCGATGATGGAGCGTTTCTTGGGATATCGATGCCGATCGCCTCCGCTCCCACTTGCCCAGGACCGATCTGCCCGGCAAAATGTCAATATTTGCCGTGATGTGGATATGGAGTCAGTGGCATCAGCGGATAAGGCTATCCGAGGTGGTAAACCAATTGGAAAAGGAAGACGCAAGCCGCATCCAGCCCGACCGCGCTGATCGAGCAAGAATAGAGATTACGACATGGATTCGGTCGGCGATCCGGGTGACCACTATGGGTAAGACGGTGCAGGGGCGGGCAGAACGCGTAAGGCTAACCTACCCTCTACTGCCGCATTTGATCTCGGATCTACTGCGATCCCGCATATTCGTATGGCCGCATCTACGTACCTCAAGGACTTTACTGGCAAGGACGCCGACAAAGAGCAAGCCAGGTCGTGGTTTGGTCGGGTCAAGTCTGCTTTGTTACGGGTTCAGACACCAAAAAATGAACGGTGTCTGATCTTTAGGGATCTGGTGAAAGGACCGGCTGCGAACTGGATCCAAAAGATGGGTCGGGATGTCCGATCTGACTGGGATCTGCTATGTTCAGAATTTGAGGGGCAGTACTTCAACTCTGGATTTTCTACCGCCCGCAAGTATCACCGTATGCAGAAGCGGGACGACGAGACGCCGATCGAGTATTTGAACCGCCTGAACGTGGCCGCAATTCGCGCCGGGATAGTTATCAAGGAAGACAACCCGCCGACCAGTGCCGCTATGGAGCACGTGGGTCACTATATCAGTACCCTGGATGACCAAGAGCTGGCAGATCAGCTCACTCTGCTGCGACTCAAAGATGTGGGGGAAGTGTAGCAGACGTTGCGGACGTTTCAGCACTCACGCAGCATGAGGGCGAAGTTCGCCGTTGGATCGGGTCGCTACAGATCGAAGACCCAGACCGATCCGGTGAAGAGACCCCTGACCAGATCGGCCCGTGCTGTTAAGGAGATCGCGACTGAAGACAGCACTGGATCGGAAGAAGAAAGTAGCGGCAAGTCCAGTCGGGAGTCGGACGAGGACCAATATCGCCACATCTTCGTCACGGAACCTGCCCCAAGAACCAGATCGACGCCTAACCAGGAAGATCGGAAGGGCAGGAGTAGAAACAAGTCCTATCCGGACCGACCTCGCAAGAAGTGTTCTCACTGCGGCTCGAGCAAGCATGACGGTGGGGACTGCTGGAAGAAGTTAACATGCAAGAAGTGCGAAAGACGCGGCCACCCCACCGATCACTGCCTCTTCGTGTGAAAGTCATGTGGAGAGATCCCCGAGGCCGGCCAGGGCAAGATTGAAGAGTTCTTCAATCTGATGCGCAAGTGGTATGTGCCGGGTAAGCACGCGGGGATGCTTCCACCTGACGTTGAGAAGATGTTAAACTAGAACGCTCGCCAGATTGCAATCTGGATCGATCCGAGCGATATACGTTTGGCATTTATGAATATGTCGGCAAGGAGAATAAAACCGACAATACATGTTCTATTCTCAATTGCTTCGATCGGGATCATCCGGTCTACAATCTCACGACCGATGAATATTCCCGATCAAAGGTGGCCATGCAGTTGGATCTGCTACCTGGGGATTCTCGCGGATACTGGAAGTATCATGCGCCCGACAAATGGTTCAAGCAGTTGAAAGTCTGTGGTAAGATCAACAACCAGAAAGCGACGATGTTATTC
>CM047582.1:9128652-9159162 GCA_026184515.1 Peronosclerospora sorghi | reverse complement strand
GAATAACATCGTCGCTTTCTGGTTGTTGATCTTACCACAGACTTTCACCTGCTTGAACCATTTGTCGGGCGCATGATACTTCCAGTATCCGCGAGAATCCCCAGGTAGCAGATCCAACTGCATGGCTACCTTTGATCGGGAATATTCATCGGTCGTGAGATTGTAGACCGGATGATCCCGATCGAAGCAATTGAGAATAGAACATGTATTGTCGGTTTTATTCTCCTTGCCGACATATGCATAAATGCCAAACGTAGATCGCTCGGATCGATCCAGATTGCAATCTGGCGAGCGTTCTAGTTTAACATCTTCTCAACGTCAGGTGAAAGCATCCCCGCGTGCTTACCCGGCACATACCACTTGCGCATCAGATTGAAGAACTCTTCGATCTTGCCCTGGCCGGCCTCGGGGATCTCTCCACATGACTTTCACACGAAGAGGCAGTGATCGGTGGGGTGGCCGCGTCTTTCGCACTTCTTGCATGTTAACTTCTTCCAGCAGTCCCCACCGTCATGCTTGCTCGACCCGCAGTGAGAACACTTCTTGCGAGGTCGGTCCGGATAGGACTTGTTTCTACTCCTGCCCTTCCGATCTTCCTGGTTAGGCGTCGATCTGGTTCTTGGGGCAGGTTCCGTGACGAAGATGTGGCGATATTGGTCCTCGTATGACTCCCGAATGGACTGGCCGCTACTTTCTTCTTCCGATACAGTGTTGTCTTCAGTCGAGATCATCTTAACAGCACGAGCCGATCTGGTCAGGGGCCTCTTCACCGGATCGGTCTGGGTCTTAGATCTATAGCGACCCGATCCAACGGCGACCTTCGCCCTCATGCTGCGTGAGTGTTGCAACGTCCGCGGCGTCTGCTCCACTTCCCCCAAATCTTTGAGGCGCATCATAGTGAGCTGATCTGCCAGCTCTTGGTCATCAAGGGTACTGATATAGTGACCCACGTGCACCATAGCGGCACCGGTCGGCGGGTTGCTTTCCTTGATCACTATCCCGGCGCGAATTACAGCCACGTTCAAACGGTGCAAGTACTCAATCGGCGTATCGTCTCCCCGCTTCTGCATATGATGGTATTTGCGGGCGGTAGAGAATCCGGAGTTGCAGTAATTCCCCTTAAATTCTGAACATAGCAGATCCCAGTCAGATCGGACATCCCGACTCAACTGTTGAATCCAGTTCGCAGCCGGTCCTTTAAGCAGATCTCTGAAGATCAAACACCGTTGTTTTTTTGGTGTCTGATCTCGTAGAAAGCAGACTTGAACCGACCAAACCACGATATGGCTTGCTCCTCGTCCGCGTCCTTGCCAGTGAAATCCTTGAGATCAGTGGTCGCAGCCATGCGAATGCGTGGGATCGCAGTAGATACAAAATCAAAGGCGGTCGTACAGGCTAGGTTAGCCCTGCGCGTTCTTCCCGCACCCGCACCGTCTGACCCATAGTGGTCATCCGGATCGCCGATCGACTCCATGTCGAAATCGGTGTTTTTGCTTGATCGGCGCGGTTGGGCTGGCTGCGGCTTGCGTCTTCCTCTGCCAACTGGTCTGCCACCTCGGGTAGCCTTATCCGTTGATGTCACTGACTCCATATCAACATCCCGGAAAGTATTGATATTTTTCCGGGCAGATCGGTCCTGGGCATGCGGGCGCGGAGGCGATCGGCATCGGTATCTCATGAAACGCTTCATCATTGCCTCAAACATGGCTTGGACGTTAGCTTGGGTCATGGGCAACGTGGTGGCATCCTCCTTTGGAGGTACTGAAATCTGTGGGGGCTCCTGGGTCCCCGACCGTCATGCAGCCCCATGCTGCCGCACGTCCTTTTTATGCTCCTATGGGGGTATGATCCACCCCCATGGTCATCCGCTCAACACCGACCTCCAACTTCGATGAGCTATTAGAGGAGGTGTAGACTGATACAGCGATTTATCATCGGAACACACATCATCGTGTGCTGCCGTGGCCTCAGCGACCTTCAATGCCACGGTGGGAGTTGGGCGGCGAACCGCCCCCACCAACGGCACCAAATGATCATGGAGGGTCGACATCGACAACTCCAGCTTCCAAGTGTCCATATCAAACAGTTTATGTACGTTGGCGAGGTTTTTCACATTTATGCCGACCTCAGACAACATCACCAGCAGGTTTTTCACCAATAGCAACGGCCGATCGCTTTGGATCGGCTCGGTGGTGGGTCCGACAAGGCGATCGGGGATCTGGGGGTTTAAGATCTGTATTACCTGGTCTTCACGAATAAATCGCTTTAACTCGTGGATGTAATACATCCTGTTCAGGTCTTCTTCCTTTATAACCCCATCCCCGACCTGCGACTTTTCTTCCAAGTCATCTTCATCGGGTGGCATTCCCAGCCTTTGCTTGGGGACCTTGGGAAAGTGGATCTGATCGTTCCGATCAGCTTCCAAGTCGTTTTTATCTTCCGTTTTTTCATCAAGTCGTTCATTCAAATGCATAGAATCAGGACAAAAGTCATGATCCTTTCCGGAACTATAGCAAGACTTGCTATAGTCCCGATCGGCTCCGGTGGGAGCCTTATGGGGAGGTAAAAACTTATTAATCCCGATCTGGTCCTCCACCTGGCCAGATAGGACATCGCCATCCTTATCGACAACGAGAAAATAAGGCGATAGCCGTTCCTTATGTCCTCTCCAGAACGATTCCACATTTAATTCATTATAATCAACTTTTGACGAGATATTATCTCGGTGATATCCGCGATCACCAAGTGATCCGGGCACGCGCACCATTGTGGTGGAGTCAAGTTCAAAATCGAACACCGTAGTGTCGAGAACCTGACCACCATCGTGCCCAGCCTTCGAACTGACGGGGGGGGTACCCCGCGAACCTTCGCCTACGATCCGATCTGATCGTCCGCTGCTAGCAGACGACCGACCATCGGCATAGGACGCCTGGTCCGATTTTTGCGTCTCCATCTCACCTTGTGTACCCGATGGAATGGGCTGGCTGCACACTTTGTGGATCGTCGCTGCAAATTGATTTGGGTCTTAAATGCGAGACCGTGCTGGGTGGTGTACCCTGGGCGGAACTCTTCACCCTGGGTACGGTCAGACCAATTATACCTAGAGTAAGTATACTCCAAAGGGCAGATCGCTTAACCGATCGTAGAGCCCAACCAATGCGATAATAAAAGACCAATATTCCAATATGAAGACCCAACGAGAGCGTGACAAACTCCACGAACGATATCTCCACGTAACAATCCAAAAACCTGGTTACACGTTCCAAACGTGTGTAAGTTAGGCTTGCGAAGCCGACCAATGCGTACTCCCGTCGAGGGACTTCCGGCGGGACAAGTGCGTCTGTAACGCGTCCCAGCCGGGTATAATGAGCTAGAGGGGATTACTCGACCCTTTGCTCCCAAACCCTCCGCGGCGTGCAGAGGCGACTAACGTACTTGGCAAAGATGCGAACGACTTCCTTGTTGAGGTGTTAACGACCAAGAAAGACGGAAAAAAACAAAAGACTCTTAGAAGGAAAAACCAAAACTAACCAATCCTATCTCCCTACGGTCCCCAATATGTACAAACATGAAATATGTAAAGTACACGCAATATCATGTGACCTACCAAAATCTGCGTTCTTGACACTTCTTGCACATGATAGGCTTAAAAGCCTCCTTTTTTTCCACCAATCCGACCGCTGATAAGCTGATCGGCGTGCCGCTGACACAAAGTGACTAAAATTCTTGAATCCAATTCACCACACCTAGATCCTCGGAAACCATTTAGCGTCGTCTGCGACGCCTCCGATTTCGCAATCGGATGTGCTTTGTTACAAGCAGACGATGCAGGAATGGAACGCGTAATTGCGTTTGAGTCGAGGCATCTTAAAGCTGCGGAACGGAATTATCCGTTCATGAAAAGGAGCTACTTGAAATGAAGTATGCTCTTGTCAAATTTAGGGTTCACCTACTCGGCTCAAAGCCGTTCGTGGTTTATACAGACCACGCGTCCTTACGGACAGCGACGAAGTCGCCTCATCTCTACCAACGGATGGCCTGTTGGCTCTCATATTTTTCGGAGTATAACTTTGAGGTAAAGTACAAACCTGGTAAACAGAATGTACTTACAGACGCGTTGTCGCGTCGTCCCGATTACGAGCTCGCTCACGCTACATTCATCACCTCGGCTGTGGTGGATCTCATACGTCAGGCGTATGGGAAAGACCCACAATGTACGGCGCTTATCAGCGCACTGGCTGACAAGGGACTTGGCTCGTCTGAGCCTACCCTGTCCAGTCGAGCTAGAGCTCGGTTACACCGTTACAGTTACTGTGACGGTTTGCTATATTATAGCACGAGCGCGGAGGACACTCCGCGGGTGGTTGTTCCTCATGATGAGGAACTGAAGTATAGAGTCCTATTTGAGGCACATGACTTCCCTACCGGGGGTCATTTAGGTCGGAATAAGACCTATAGCGCTAAGCGCTTTGTATTGGTGGCCCAAGATGTATAAGTGGGTCGGTGCGAAGATTCGCATCTGTGAGACGTGTCAGAGGGTCAAACCCTCTGCAGATTCAGCGGCGCCTTTGGCGAGCTTATCCATTCCTACGGAGTGTTGTAAATCCATCAGTATGGACTTTATCTTCGGTTTTCCGAAGGATAAGGCCGGTAACACCGGCATATTTGTCTTTGTAGACTGTTTGAGCAAGATGGATCACCTGGCGGCGGTTCCAGAGTCCATTGATGGACAAGGAACAGCGAAAGTGTTCCTAGACCGTGTCTTTCGACAGCATGGTCTACCTGATTCCCTCGTTTCGGATCGGGATCCCCGTTTTACGGGACAGTTTTGGGGGGGCGCTGTTTAAGGTGCTGGGCACCAAGCGCCTCATGTCCACTGCGGATCATCCGCAGACGGACGGACAAACGGAACGCGCTTACCGCGTTGTAGAGGACATTCTCCGTAGTTTATGTCCGGATTCGCCAAAGAGTTGGAGTAAGATGCTTCCTATGGCCGAATTTGCCATAAACAATTCGGTTCATGCATCTACGGGGTTTACCCCGTTTTACGTGAACGGATTAGTGAATCCGAGAGTTCCGTTGACGCCACGTGTGTGTGGACCAGGGCTTCAGGGGGGAGGTTTCCCCGATGTCAGCCCTGTATCTGTGCGAAAGCACATCGATAAATTTTTATCGACGCGCCTTAGTGTCTTACGACACGTTTGCGACGCCATGGCGGAAAGCCAAGACAAGCAAAAGGAACAGGCCGACCGCAAGGGTTGGCGTAACAAAAGGGCGTATAAAGTAGGAGAAAGTGTTTTATTAAACGCTAAAAATCTTCCTACACATGCAGTTTCAAATGTGTTGCGCAATAAACTGCGCCCCAGGTTTGTGGGGCCCTTTAAGGTATTAGCCCGAAAGGGCTTGTAGTATACCTTAGACATCCCGAAGGCGATGCGTACGCATCCAACCTTCTATGTGGGTATGCTTAAGCCATACCGGAACCCTGAGGCGGGTCCCCTCTTGGAGGGGGTTGAAAAGGCGGATACCCGTAAGAGCCGTAAGACGCGGATGGGCGGAGTAACTCCGACAGGGTCAAAATGCGACCACGAATCTACGAAACGGTGGACTCGAGAGAGTCAAGCCGCCTCTAGATGCGCTCAATCGCACTCCCCTCATCGCGGAGTCCCTCCTCGACGTCCTGGATGCGATGGCTGTGTCGATCACAGCGCTCGCGAAACTCACGTCGCAATTGTGAGACCTCCTCCTCCAATTATCGATTCTGAGGGTACTCCACATTATCATGTGGAGCGTCTGATAGCGCGACGCCATTACCGGGGTGAAATCCAGTATCTGGTAAAGTGGAAAGGTTATACACATTCACAGAGTTCATGGGAGTCCGAGACTTCCCTGCGGCAGAATTGCCGAGACACCGTTGACGCTTTCGAGCGGGAGAAGACCCTTCACTCCCAGTAGTTCGGAGTTTGCCGAAGGCAGATGCAGAGTTTGCACTGTTCCCCGGCACCGCACCCAGGGCGGGAGCGCTAGCAGGGCGCGCGCAATAAGGGGCAGGTAATTGCCACAGCGCCTTCGCTTGGGCAAACGCCAAGCGCAACGCCCTCTCTATCCGAACGTCACGTTCGGAATAGCTGTTGTACAGCTCGTTGGAGTTAGGGAGACGCTTCTCCCCTTCCGCCCAAGCGCGGAACTTTTGTTCTGCCTCTTCGGCATTTTCACCTGGTAGGAGAACGAATGGAACCTCGCGGAGGTTCTCAACATAGGCACTCTGTGCCTGTTTCTCGAGGCGATCTCGGTAGGAGGCGCCAGTGAAATGCTTCTGCGTGAGCAGTTTTTCCCGAATTTGCCTCCGGCGTTCGTATTGATGCGGCTGTTCAGCCGCAGGGCAAAGGGTATAGAAGGATAAACCGTTCTTTACCTCATTTTTAGACCACCTTTGGGGAGCACGAGGACCCTCAAAATTATGTGCCGCCCGTGACGAGCGTTTAGGGGCGCGTAATGCGGTCTCTTGTGCCTTTACGGCAAGTTGGGCTTCCTGAGCTCATTGGTGATGGTCGCCTTCGGCAACCCGAATGCATCATCCGAAGTTGATAGGGGTGGCGCACGAGTTAGTGCATTTTCCCCACGTGTGGGGGACAGATTAGGCTGCCGACACCGCCGTTCGGCGCTGTCGGAGAGGTCATCTTTAGGGGACATATCCCCTAGGGCCTCCTCCTCCGAAATACCGGAGTCAGAATAGTTGTCATCCTATTCCCGGGGAGAATCTTCAGCACCACTAAAGGTTCTCATGGTAGGCCAGAGTTATGGCAGTAGGAGTTCTCCAACTATAATTTATTATTGCGTGGCAATAGTCTTTATGGGGGAGGATGTAACAGGGATACATTTGGTTACGTTGGTGTACGTAAATACACAACGGTTGAGGTCAAGTATAGACCAGTCCGAAAGTTTCGGACCTATTGGTTATTTTAACCAATCAGGGCAGGAGCCCTTGGTGGAGGCGTGGCAGCCTGGCACATGTTAGTACACAGGTGGTGTACATTACATTTCGGCTAGGTACGAATTGAGAAAGTTCTACTTAGTATTACACAAAGTTTACATTAGTTTATTAATTTAGGCTAATTACATATTAAATATAAATCGGTCTACAAAATACACTGAATCCTGCTAGACGATCGATTGCAAGGGTCGAGCGTGTTGTGAGTGTTATAGCTAAGGGAGTACCTCCCTTAGCTACCCCCTTACTAAAGGAAGCCTTGGTGTAAGGCGTTAGTATTTACTAACCGTAAACTCAGGGAATCTTGGCCCCGAGTGAGAGAGCGATCTCGCGCTAAGCCCTTATATAGGGGCGTATCGGCTATGTAGCGGCGTATTGCCGCTTAAGGAAAGTCTTCCTCTGTGTGTTAGCCGCACCATGCGTGTACGCACCGGCTACAATATGTAATACTAAGTAGAACTTAATCAATTCGTACCTAGCCGAAATGTAATGTACACCATCTGTGTACCAACACGTGGCAAGCTGCCACGTCTTCACTAAGGGCTCTCGCCCTCATTGGTTAAAACAACCTATAGGTCCAAACCTTTCGGACCTGTCAATATTTGACCTCAACCGTTATGTATTTACGTACACCAACGTAACTCAATGTAACCCCGTTACATTTTGCGTGGACGGAACGCTTGAAAGTTAACAAACTAGGGAACAACTCGAAAGCACGGCCGCTGTATTTCCGTTCTAAAATTGTAACGTGGTTGGTGATGCCCCCTATTTGCATTCCGTCCTGGACCAACATTTTTCACCATCAAGCCGCTATCTGTTTTGCCTTGGAGAAGAGTCCAAAAAGGCTTTGGACCGAGAACTACCTATACGCAGTAGCTCTGGACCGGGAAAGATGGTCGAGTGAAAAGTTAGTAGTTGAAAATATCGTCAAATTGCTGTGTCGCACCTGAAAATCGCAATCATGGCTAGGTATAATCCAATGCGTTTAATTACCTATGCCATGTGCAGGAGTTGATATCGTGGGCGCAGGAACTGGAAGGTGATGTTTTCAAAGGAAAACAACGGACAAAAATGTACGCAAATACGGTGGTTGAGACCGAATCTGTAAATACGTGCTACGGATGTAGAAAATGCAGCTATATAAAAAGAAATTGCCCCATAAAGGGGAAGAAGAAAAAGAAAGGCGGTTCCGAGCATAAAGCGAGAAAATCTGATGGTTCATGGGACCGAAAAGTTGCTTTGTCAACTACGCAGATGATGCATAGTCCACAGCTAGACGTTTACAGGTGGTAGCACAAGAGAATCTGTGGATCGTTGGCAGTGGTTCTGGTAGAAAACTTGTTTCTGATTAAAGTTTGCTTGACGGGGCGGTCAATTGCAGACCGACCTATGGATTTAATTTCACCGAGATGACACATTATCTGTGTCTTAAGTCGGAAATATAACGCTGCGTACACCGGAAAAATGAATCGATAACTAGTGAATTGTCTGAGGTGAAGTTCGCCCCGAATTTGCCAATAATATGATCTCGCTTGGCAAGTTAAGGGAAAAAGGGTGCACGATAGCAGACAGTAGAACTTGCTTCGTGATTAAATGGTAGAGTGAAGATTTTCGGTTCAAGTCTGTGGCTCTATTTTTGTTGCGAATTTGTTGTCGGAGAAGCATAGCGGTTGCACGCAATAGTTTCCGAGCATGGTGCTGAATACTGTTGCGGGAAGTGCAGGAGACGATGCGCAGGAAGGTAGTCTGCATCATTTCCTCGTCCGCTTGGGTCACTTGGCCTATGATTCAGTTGAAAAAGTGTCCAAACACCCCAGGTCAGGTATGGTATTGACGGACGACAGTCAACGAAACTGCCTGATCTGTGTGGAAGGTACGGAACAAGGAAGAGGCATCCCACGAAAGATTCCGGGCAGAACTCGCCTATCGAGCGTATCGGTGTCGTGAACTGCCGTGACCTCAAAGGTTCAATCACACAAGTCAATCGGCGAGGCAATCGATATCTCGTAGTATTTGTGGATTATTTTTCGAACGTGCGAGTTTTCGCTGCTCGAACTAAAGACCGAGCAGCGAAAATGTCCGAACACTCTGAAGTGGTTCGAAATGAGTTCAAGTGTCGAATTCACGTTTTACGTACCTATGGGGTCGAGAGTACCGGAATGTAGATTTTTTGACAAACAAACAAGGGTACAAAGACAGGTTACGGGGAGGCTGGAATTCCAGCCTCAAATGGAAAATCCAAGAGAATGGATCGGATCATTTTACATGGTACGATGCATGATCTTTGGGTCTGGTATACCGCTAATGGATTGGTCAGAGGCGTCTGAGTATGTGTCTTAAATACTAAACCGCACACCAACGCGGGCTAACGCCGGTAATCTGTCCCCTTACGAAATGTTGACTGGCAAAAGACCGTCACTCATGTAAATTGTCGTTTTCGAATTGCCCTGAATGGTTTAGAGGGATCCGAAAAAGACGACTCTTGAAGCATGCAGAACGTGGCTTAAACCTCCGAAGAGCGACGGGATCAAGGGGCAGAAAGTACTCCTAGTCAAAACATAAAGTCGTTACGGTCACTCGCCATGTCAGCGACATTGAAACGGTTGACAAAGGGGCGAGAAACAAAATTGATCCTCCTCGAAAGTACATTCTAGGAGGAGATGAGGAAGCTTGCTGAGAATCTGTTCAAGGAAATCCAATTCCAAAAAAGTCCATAACTCAAATCAAGTTTCGAAGAAGGATGGAATTTCCGAAAACAGTGGACGTCCTAGGAGGTCCGGACAGAAGAAAAATAAGACCATAAAGCAATTTCTTTCGAAAAATAAAGAATGAAAAAGGATGATGCAGACCGGTCTGTTTCAGATAAACTGCAACCCGATATGAAAAAAAAACGTTTTGAAAATGGATCCGTGATGGGAGTGCGCTGTTCGAATATGCAGTATGCGACAACACAGATTTTGAAAGTGGTTTGTGTGTTGCAGTAAGGTCATTTGAGGGCCCATCAAAGCATGAATGCTGACATGTGGAAGTTTGCTGAACAAGCCCAACTAAAATATCTTGAGGGTCTGGGAACGGGTGGTTTGTAAAGAGGCGGCCTGAAAAGGTACCTCTGCCATGTTCACCGCTGTCTTTCTTGCTTGTTCTTGGTCTGCTTACCTTGTGCACAGGCAAGATAGTTCAACCTTTATGTATCAATTTTCTCACTCCCAAAACTGGGATCCTTTGCCAGCTTCTCAATCACATTGTAGCTTATATGCACTATTTGGGCATGGAAATGCATCAGTGACCCACTTTGAACGTCATTGTTTTCACAAATTCTTTGTCATTCGCGTTATTGATGACATGAGAACGTCTCCAAAGTTTTGGTTGGGTTTATCTACCCTAACATTTACAGTTAGATCTTTGTTAACCTTATCCACATCAAAAGTGTCTTATTTAGTCTCTTAATGTCTAATCACTCTTCGACCGTCAACATATGCCAGTCCACAGCCCGTTTCTCCTAGGAGACCATAAGATAAAATATTTCGCGTTATGTTTTTCCGACAAAATATACATTTTCAACTTTAACAACTGGTTCGAGATCTCCATAACTTACAAAATTCTGCAAGTTTCCCTTCTTCGGAATTCTCACTTGTTTTCTGTCTGCTTTGAAACATACGCCTGATACAGTTTCCTTATCGCGCAAAAAAACTTAAATCATTCGATAAGAGCATAATTACACAGATGTCAAGTATCCACCTCTCTTATGCAATGTTTCCATAGTCTGTAGTCACTGTCAATGTTGATTCGACCTTCTTGGTATTTTTCTTCGTACAATTCCACTTAGTGTGCCCTGCCTCACCACAGAAGTAACATTTTCTTGGTTTTGGCCATTTTATCAGCCACGACGCTTACAATTCCTTGCGCAGTTTCTTTCGGTTTATTCCCATCATATTTACCCTCTTGTGAGAACTGACATAACTCTTCTACTTGGTAAAGATAGTCGATTCGGGTGTCGTCGAACTTCGACATCATCACTTGCTTTTAATTCTGGTGCAGCATGATATATAACATCATCGAGCACCAGCAAATCAGATCGACCATCCACAACTTCTACTACAGCCAGTAAATACAGGTAACGTTCTGGCCAAGTAGGGTCGGACTTGTACGAGCCAAAAAAACTTCACTTCATAGATTGCGCAGGCGTCAATTGCGTGTGAAATGTGGTTAACATCTAATCCATGTACCATAACGCAGGAGTCTCACTCCACCACTTTTCTACGTGCCTGTTGTAGTAGCTCTCCGCTGTACCTGAAAGATAATGACCGAGAAGGTCTACTTCACATCCTCACTCCACAGAAAGCACAGGCAGCTTGGGCAATGCCAATTTGGCGCAAAAATGTTTTCTGCCCCACGAGTGGAAACCCGAGCCTAGACCACGGTACACCTCCGTCCCGTCAAATATTTTCTATGAAGACAGACAATGTACACCGATAGGATGCGCAACTCCAACACAACCACTTTTATCATAGCGTGGACTACTGAAACACGCGCGAGCGTAGTCACCTTACGCGATTGGACGAATACCACACACAGAACAGAGGTACTCAAATATGCGCTTTTGCGATGCCCTTAGGCATGATGTCGGCCAGTTGATTCTTGTTCTCGACGTACTTCATTGTGATCTCATTCAATTAAAAAAATGGTGGCGCGTTTATTGGCTTGCGCGCTGTGGTATCCAATGTTCCGAGCGAGCGCGATCGCTTCCTGGTTGTCCTCAAAGAACTTTGTAGGACCTTTCTGCTTGACACCGGGTTCAGCGAGCAGCGCGCGCGTTCCACATCACCTCTTGCACACATGGACTCAGCCTCAACTGAGCTTAACGCGACGTGCGCTGGTAGTTAGCCTTGAACACACCAACAAGGCCTTTTGAACAGTTTCAGTATGTAATTATACAACCATGATAACGAACACCGACAATAAAACATAGCGAGATGTAGTGGAAGACTAAGGAGGAATGTCGCATATCTCACTGGTTCATGTTGGAAGTGCATGTATCCATTTTGGACTTTGCACTCCTTCAAGATGGTGAAATCCCATTGGCTGGTGAGATGGCATATATTTTTTGCATATATTGGCAGTTACCGTTTTAAGTTGCATTTATTTCCGGATAGCCACTTAAGTAACTTTACATAATACACTTTCCAATTTTACCTCCCAAAGGCTCAACTTAACTGAAACCTTCGCGGCCGAAGATCGGCGCGTACTAGCTTGCCTCTGTTATTGATCCCACCTAGTCAAAAGTGTTCAGGCCAGGTGGTTTAAAATCAGACAAAGTGGATAAATACTTTTATTGATTATTTCTACAGGTTATGAGCCCAAGGCTCTCACAAGTATTACGTGGATTTTTCTTGGTATAAAAAGTGTGCTTTCGTGGAATTTTTCGTGGTTACGTCAGGTGGAACTAGTGGAAAGTCCCCTGTTACGAGGGCTAGTGGCGGTACGTGGAAAATCGAGGGTTTTCGATATGATTAACGATGAGTGATTCCGAGAAAAATGATGTGCCCTCCCCAAATGATTTGAGGGCCATCATGCAAGGTATAAAGGACATTACGACTCGCCTGGCTGCCGTGGAAGAAGAGCAGGCCAAGAAGTCAGTTGCAAGTGTCTCGTCCGGGTCAATGAAGGGCTCCCCGGTGCGTGTCTGAGACACAGAGTTTCGAGACAGCCTTCAAAACTACCGTCCGTCCGTTCGTCCACCAGATGACTTTGAACGATCTGGCCGAGGACGAAGGGGTGGAAGTTGGCGCTAGGCCACGCCCGAATGTGAACGCAGCACTTCCCGGGGTGCCAGTCGGAGTGCAAGGTTCAGGCGGTACCAATATGCATGCCGGGCAAGGGCATGGGCTGATGTACCATGCCGGGCACAAAATTCCGAAGTTATCGGTTGAAAAGTTTTCGGGACGAGATTTGTATCCTGGTTTGGGTTCAGGATTCCGAAAATGGACCTACCTGTTCATGGAGGCCGTTGAGATCGCCGAGATTACGTCTGGTTTCGTATGGACCGAAAGGTTAAATGTTAACAAGCTAGGCGAGCATCTTGAGGGCACCGCCGCGGAATATTTCCGTTCAAACATTGGTCAGTGGTGGCAGGTGTGCCCTCAGTTTAACTACGTCCTGGAGAAGATGTGGTTGGGATTCAAGGTCAACATATCCCACCACCGAGCTGCCATGTGGTTCGCAGCCAAAAACGACCCTCGACGAACGTGGACTCAACACTATCTCTACTTAGTAGCTCTATCCCGTGAGAGTGGGTCGAGCGAAAAGTTGATAGTCGAAAACATCGTGAAATTCGCTGCGCCAAGGTTAAAAGTGATGCTCATGGCGAGGTATGATCAGAGCCGGATCGACTACCTCTGCCACGCCCAGGATCTGGTCGCATGGGCGCAAGAGCTTGAAGGTGATGCAATCAAGAGCAGACAAGTTGTTAAGTTTCAGGCGCATGCGGAAACGCCGGGCAAGGGTCGTCGAGCATGTTATGCATGCGGTGATGAGGGCAACATACAGAGGTTTTGCCCCGAAAAACGTCTGAAGGTTGGAGGAAGCAGCAACGAAGGAATGAATCGAAGTGAATGGGACAAGTCGGCAAAGTGATTCGTGCTTTCAACAGTGGATACCGCACTAGATTCAGATATAAATGCATGCGGTAGCGATATTTTTAATGGAAATATATGGATCGTTGACAGTGGAGCAAGTAGGCACTTGGTGTCGAACGCTGATCTTTTAGAAGATACCAAGGAGTGAAGTCCAAGCGACACATTTGCACTGCCAAATGGCGGCACTTTGAAGGCAACAAAAGTTGGTAAGCTTACGTTGCGCACGTGCGACGAAGAAAAAAAAAGAAACGGTCATTGTCTTGAACGAAGTATACTTCGCGCCCGAATTGGCGAAAAACTTAATTTCGCTCGGCAGATTGCGCGAAAAGGGCTGTTACATTGTCGACCACGGTGATAGACTACGTGTGATGATGGAAAATGAGAAATTGTTTGACGTGACGACTCATGGATCAGTTTTTATTGCCAAGTTGACGTCTGAAAAACCCGGTGAATTTTCAAGTGATTTCGAGAGCATGGTGGTAGGCAGTGTGTTGCAGGACGTCGAATCTGGCGTGCACACCGGTAGCCTCCACCAATTTTGCGTGCACTTGGGTAACCTGGCCTACAACACTGTCGAAAGGCTGGCCAGGGACCCCAGTCAGTCATAGTCCTTACGGACACTAGTAGGCCGAATTGCCTGACCTGTGCCGAGGGCAAAGCCACGCGAAAGGCTCAACCGAAGGCGGATTCGTGTGGAAACTCTCCGATTGACAGGATCGGGGGAGTGATATGCAGTGACCTGAAAGGTCCCATCACTCCCCGTGATAGACGCTGTAATCGGTGCCTGGTTGTTTTTGTCGACTATTTTTCAAGCTACGTACGAGTGTTTGCAGCACGCACCAAGGATAGAGTTGCAAAGATGTTCGGCCACTTCTTAGCGTTGTTCGAAAATAAATTTCCTGTCGAGTGCATGTGCTGCGTACGGATGGCGGCGGCGAGTACCAAAACGTAGATCTGTTCTGCAAACAGACCGGTATTCGCCGCCAAATTACTGAGGCAGGAAATCAAGCGTCGAAAGGCAAGGTTAAACGGATGAACCGGACCATTTTCAACATGGTCCGGTGCATGATATTTGGATAGGGTGTGCCCCTGGTTTATTGGTCGGAGGCGGCTGAGTATGCGGCATATATACTCAATCAAACTCCGACAAGATTAAATCCAGGTCGAATTTTGCCTCTCGAGGTGCTAACCGGCAAGCGGCCGGCGGTTAAGGATATAGTGATTTTCGGGTCCCCGTGCATGGTTTGGAGGGACCCGAAGAAGAAACTTACGAAGCACGCCGAGCGCGCCCTCATTTTGGGTAAAACCGATGAAAACAAGGGATACAAGGTGTTGCTGTTGAAGGACAGGGTGGTCGTGGTGACGAGACACGTCACCGCGATAGAAACCTTAAGCACCGAGACTAGTGAGAAGATCTCAAGGGTATTGAACGCTGAAAACAAAAGTGATGCAAGAACTGGTGCAAGCGCGGTCGGGTGAACCGGAAGCAAGGGCTACCCATTTCTATCGCATTAATGAAGAGGCGGCGGCACCCGACGCGGTGTCGAAACGGGCTAAGACCGTCGATCAGGTGCACTCAAGACGCGCCGGAATCCAAAGAAGACGTTAAAGGGCAAGCAATATGAGGAAACTCGAAACAAGAAGGCAGTTTCAAGTGATGATGTTTTCCGAAACAATGGAGAAAATGAACGAAATGTCGTAATGCACTGTGCGTGTTTGCAGTATGCTAAAACGTTGATGAAATGGAGACTACCTCGCAGATGCAGCCGGATCCCAATATTTCAGGGAGGCGCACGGTGGTCCACAGGACATGATGTGATGTCGCGCAGAAATGGGGAGCTGAAGTCTCTCTCCAGGACCTGCAGACATGGGATGTCGTGCGTCGCCCCGTGGACAAGGTACCTCTCCCGACCAAGTGGGTGTACAAGACGAAAGTCAGTGCAAACGGGTCGGTGGAGAGGTACAAGGCAAAGTTCGTTTCCAGGGGCGACAGGCAGGTTTTCGGCGACGATTATTTTTTCACATTTCCAACGGTTATGGAGTTAAATAACGTGAAGCTTCTACTGATGTGAGCGCAAGTGTGTGTGTGGGGGGGGGTGGCGGCACTCCGTGGCGATGTGCCTATCGCCTACCCCAAAGAGAAAGCTAAAAGCGATGCTGATATCTACTTACAAGTTCCGCAAGTAATGGACATCAAAAAAGATGTATTGAGTGATTTGGGAGTGAAGCCGAAGAAAGAATTGGCACTCAAGTTAAAACGGAACCTTTACGGGCTCAAGCAGGCTGGACACCTGTGGCATCAGTGTTTGTGCGAGAATTTGATGAAGTTCGACTTCGTGCAGTGTGTCACAGACACTTGCATTTTCGTGAAGCGTGCGAATGGTGAAACCATTGTGGTTCGGGCATATGTTGATGACGGTTGGTCATAGGCACGTGTGAAAAAATTGTGGATGATTTTTTTATGGATATGCGTGTGCTGGAATTAAAAGATCTGGGTAGCGTTACGAAGTTTCTTGGTATCAGAACTGGCGGCGATCCTAAGAACGGTTACGTTCTAAATCAACAGGCCATGATCAAGGAGATTTTGAGAACGCACAAATTGGATAAGATAAATCCAACCCGAACACCGGTGCTGGTGCTTGATGAAAAAAGAGCTTTTGCGAATGTTTGCCGGTGCAACCGAAGGCAATCTGCTGTGTGTTAAGGATTTCCAGTCACTGGTGGGCAATTTGTTGTGGGTTTCACGCTGCACGCGTCTTGACATTTCGTTCGCTGTACACCGTGCCACGCGCAAAACCCACGCACCCACTATTGGTGACTACAAGATCGCGAAACGAATCCTCAAGTTCCTTAAGGGAACGAGTGAGCTGAAATTGGGTTTAAAGCACGACGAAGATCTACCGCAACCGATGCGTATTACAGTGTTCAGTGATGCGGATTTCGCTGCCGACAAGGCAGATCGCAAAAGCATCTCGGCCATGGTGATTTTCGTGAATGGTTTCCTAGTAAGTTGGTCCTGCAAGAAGCATACAGCGGTGGATTTATCGACCGCAGAAGCAGAGTTTGTTTCCGCGTCTATGGCCGTAAGAAAGCGCTTGGACTACGTGAATTGGTTGCTGAAATTGGCACGAATGCGAAGACGCCCCTGGTTTTCAAAATGGATAACCAGGCGGCGATCCAGCAGTTGCAAGACGAGGCTAGCTCCGCTAGTGCGAAGCACGTCGATGTAAAGTTGAAGTTTTTGGAGAACTTTCTAGAATGGGCATCATATCTGCAAGCCATGTACCAAGTATGGAGATTTTGGCTGATCAGTTGACCAAGGACCTTAGTACGCCAAGGTTTCAAGTGTTGCGTGCAGGTCTGGGATTGAAGTGATGAAAGTACAGCCTCCGGTCTTTCAGGAGGAGTGTTGGAAGTGCATGTATCCATTTTGGACTTTGCACTCCTTCAAGATGGTGAAATCCCATTGGCTGGTGAGATGGCATATATTTTTTGCATATATTGGCAGTTACCGTTTTAAGTTGCATTTATTTTCGGATAGCCACTTAAATAACTTTACATAATACACTTTCCAATTGTACCTCCCAAAGGCACAACTCAACTGAAACCTCCGCGGCCGAAGATCGGCGCGTACTAGCTTGCCTCTTTTATTGATCCCACCTAGTCAAAAGTGTTCAGGCCAGGTGTTTTAAGATCAGACAAAGTGGATAAAGACTTTTATTGATTTTTTCTACAGTTCATAGTTTAACCGTCGCACTCCTCAAACTCTTAATACTCTCACATGAAATTGTGTGGATCTTTTTCATTTTACTTATGCATTATTCTCTAACGGGTCTTTGAATCTGGATGTTGCTGTTATTGTTAGTTCACAACTTTTGGAGTGCGGACGTCCTATGATGAAACCAATGTATCACCAAAATCTTTTCGAGAAGATTCTTGATCCTCTTCCGGCTCATTACTCCTGAAACTGCGTTCTACGTAACCAATTAGGTTTGACAAATATGTACCGCACGTACTTGAACTCCCAAAACCTAACCAGAATATCATTTTAAATATGATACCCTTCACTAAAATAAGGTAATTGGGACCAAAGTACCAGAATAAAAGCCAAAACATCAGATTGGCATAATTATGATCTAGTGATTAAGGAGAGCACGCCATAATGCTATTTTAATAATATCCTTCTTTTTGGTCCAGTCTACACCAGTCCTAAACAAGGACCCAGTACTAGAGTTTGATGTAGAAAGAGCTCTATAATTAGAACCACCACACCCCACCCACCATGGCATGGGGAACCAAAACTCTGCTTGAGATGCTCACTGTAGATGACGAAGAAGACCTAGCTTGTCGAATTTTTTGCATGTAGCCATTTTGGAGTTTTGGAGGAAATGTAAATCCAAGGTACGGAAACGGAGTGGCTATAAATATATATGAGTACATATGGGGTGTTTTCAAGCTTAAATTTCTTAGTGAGTTTAAGATTTAGAAATTTTCTATTTCTATAATATACACTTTCGTTTTTACTTCTTATCGACTCATCCCGTCGAGCATTGGTCGGGCAGCGGCCGCTACGCTCTTAATTACTCATATACTATCTGATCAAAAGTGTCGGGTCAGATAATAGAACACTGCGCTGATCCTTATTTTCCTACATAGATGTCGTAAAAAATACCAGAGAATATTGCCCTTTCCTTTATTAGGACCCCTGGTCCTACTGGTGGAGATCTGTTGCTGGTTGCGGTTCTTCGGTAGATCTGGAAGTGTGGAATGATTATCGGTGGAGAAATGTAGGCTCTATTGTGGATAGGGTCTTGTTTCTTTATATGTTTTAGTATCACCGATTAGGAGACCAGAGTATATAATCGTCGTTGCTGTCTACATAACCGTACAAATAAGATATTTGAAAATGGAAATTAATAACATTCGAGCTTCATCAAATCTGAAAATTACTCAAGCTCCGAAGAAATTTGGTCTAGAATTTCTGCCTTGTGTATCCATGTGCATTTATAGCCACTGCAGTATCATCTTTTGAATATGTATTCCACCCCAACTTCCAACATGGTTTACCACTCGTACCGTCAAGTAATTGAAATTGGTAAGCGAAAACTTCGCATAAGTCTAGGAATCTTTTCATCGAGCAACGTTTTTGTAGGAAGTTGACACGAGTTGGGGGAACGTGCAAATTCCAGTTGTGACAGTATCGGCCGTTAGCGCCTTACCGTCTGGGAAGAAGTTTCTATGAAAGAAGCGCGCCTTACTTGATCAGGGTAGGGGCGCACGAGGGAAGGATATAAATGCGTGCTTTAAGGTAAAAATATACTAATTTTAAAGGTGTATTTAAGAACCTAACCTAAAACTTAATATAAAGATAAAATTCCAAAAGTAGCTAAAAATGCATAAATGCATAAGTGACCACAATGGTCGCGCTTCACTTGAAGTTTGTATGTAGTATTATACCGGACTACACATGCATCGCTTGTAAATCTTCAACACTCCTTTCGCGAACATCGCGCGATCACTTGGTATCACTTCAAACCAATTTCACTTCGCAAGCGTGATACCTTAGCTGCCCACAGTGGCTTCGACAGAAGGTCCACGACCATTTCAATATTGGCCATGTGCAGTGGTCTCACTGTTTCACGCTTGACATAGTCCTTGAGAAACTTGAGATTGGTATCAACATGCTTCGACGCCGCACCACTCGTTCCGTCTTGAAGTTGATTTATCGCTACTTGGTTATCCATTCGTAACAAAATCGGCATCTCCACTTGCAAACCAATATCTTCCATCAAATCCTTCAATCTGAGAACTTCTTTTCCTCCAACAGTAGCAGCCACGAACTCCGCTTCAGCAGTAGATAATGCGACTACACGTTGCTTCTTACACGCCCATCCGACAACCATACAATTCAAGAAAACCACACAACCGCTAACACTCTTCCGGTCTTGTTTATCCCCAGCAAAAAATCTGCATCTGTGTATCCAATCAACTGCAGTCTCCCATCGTTCCTAGCTTCGCAATCCAAATGTAACTTCAGCTCCTTCGACCCCTTCAAATACCTGATAATCTTTTTAGCCAACTTGTAATTACTCTGACTTGGTACATTCGTGCGCCGCGTGACCCTTTGAACAGCGAAATAAATATCCGGCCTCGTACACCTTGAAATCCACAATAAGCTCCCAACGATAGGCTGAAAAATATTTTGCGTCGGGACACCTGTCGCAGCAGTCTTGGGTAAGAAATTGTCGTCTCCACCTTCATCACTCGCGTCCGTAATAGGCAACTGTACTGAATTCGCTCGCTCCATTGTGTACTTCTCCAATAGTCCATCAATTGTTGCCTCCTGGTCCATCGTATATCCATTTCTCTGATCACCACCTTTGCGTATCCCGAGAAATTTTTCCACGGTCCAAGGTCCTTCAACTCTAGTATCTTAATTTTATCGAAAAAATCGTCCACCAGCTGCTCCGTCGTTCCCGTCACTAGTAGTTCATCCACGTATCCTCCAAAAACTATTATGCCATAGGTATACTTTCTTGATAATATACATGTGTACGTCATGCATTGTGCAAAATTCAAATCAGTAAGCGTCTTGCGTAATAACTCGTACCACATACGCCCAGCCTGCTCTAAGCCATATAAGTTTTTCTTCAGCCGTAACGCCAGACAATTGGTTGAGCTCACTTCGAAATTATGCAAAACTTCATCTGTAATAATCATGCCTTGAGGTATCTTCAAAAAAAATCTCGAAATTTTTCTCCGTATGCACCTTCGGAATGCACTTAATACGTTTCATGTCGCGCCGGTACGTTCCACTCTTGTGCCATCGCCAACACCACCTTTACATTGCTCAAATCCATCACCGTCGAAAATTTAAACACGAAATCTCTGCCGTACACTTGCTTGTACCCACGCGCCACCAGTCGTGCCTTATGTCTCTCGATCGTGCCGTCCGCCTTCAACTTTGTTTTGTACACCCATTTCGTGGGTATAGCCCGGTTGACTGCAAAATTCACCACTTCCGATGTCTCCATGGCTTGTAACGCCTTCAGTCTGCATTTTCTTCTTCCTTCCATTTACTTGCGTCCTACCTTTTGTGCGCTTCCTTGTAACGCTGCTGATCTTTTGCGTATTTCCCTTGATTCCTGAATCTTCGGATACCAGCACTGCATATACAGCCAATGCATGCTCCTTCACACCTGTTTGCGCTTTATACGCTTCTTTCGTCGCGTGTATGTCTCCTTCGACGCTTGATTTCCTCCTCGTTCTCTTGTTCTTGGTCTAGTTTTTGTATTCTTTGAATCTCTCCGTTTTTTGTACATTCCACCTCGTTTTTTCGTTACCTTGTCCTAATGTGTGCTGTGTCTGATTACTCACACCTTCGAAGCGTTCCATCTCGACTCCGTTCTGCAACTCCATGACATTATCAACGTGACTTTCCGCATTTGTTTCCACATCATCCTCTGTAAAGCTTTCACCGCCTAATGCTTTCGTATTTTGCTCGCTTGCTTTGTTATCCAATGTCTCGATCTGGCTGATATGCCGCGTCGTCGTGACGACGCTATCCTTTAATAACAAAACCTTAAATCCCTCTATTTTGTCGCTCTTCCCTATAATTAGACCTCTTTCAGCTCTCTTGTTTAATTCTCTCTTGCCAGCGTCCCGCCAAACCATGCACGGTGACCCGATTACCACAATGTCATTCACTTTGGGCTTGATTTTCGTCAGCATCTCGTAAGGCGATTTTCTCCCTGTGTTCGCTCGAGTAGAAGCACGGTTGAGTATGTACGCAGCATACTCAGCCGCCTCTGACCAATATGTTAGTGGCACTCCTGAACCGAACACAATGCAGCGGACAATATTGAATATGGTCCCATTCAGCCTCTCCGCCTTGCCGTTCGATGCAGGACACCCCGCTTTCGTTACCTGACGCCTGATCCCAGTCCTCTTGCAAAATTAATCCACATTCTTATACTCCAAACCACCGTATGTTCGTAAAACATGTATTATGCAGTTAAACTCCCTTTCAAACCATGCCAACAATGTTCAAATTTCATTGCTGCTTGGTCTTTAGTATTTGCAGGGAACACGTGGACATAAGACGAGAAATGATCCATGAACACTACGAGATAACGATTTCCGCGCCGGTCTCGAGGTGCAATGGGACCTTTGAGATCGCCACATATAACCCCACCGACTCGATCTATGGGTGAATTTTCTCAGGAATCCTTTTGGGCTGGGCGTTTCGTGACCCCTTCCCTTCTTCGCACGGTAAACAGTTTGGACGCGCCGTGTTTGTGATGCCGGATCTTGGGTCCTTTGCTAGGCGTTCAATTGTACCGTAGGTGATATGCCCTAGACGCAAATCAAAATGGTAAAGACTGCCCTCTTGTACAATGTCTTCACTTGCTTCCATGATCGTATAAAGTATCACGTCCGAAAAGTTGGTGATCATGCCTTCATTTGCCTTTGAACGCAAGCTTGCCACTAAAATCAACCCAGTCATCCTCACAGTGAATAATAAATCCCCGCGCAACCACACTTCTATTTTCTTACTCCGATTCACGAAAATTGCATCCCTTTTGCATCAACTTCCCAACGAGATAAGGTTCCTCGCCAACTTCGGCGAAAAAACATCTTTTACAACACTATCACTGTGTCAGGAACATCAATACTCCGTAATCGTACTTTGCCAATCTTCGTGACTTGCAAAAAATTTTATCAGGCAGGGTTAAATTCATCCCACTCGTACATGTCACCACATCTTCCAATAATGTTTCATCTCCAACGGGATGGCGACTTGCTCCGCTATCCAGGATCCACAAATTATCTTCACTGATGTCGCTTGGGTTCATCGCACCAGACCACTCTGAACTTGATTCGATAGTAGCCAAACCTTATTCCCTTTCCTAATTGTTCTGCGTCTTGCGATAGGCCTGTTTTTTTTCGCTTGTCAGATCTCTTGGTTCATTCTCGGCGAATGTGTCCTCTTCCGCCACAATTGTAACACGTAATCGCCTTCTTGTTCTCTTGTACAGCGCTTACGCTCACCCTTCGTCATCTTCTGCTCCTTATGTGGTCTTCTTCCACTCCTGGGACCACGCCACCAACTCTTGTACGTGCAAAAAGTCCGTCCTCGATGGGTTATAATGCGTCATCATCGCGTACTTCAGGCTCGGAACTGCATATTTCACCAAATTCTCTACTATGAGATTCTCGCTTGACTCACTCTCACGCGCCAACGCTGTTAAATACAACAGATGGTTTTTTTCGTGTCCATCTCTCTGGCAAATATCTTCACTGCCTGCTGATGCCAATATAGTGACCTTGTATTCACGCCAAATCTTGTCCAGGACGTAATGCAAAGTCTGCGAGACTTGCCACCATACACCAATATTTGAGCGAAAGTGTCTTGATGAAGCGCCATCGAGATATTCTCCAAGTTTGTTAACTTTAAGTCGCTAGGTCCATGCGAATCCAGACGAAAGTTCCGCAATCTCCAACGCCTCCATGAACAAATATGTCTCAAAATCCAGGGCCAAGTCCAGGATAAATTTCAGCTCCAGTGAATTTTTGTACCACCAACTTGGGTATCTTGTACGGGCGCGGCTGTGCCCGGATTCACGAAATCACCAGACGCATGCCTTCCTTCTGGCATACCTTCATGTGCGCCAGGGGTTTTCGTGGTATTTCCATACGAGGAGCACCTCCCCTTTTATGCATACATCCAATGACAAATAATTCAGCGTAATTTGCTGCCCAAATGGCGCAAAATTCTTAATATTCTCTTGAAAAAGTGAATTACCACCTCTCACCGGCGAATCTCTTGCCGTAACCGGAGAAACACTCCGTCCCGATCCTTATGATCGTTCTTCTTCCATCTGGTTCATCCTATCGTTCATCTTTCCGACCTGCAAGAGCAACCCCTTTAATGCGCCCTCCTGGTCAAATGATTCACCTTTGTCCATGGTAAAAGTGCACTACGAACCAAATAAATGTCGCGATAGCAACGTAATCCGCACGTGCGAATCGACTTCACTCCAAAAAATTCCAGGAGACCGTTCCACGTAATTCACACGACAGAAACGTAACGTGAGTATACTTCAAACTTAAAACAGAACTTTATGTGCCCCCGTGTCCTTTGGGCTCATAACCTTTAGGAAGTTGACACGAGTTGGGGGCACGTGCGAATTCCAGTTGTGACAGTATAGGCCGTTAGTGCCTTACCGTCTGGGAAGAAGTTTCTGTGAAAGAAGCGCGCCCTACTTGATCAGAGTAGGACGCAAGAGGACAGGATATAAATGCGTGCTTTAAGGTAAAAATAGGGAGCCAGTTTCCTGACAAGGGGTCTTTGTTATCCCGACAAGAGGTATTTGATACCGCGACAAGGGGACGCGTTTTGCGTGACTGTGCCACCTGTCCCTCCGGCTCAAACTAAGCCGCTGCGCAACTTAATAAAAAAACCTTTTTCTATGCTGTAAAAAACGCATTTCATAAGGGTTCTGTGACTTCAACTCTGTCATTTTTCGCACTCGGCAGGCCCCTTTCCTATCGAAAATACCGTTATCCGTGTCACATCTGGCATGGCAGATGCGTTGTTGTCCCCGCCACCGGAGGAAGGGTATGCCACTCTTGAAGAAGCTGAACATGCTGTTTAAGACTGGGCATTCGCACACGGCTACGCGGTTGTGAGAAGACGCTCCCACAAGTCTGAACACAAAGACCCAGCAAAGCGTGTAGTAAGACGAGTCGATTTGAAATGCGTTGAGGGGGGGGGACACTGGACACTCGCGACACACCTGCTCCGGACAAGCGCAAGAATAACAGATCGACACGGCTGAGTGATTGCCCTTTCCAGGCCACTATAAGCGAGACCACGTTACTTTGCGATGGTCTGTTAGTGTGGAGAATCCGGAACACACCCATCCCGCGCCTCCAAGTGTTGATGCCTATCATGAAGCACGTCTATCCAAGGTTACGGTAAGTGTGGTGGAGTCAAGTTCAAAATCGAACATCGTAGTGTCGAGAACCTGACCACCATCGTGCCCCGCCTTACAACTTACGGGGGGGGGTACCCCGCGAACCTTCGTCTTCGATCCGATCGGATCATCCGCTGCTGGCAGACGACCGATCATCATCAACACAGGACGCCCGGTACGATTTATTCTTCATCTCACCTTGTGTACCCGATGGATTGGGCTGGTAACACACTCGGTGGATCGGTGCTGGGAATTGACTTGTGGTCTAAATGTGGTAGACCGTGCTGGGTAGTGTACCCCGAGCGGAACTCTTCACCCTGGGTACGGGCAGACCAGTTATATTCGAAATTAGTATGCTCCAAAGGGCAGATCGCTCAAACGGTCGTAGAGCCCAACCAATACGAGAACAAAACTCCAATAATCCAATAGTCCAGTAGGGAGATCCAAAGGAGAACGTGATATACTCCACGAACGATATCTCCACGTAATAATCCAAAAGACTTAATAGCACGTTCCAAACGTGCGCAACTTAAACTTGAGAGGTCGATCAAATTGCACTCCTGTCGAGGGACTTCCGGCGGGCCAAGTGCGTCTGTGACGCGTCCCGGCCGGGTATAATGAGCTGGAGGGGATTATTCGACCCTCCGCTCCCAAAACACTCTGCGGCGTGCAGGGGCGACTGATGTGCAAAACGAAACGACCCCCGGTTGAGTTAGAGGTCCAAGTCGCAAAGCCAAAAACGCTCTTCTTAGACGAAGCCAAAACGAAAAACTTTTCCCAACAGGCAAAACCAAAAACTAAACTACCTCCCCCCTATAGTCCCCAATATGTACCAAACATGAAAATATGTAGTACACGCAATCTAATGTGACTTACCCAAATCCGTGTTCTTGACACCCCTTGCACATGACCGGCTTAAAAGCCTCCTGGATTTCCACCAATCCGATCGCCGATAGGCCGATCGGTATTCTGCTGACCGGAAACGACCAAAATTATTGGGTCCGCTTCGCCACAGCCGCCCCTGAGTCGTGTCGCAGCCGCGCAACGGTAGCGGCCCGATCTCATCATGTCCAGATCTTCACAGAAGCGGACTTCATCAATGGACGGATCTCCGAATCCACCTTCGCCAGGTACTTGCCTTGCACACCCGATCGCCTTGTTACCTCTCTTGACCTTCTTTGCTTCAGGTGTCCTGCGTTCTTCATCGCCCCATATTGATTCGCCAACCAGATCGGCCCGATCTGACAGATTCCTCAGCAATTCAGAGTCCGACACACCGGGCAAGCATCAGATCGAGTCCGATCAGCTCCGGAAAACGGTCCGTGAGCTCCAGTCCCAGTTAGACATCAGGGATTCTTCACTCCTGCAACTGTGGAAGGAGGTGGATACGTTGATCCCCATGTCCACGAAGTTGCAGGAGGTAACCACTGAAAACGCACGTCTCCGGGCCCAGATCGTCCAACAAGCAACGCAAGGTAGGTCAATCGGTCTGTTTCCATCTTGGGTCTTCTCTGACCTTCCTTTGCTTATAGATCAATTGCTCGCCGATATCGCCAAGACGTTCGACGCCCTATTCATGGCTGATCGGCAGTCTCATAATCATTGCGATCAGCTCCGACCGATCTTGGACGGGATGATCGGCGCAAGACACGATCTGTCTCGCTTGGAGGTCTATAGGTCCCACCTCCTGGAACAGCTCGCGGTGGTCGATAGGCAGAGGTTGGAGGACTAGTCCGATCGGACCTTACTCCGCACCCAACATGGTGACCTAGAGAGTCAGATCAGCGAGTTACAGGTCGTGGTCCGGGAGCAGATCGGGAGGGTCGATTCCTTCCAGGCCTGATCAGACGCCTGGACCCAGGAATCAGATCGTTGCTGGGCAGCCGTAAACCGGTGCTATCAACAGCTGACTGACTTGTTGACCCGGCGTCCGGCTGCATGCTCTAGCGCAGACCGGTCTGCCTCGGCCGTTCTGGCCGATCTGCATCAAGACCGGACCCGACACCACTCATTGGCCAAAAGTGACCACCCCGAAATTTCGAAAACTTCCAAGTCTAAAAAGCGTAAGGACGCGCCGAAGAGCTCAAGGGAGCGGGGCATAGCGCTCGACTCCGAACTCGAGGAGAAGCGAGCAGTGCTCCAGAAGAAAGCCAAGACGCTGGCGCATCTCTCAAGCCCCATATCGGTCGCAGATGACGAGTCTATTCCCACCAAATATCGTGCACCCTCGCGCCCCCGCGCCGCTCATACCAAATGTATAGAGGTCTCCTCCCGAGAGGACTCGGGGGGCGGATCGAGCGATTCCGAGTTCTTGGTCACTGCGTTATCCAAGTCCCGGTCAGATCGACGCCGAGGTTACGTTCCTGCGAATCCCGCGTCGGGGACTAATAAGGCGATCAGCTCCCAGGGTGATGGTGCTGCACCGACGCGCGGGTCCACCGGATCGGTACCTTCGTTCCAGCCCGGCACATCTGGGCTGCACAAGCACGCCCGATTGAAAGATTTGTTGGCCGGAGGTCGGCCTCTCCCATCGCTGACTTTGGATGCCACTCTGCCGTGGTCACCAGGGCATATCGGAGAATTGCACCGATCAGCCCTGACCAAGCAAGATCTAGCCCGGTCGATGTCCCGACCTGAATCCTGGCTTTTTCCTCCAGCTCCCAAGGCTCCTGACGCTTCTGCATGGTGGGCGGACCTGGTCACAGCACCACAAATCGCCCGTCTGTACGCAGATGAGTCATGGAAGATGTTCGTCCGCCCTAAGCTGGGGTCCATCTTGCGTCGACTGCGTGGATCGACTCGTTCCTAGGTCGAGTGAAGGCTTTCAACGAAACTTACAGCCAAGCGATCTGGGAGTCTACGCACTATTTAGTGCTTCCTGGTCGGTCGCAACATGATCAAGGCCTGATCTTGTTCCGGAGAAACCGAAAGAGGCGCCGGAGTCGACAGGCGAGGCCTGGCAGACCCTATGCCAGTTTGTTCTGGGAGAGATGGCCCGCGAATGCGACCTCGACACATTCTTATATCCTGTGTTCTCCATATGGCCAAGCGTCGCATTGAGAGCCCCCGGGCGTTGACCGAAGACGGCATCTGGTATCCTGGTGTTCGGTGCGACAAGCCAGTCGTATACCTGAAGGACGCCTTGATCCAGATCGATCTTCAGGATCCCTGGTGTATTCAACATCGGGACCAGATCGAATACCATACGGCATTCACTATCGGTCGTTTGTGGGGTGATTGCGACTCTTGATGCAGCAGTTAGATGACCAGAGGATAATTCTTAATACATGTCATCATTCTTTTCACATTCCTGATCATCCAATCCCTTAATCAAATTCATCACTTTCTCCAAACTTGCACCAACACGTTATCATATACAGTTTCCATCCGCATCGCGAAAATCATCACCACGTTCGTCATTCCACTACTCCAGTTCATCACAGTTCATCACAGTTCATCACAGTTCATCACAGTTCATCACAAATTCACAAAATTCCGACCTTACACATATTCACACCGATCGATATACTGATCGGTGCAACTGTGTGTCTTGGTCTTCGTGGGTCTGCATCACTGCGAAGCGATTCCGTCTGACTCGTTCTCGCTCTAACTCTAGTAGCAGTGCTCCACAATTTAGATAAAGTTCGTCGATCCAAGTTTCTTCGTCATGATCCTTCCAGCTGACCAGATATTCTCGGTGGGTGCGACCGAAACGGGTCTTCTTGACCGATCGGACATCCAGCACCTTTTCCACCTCGAATTCTTCCTCTTCCAATGGCCTTTCCCAACTTTCCTCCGGCAGCAGAGCTTCATCAAAATCGAATCTCTCCTCTTCGTCCACCAGACAGGGCATTTTAGGCCGATCGGGGAATTCTCTGACCAGCTTCAGCTTGGACACGTGCACGATCGGAAAAAATTTGTAATCCGTGCCGATCGTGATCAGACGGGCAGCGTACTCACCGATCAGCTCTGCTACACGGAAAGGACCGTGCCACATGTGAGCTAACTTCTTCGCATAGCCTTCCTTGACCCGATGGAGGTATAACCAGACCCTCGCCCTTGGTTCAATACCATGAGGTCGATCCTGATCGTTATTCTGGTCTGCTCGATCTTGTGTGGACTGAGCAACTTTTCGTTGACGACTTCTTTCGCATATTGGTAGTGCTTCTGGACCTGCATACGCCAACGACGGTCATCGCGATCGCGGGTCCGAGTGCAGCCGATCTGTATAGCCGCTTCAAGTGTCGATCGAGGGTCCCATCCATACGCCAGATAAAAAGGCGTTTCTCCTCGGACCCGATCGGCTGAAGAGTTGAGTGCGAATGCCAGTCTCTCTGCATATTCGTCCCAGTCACGTTGGTCCGGATCGGCCACATACATCTTGATCGCTCTTGTGATTGTCTGCACCATGCGTTCAGCCGATCCGTTCGCTTGCGGGCGATATGCCATCGTCGCGCTCTGCTTCTGGCCTAGCATTTTATTGAACGATCGGAACACCTCGGCCATAAAACCGGGTTCCCGATCGTGTCTGATAACTTCGCTGGCGACGAACCTTCTGAATACACATTCCTCGTAACTCTGGACGATCTTCTCCGCAGATCGGGATGCATTAGCCTTTGCGATCTCCAGACCAGTGAACAGGTCGATCCAGATCAGCAGCTCAGTGTTGCCGCGCGTCGATCTGGGCAGCGACGGTATGTGATCCATTGCTATCACCTCGAAAGGGTAAGTAGCCTCGATATTTCCGGGCGATCGGCCCTTGATTATCGGTCTGCCCTTTCCGGTCTCGCAATCTGTGCAACAGCCCACATATTTCTGTACGATCCGAAAAAGTCCTCTCCAGTGAAAGTGGGCCCTGATCTTGTGGTATGTCCTGCCTACGGCCTGATGTCCCACTTCTAGACTCACATGGTAGTGATGAAGGACATCCAGCTGTAGCAACTCAGGGATCACCAGTTTCGCCAGTAGATCTCGATCGGCACTGTCTTGGTCAACATCCCGGCAGTAATATAGCAGTCCATTGTCGTCCACATCGTAACTGTCCGCGATCTTGGTACATTCTTTCGCTTGATCATTCGTTAAATTGGACAGTTCACCGCGCAGATATGCTTTCAGGTTGACAATCCACTCTTCTTCGTCCTGAGCCTTGAGGATCCGTTCCGCCCTTAGCTGTTGCACGACGCGCTCACTCAGCCTTTCCTTCGTGAGCGATCGACGAGACTTCCGAGTTCGCGATCTAGTCGTCGCCATCACATGTCCCTGATCGGGGCTTTCCTTGGGCTTGATCAACTCCGGGAGCCTGTTTATGTCCATAAGTTCAAGTAGAACGGCCTTCTCGGTGATCGTCACCCCGATCTGGTCCCGCATGGCTTGGGTCGCGAGGTGGTCGGCGCTTCTGTTCCAATCCCGTTTCACGTGCTATAGCTCGTGGTTGGGGTAGTCTTTCAGCGCCTTCATCACCCGATCGTTTAACAACTTCAGCCGTGGTGCCTTACAGTCGATCTCCCGGGTGATCTGCCTTATCACCAGGTTGGAGTCACAACATATGATGATCCGACCTTTCTTCTGTGATGACAGCAGATTGAGACATAGAAGGAGACCCCGATATTCCTCCTCGTTGACCGTTATGTCAGGCGAGAAATCGGCGGCGGCTGCTACTATAGACCATTGTGGTAACTTCCACGGTATGGCACTATATGAGCCGATCTTCTTCTTCACGCTAGTCGATCCGTCAAAACTCAAGACCAAGAGTTCCTCATCCTGATCGACGATCGGCGGCGGCCGTGAGATTGATTGTCGGGGTTGCGTCCTTGGGACAATCGCCATCATAGCTTCATCCACTTCAGACCGAGAGGCTTTACTGGCAGCCAATGTGCCCAATATCTCTTCCTCTCCCTTGGTGCAC
>CM047582.1:9096395-9123652 GCA_026184515.1 Peronosclerospora sorghi | reverse complement strand
GGGGGGCGCTGTTTAAGGTGCTGGACACCAAGCGCCTCATGTCCACTGCGGATCATCCGCAGACGGACGGACAAACGGAACGCGCTTACCGCGTTGTAGAGGACATTCTCCGGAGTTTATGTCCGGATTCGCCAAAGAGTTGGAGTAAGATGCTTCCTATGGCCGAATTTGCCATAAACAATTCGGTTCATGCATCTACGGAGTTTACCCCGTTTTACGTGAACGGATTAGTGAATCCGAGAGTTCCGTTGACGCCACGTGTGTGTGCCCCAGTGTAACCGGGTTACATTTGAGTTACATTTAGTGTTGGTGTACATGAGTACACTACGGTTGAGGTCAGTATTGACCGGTTTGAAAGGTTTTGAACCATTGGTTATTTTAACCAATCAGGGCAGGGGACCTTGGTGTGGTGGTGTGTCAGTCATCCACGTGTCGGTACACAGGTGTGTACACTACATTTTAGCTAGGTACGAATTTGGATATTCTACTTAGTATTACATATAGTTTATATTAGTTTAAATTAATTTAGGCTAATTACATATTAAATATATTCAGTTTACATTTCACTCTAAAGTGCAGACGCGCGACCTCGACCGGTCGCGCGTGCAGTGAGTGTCGTAGGTAAGAGGGAGTCCTCCCTTTACTTACATCCCGTAAAGGGAATACAGCCGTTAAGGCTAAGTCGTAAACTAACCCGGGAATCTTGGCCCCGAGTAGTAGAACTCTCCTACTAAGCCCTTACAAGGGCTTATCGGCTAAGTAGCGGTAGCTACTGCTTTAAGGAAGGGTCTTCCTCTGTGCGCTAGCCGCACCGTGCGTATACGCACCGGCTACATCTGGTAGAACTTGTAGTCAATCCAACACCTGTGTTGGTAGACTATGCATCCTATGCAAAGGATGAATCAGGTCGATTGGGATAGTTTGACGCTCGTCCAGCAGGAAGCCTTTAAAAGGCTGTTACCCTTAACGGGGGAAGAAGGCATGAAGCTCCTAGTGGAGCAGGGCCTTGAGGCCGTAAAGGCAAGGGTAAATGCCCTCATCGCTCATGAGGCGAGTTGTAGTGGAGGTCGTTCCACGGGGGTGCGCCCTCCATTATCATTCAAAATAAAGGAGTTCACCGGGGAGAAGGGTGACAACCTTTACGTGTGGTTGCGAGAGGTCGAAAAGGCCTTCGCCACAGCGAGTGTTATCGCTGATCACTTGCAAGTGGGACTTGCATTGACCCATCTTACGGGTAAATCCCGTGCATGAGCGTTTACGTGTTCGGACTCGGTCACCAACGTGTTCCCTACCTGGGAAGTCCTTGAGCAAAAGCTTATGGACATGTATGCAACGCCTGATCTGGTTTTCCAGAATCATCTGGCGTTTCTGAGGTGCCGTCAGGGAACTAGGGACTTGGAAACATATATCCAAGAACTTAAGACCCTGTTGGCAGGGATGTACGCGAAAGCGTTTTCGGACGATGTGTCTATTCCCGTGTTCATGGGAGACCTGAAAGAAGGGACAGCACGTTCGGAGATCTTCCGATGCCGACCCCAATCCCTGGGGGAGGCGTTTAAGATGGAGTTTAACGCCGAAAGGAACTTTCGTTCCTCTAAGGTGGGTCCGGAACCCATGGACCTGAGTCAGGTCGAAACGGAAGAGAAACCTCCCGCTAGGAGTCACTCTGACTCCTTCCCGCAGGGCTTCGAAGCGGAGCTCCTTGAAATGCTGTAGCGGCATGGGCCTATGAGATGCTTCCTGTGTTGGAGCACGGATCATCTGAGGAACAGATGTCCGGAAAAAAACCAGCGAGACTCTCGCTATAAGGGTCCAAGGGTGGGGAAAAAGCCCTTGCCCAAGCCGTCGGGAAATGACGGCTCCCAGTAGGTACGGGCGCCCTACTGGGGGTTCCCTCAGTGCTGTTAAACCTCAGGGTAGGGGCCAACATCACAAAGCCCCGAGGGAAACGGTGCTTTCTAGGACCGAGTTGGTGTACCAGCCAGGTTTGCTGGTCGCCCTTGCGGATGTGAAAGGCTTTAATAAGCCTCGGAGAGTCTTGATAGAATCTGGAGCGTCTGACAACTATGTCAGACGGGCTTCTGTTGAGAAGAGTCGGCTGTATGCCGAGGCCTTAAAGTCACGTTCTCGTGACGTTGTTACGGTCCGTCTAGCGACGGACGTACGTGTTTCTGTACCCAAGGTCTCGACTGACCTTAAGCTGAAGTTTGCAGACTTCTACAGCTTAGAACGTTGCCTAGTCCTGGATTTGAACTCGAGGTATGACCTCATTCTGGGCATGAAGTGGCTGGAACGCCACGAGCCATGGATAGACTGGAAGTCTAAGTCCATTGGCTCAACGCACCCGCGGTCGGGTGAAGCATTGGCGAGTCATGAACCCAACTTTGCTCGATCGCAAAAGCGATTCTGGCGTGAGATGCCAGATGTTGGGATGTCTGAAATGCTCATTCCCAATGGCGTTAAGGAAGAGTTACTTAACGAGGGGGATTCGGCGGTTAATCCCCACGCCGTGAATGGCGAGACTGGTGGGTTGCCGGTGGCAGAGGTGGATTCCTCTGAGGTAACTCCAGTGGTAGGGGTAGAGACCCCTGTGGTTAAGCGCGAGGTGCCTACAAGCAAAGAGACCCGTAGTTCGTCTCTATTGCACGTCGGAAATGATTCCGACCACGCCGTTATAGGCGAGACTGGTGAGTCGCCAGTGGAAGAGGTGGATTCCTCTGATGCTACTCCAGTGGTAGGGGTATAGACCCCTGTGGTTAAGCGCGAGGCGCTTCCAAGCGAAGAGACACGAAGTTCGTCTCTTTCGCACGTCGGAAATGATTCCGATTACGCCGTTGTAGGTGAGACCGGAGAGTCAACGGTGGTAGAGGTAGAGACCTCTGTGGATAGGCGCGAGGCGCTTCCAATAGATGGGGCAATTGACTCCCCCCATCTGGGTCTCGGGATGAGTCCCGAGGCCAGTAGTCAGCAGTCCTATCGGATGCTGAATAGTGTGACAGGTGTTGTCACAGAAGGCGTAATCCTGGAACGGTTGCCTGGGGTAGGCGAACTGTTGTCGTTGAAGGAGATGTCCTTCAAAGAGTTTGAAACTGCTTTGAGAGCAGGTGAAATCGACGAGGTCGTCGTGTTGCGTCCGGAAGAGGAGTTGAACTCCTCATCCACTATGGACGAGTTAATTTTGGTGAAAACCAAACAGGCATTGAATGCCCGAAGCGGCCTCAAGATCCTTGCGGGTCCTGAGGACTCTTACCATACCTTATTAAAGGAATTTGGAGATGTCATTAGTGACAACCCACCGATGGGGTTACCACCGGATCGGGGAGTCCGACATGAAATTGATTTGGTTCCTGGAACCAAATACTGCGTCACTAGGCAGTGGCCTCTCCCCAAGGATCAATGCGACGTCATCGACGCATTCTTCAGGGGGAAAGAAGAGGCAGGGATGGTGCGGGAGAGCAAGTCTCCCCTCTCATCTCCCACTTTTTTTGTTCGTAAACCGAACGGAAAGTGGCGCATTGTGCATGCGTACAACAAGCTGAATACAGCTACTGTACCCATGCAAGCTCCGATTCCTCGGAAGGATGTCCTCCAGAACAATATGGCGGGCTGTACTGTATACAGTGCTTAGATCTGGTGGACGGGTATTATCAGGTGCTCATGCGAGCGTCCGATATTCTGCTTACAGCGGTCAGCACGCCTAGCGGCATGCTGTGGGAGTGGCTTGTAATGCCACAAGGGCTTTCGAATGCACCAGCGACTTTCAATCGCTTGGTGACTCAACTCTTCCGCCCTCATATAAAGTACGCTCAGACGTACTTCGACGATATATTCGTTCATATTCGTGCGGAAGGCGACTCGTCTGATGTTCAGACGCATCTGATACACCTTCGAGCTCTGCTCGAATGTATGCGAGAGCATAAGTTATATGCAAACGCATCCAAATTTATCTTTGGTGCTGAGGAAATTCCTTTCCTCGGATGCTTCATCGGTAAGGATGGAGTGCGGGCGGATCCCGCGAAGGTGAAAGCCATTGTGGAGTGGCCTTAGCCTGTAAATCTTAGAGATTTACGGAAGTGGCTTGGATTAGCCAACTATCTCCACAAGTATAGCGAGAACTACGCTGAAATGGCGAAGCCATTGACCGACCTTCTTAAGAAGGATGTTGATTGGTGTTGGAAAACCAAACACCAAAACGCTTTTGAAGCGGTTAAGGGGAGATTGTTAAAAGTTCCCGTTCTTGCTCTCCCAGACTCTGGGAAACAATTTAGTGTCGTCTGCGACGCCTCCGATTTCGCAATCGGATGTGCTTTGTTACAAGCAGACGATGCAGGAATGGAACGCGTAATTGCGTTTGAGTCGAGGCAGCTTAAAGCTGCGGAACGGAATTATCCCGTTCATGACAAGGAGCTACTTGCAATGAAGTATTCTCTTGTCAAATTTATGGTTCACCTACTCGGCTCAAAGCCGTTCGTGGTTTATACTGACCACGCGTCCTTACGGACAGCGACAAAGTCGCCTCATCTCTCGCAACGGATTGCCCGTTGGCTCTCCTTCTTTGCGGAGTACAACTTTGAGGTTAAGTATAAAACTGGAAAGCAGAACATGTTTGCAGACGCGTTGTCGCGTCGTCCAGATTACGAGCTCGCTCACGCGACATTCGTCACCACATCTGTGTGGATCTCATACGCCAGGCGTATGAGAAAGACCCACAGTGTACGGCGCTTATCAGCGCGTTGGGTGAAAAGATTCTTGGCTCGTCTGAGCCAACCCTGTCAAGTCAAGCTAAAGCTCGTTTACACCGTTACAGGTACTGTGATGATCTGCTAGTTTATAGCACTAGCGCGGAGGACACTCCGCGGGTGGTAGTTCCTCATGATAAGGAACTGAAGTATAGAGTCCTCTTTGAGGCACATGACGCCCCTACCGGGGGTCATTTAGGTCGAGATAAGACCTACAGCGCTTTAAGCGCATTATATTGGTGGCCCAACATGTATAAGTGGGTCGGTGCGTATATACGCACCTGTGAGACATGTCAGAGGGTTAAATCCTCTGCAAGTTCAGCTGCGCCTTTGGCGAGCTTATCGGTTCCAACGGAGTGTTGGAAATCCATTAGCATGGATTTTATCTACGGTTTTCGGAAGGATAGGGCCGGGAACACCGGCATATTGGTCTTTGTAGACCGATTGAGCAAGATGGATCACCTGGCGGCGATTTCAGAGTCCATAGATGGACAAGGAACAGCGAAAGTGTTCCTAGACCGTGTCTTTCGACAGCATGGTCTACCCGATTCCGTTGTGTCGGATCGGGATCCCTGTTTTACGGGACAATTCTGGGGAGCGTTGTTTAAGGTGCTAGACACCATCTCCTCATGTCCACTGCGGATCATCCGCAGACGGACGGTCAAACAGAACGCGTTAATAGCGTTGTTGAGGATGTTATCCGGAGTTTATGTCCGGATTCTCCAAAGAGTTGGAGTGAGATGCTTCCGATGGTTGAATTTGCTATCAACAATTCGGTACATGCATCTACGGGGTTTACCCCGTTTTACGTGAACGTATTAGTGAATCCGAGGGTTCCGTTGACGCTACGTGTGTGTGGCCCAGGGCTTAAGGGGGGAGGATTCCCCGATGTCAGCCCTGTATCTTTTCGAAAGCACATCGATAAATTTTTATCGACGCGCCTTAGTGTCTTACGACACGTCTGCGATGCCATGGCGGAAAGCCAAGACAAGCAAAAGGAACAGGCCGACCGCAAGGGCCAGCGTAACGAAAAGGTGTACAAAGTAGGAGAAAGTGTTTTATTAAACGCTAAAAATCTTCCTACACATGCAGTTTCAAATGTGTTGCGCAATAAACTGCGCCCCAGGTTTGTGGGGCCCTTTAAGGTATTAGCCCGAAAGGGCTTGTAGTATACCTTAGACATCCCGAAGGCGATGCGTACGCATCCAACCTTCTATGTGGGTATGCTTAAGCCATACCGGAACCCTGAGGCGGGTCCCCTCTCGGAGGAGGGTGAGAAGCCGGATAGCCGAAAGGCGCGACAGGTCGGAACATCTCCGACAGGGTTGAAATACGACCCTGAAGCTCCGCAACGAGAGACTCGAGAGAGGCAAGCCGCCTCTCGATGCGTTCATTCGCACTCCCTTCGTTGCGGAGTACCTCCTGAGCATCTTGGATGCGACGGCTGTGCCGATCACAGCGCTCGTGGAAGTCACGTCGCAATAGCGCGACCCCCTCCTCCAGTGCTCGATACGGAGGGTACTCCACATTAACATGTGGAACGCCTGATGGCATGACGCCATCACCGGGGTGAGACCCAGTACCTGGTGAAGTGGAAAGGGTATCCACATTCCCATAGCTCGTGGAAGTACGAGACTCCCCTGCGGAAGGATTGCCGTGACGTTGTTGACGCTTTCGAGCGGGAGAATCCCACTGGGAGTCAAAGACCAAAGGGGCTGAAGAAGCCCCTTCACTCCCAGTAGCTGGGAGTTCGCCGGAGGCAGATTCTGTGCTTGCATTGCTCTCCGGCACCACATCGAGAGCGGAGAGCGTATAATAGGAGGCAGGTAATTGCCCTTGCGCTTTGGCCTGAGCATAGGCCAAGCGTAGCGCCCTCTCGACCCGAACGTCGTGTTCAGAAAAGCTGTTGTACAGCGCATCGAAACTGGGGGGGCGTTTCTCCCTTCCACCCAGGCGCGTAATGCCTGTTCTGCGCCTTCGACGCTTTCGTACCTCAATAGAACAAAGGGAATCTAGCGGATGATATCCACGAGGACACCGCGTGCCTGCTTCCCGAGGCGCGTCGTGTAGGACTTAACGGTATAATGTTTGGGCGCTAGTAGTCCGGCCCGGAGTTAGTTCCGACGCGCAATTTCACGCGGCAGTATAGCCGCTGGACCAGGGGTATAGGAGGCTAGACCCCTCTTGACCGACTGCTTAGCCCTCTTTTGAGGGTCGCGAGGTCCCTTCCGTGCCCGTATGGCACGTCGGGCCTCTTGAACCAAGGACGGTTCATTGGTGGTGGTCGCCTGTGGAAACCTGGAGGTATCACCCCTAGCGGGTAACAGTGGCGCACGAGTTAGTGCGTTTTCCCCACGTGTGAGGAATGGGTTGGATGAATGATAGCGCCGTTCGGCGCTATCAGCATGGCCAGCCGTTGGGGAGAGCTCCCCAAGGGCATCCACTTCCGAGTTGTCGGAATAGTTTGCGTCCATAGCACCGCGTGTACAATGGACAGCCAGAGGTACTGGCGTTGGACTTCTCCAACAAGATTTCGATTATTGCGTAAGCAATAGTCTTGATGGGGGAGGATGTAACGGGGTTACATTCGAGTTACATTTAGTGTTGGTGTACATAAGTACACCACGGTTGAGGTCAGTATTGACCGGTTTGAAAGGTTCTGAAACTTTCGGTTATTTTAACCAATCAGGGAAGGGGCCCTTGGTGTGGTGGTGTGTCAGCGGTCCACGTGTCAGTACACAGGTGTGTACACTACATTTTAGCTAGGTACGAATTAGGAATATTCTACTTAGTATTACATATATTTTATGTTTAAATCAATTTAAGCTAATTACATATTAAATATATTCAGTTTACATTTCACTCTATCTTGCGGACGTGCGACCTCGACCGGTCGCGCGCGCAGTGAGTGTCGTAGGTAAGAGGGAGCCCTCACTTTACTTACACCCCGTAAAGGGAATACAGCCGTTAAGGCTAAGTAGTAAACCAACCCGGGAATCTTGGCCCCGAGTAGGAGAGCTCTCCTACTAAGCCCTTTATAAGGGCTTATCAGCTAAGTAGCGGTAGATACCGCTTTAAGGAAGAGTCTTCCTCTGTGCGCTAGCCGCACCGTGCGTATACGCACCGGCTACACCCAGGGCTTGAGGGGGGAGGATTCCCTGATGTCAGTCCTGTATCTGTGCGAAAGCACATCGATAAGTTCTTATCGACGCGCCTTAGTGTTTTACGACACGTCTGCGATGCCATGGCGGAAAGCCAAGATACGCAGAAGGAGAAGGCTGACCGAAAGGGGCGGCGTAACGAAGAGGTGTACAATGTAGGAGAAAGTGTTTTATTAAACGCTAAAAATCTTCCTACGCATGCAGTTTCCAACGTGTTGCGCAATAAACTGCGCCCCAGGTTTGTGGGGCACTTTAAGGTACTAGCCCGAAAGGGCTTGTCGTATACCTTGGACATCCCTCAGGCGATGTGTACGCATCCAACCTTCTATGTGGGTATGCTTAAGCCATACCAGGACACGGAGGCGGGTCCCCTCTTGGAGGAGGTTGGATGGGCGCATAGCCGTAAGACACGGCAGGACGGAGTAACCATCTCCGTTAAGGTCTAAATGCGACCCCGAAGCTCCGCAACGGAAGACTCGAGGTAGTCAAGCCGTATCTCAATGCGGTCAATCGCATTCCCCTTATCGTGGCTCCCCTCCTGGACGTCCTGGATGCGATGGCTGTGTCGATCACAGCGCTCGCGAAAGTCACGTCGCAATTGCGCGACCTCATCCACCATTTCTCGATTCGGAGGGTACTCCAAATTATCATGTGGAGCGTCTGATGGCGCGACGCCATCACCTGGGTGAAACCCAGTATCTGGTGAAGTGGAAAGGTTATCCACATTCACGTAGTTCGTGGGAGTCCAAGACTCCCCTGCGGCAGGATTGCCGAGACGTCCTTGACGCTTTCGAGCGGTAGAATCCCACTGCGAGTAGGCGACCAAAGGGGCGGGAGAATACCCTTCACTACCAATAGTTGGGAGTTCGGCGGAGGTAGATGCGGCGCTCGCACTGTTTCCCGGATCCGCGTTGAGGGCAGGGGCGCTAACGTAGAGCGCGCAATACGGGGTACGTAATTGCCTCATCGCTTTGGCATTAGCAAACGTCAAGCGCATGCCCTCTCCACCCGAACGTCACGGAGGGAATAGCTGTTGAACAGCTTGTTAAAATCAGGGAGACGTTTCTCCCCTTCCGCCCATGCGCGGAACTTTTGTTCTGCCTCATCGGCAGTCTCTTTGTAGGAGAACGAAGGGAACCTCACGGAGGGTCTCAACATGGGCACCATGTTCCTGTTTCTCGAGGCGCGCTCGGTATGACGCGCCAGTGAACTGCTTCGGCCTGAGCAGTTTTTCCCGGAGTTGCCTCCGGTGTTCGAATTGATACGGTTGTTCAGTCGCAGGGCAAGGATTATACAGGGCTAAACCCCTCCTTACCTCATTCCTATCCCATTTTTGGGGGTCACGAGGACCCGTAACATTATATACCGCTCGTGACGGGCGTTTAGGGGCGCGTAAAGCGGCCTCTCGTGCCTGTACGGCAAGTTGGGCTTCCTGAGCCGCGCCCAGCTCATAGGTGATGGTCGCCTTCGGCGACCCGGATGTATCATCCAAAGTTGATGGGGGTGGCGCACGAGTTAGTGTATTTTCCCCACGTGTGGGGAACGGATTAGGCTGCCGACATCGCCGTTCGGCGTTGTCGGAGCGGTCATCCTTAGGGGACATATCGCTTAGGGCACCCCCCTACGAAATACCGGAGTCAGAATATTTGTCATCCCCTTCTCGGGGAGAATCACAAGCACCACTATAAGTCCTCATTTGATGCCAGAGTTTTGGCAGTTGGTATCCCCAACTATAATTGATTATTGCGTAGCAATAGTCTTGATGGGGAAGGATGCAACGGGGTTACATTGAGTTACGCTGGTGTACGTAAATACACAACGGTTGAGGTCAAATATTGACCGGTCCGGAAGGTTTGGACCTATTGGTTGTTTAAACAAATCAGGGCGAGATCCATTAGTGAAGGCGTGGCAGCCTGCCACGTGTTGGTACACATGTGATGTACATTACATTTCGGCTAGGTACGAATTGAGTAAGTTATACTTAGTATTACATATAGTTTACATTAGTTTATTAACTCAGGCTAATTACATATTAAATATAAATCAGTTTACAAAATACACTATATCCAGCTAGACGTTCAACCGGTAAATGTCGAACGTTCTGTGAGTGTTATAGACAAGGGATCACCTCCCTTAGCTACTCCCTTACTAAGGGAAGCCTTGGTATAAGGCTTTAGTGTTTACTAACCGTAAACTCAGGGAATCTTGGCCACGAGTGAGAGAGCAATCTCCCACTAAGCCCAAATATGAAGGCGTATCGGCTAAGTACCGGCGTATCGCCGCTTAAGGAAAGTCTTCCTCTATGAGCTAGCCACACCGTGAGTGTACTCACCAGCTACACAAAACCAGACGATACTTTGGTGATATCAATCGCTTCGATAAACAGATACTTCTATTGTTTAAATACAGCACCGCATCGAGAATATCTCCGCACCCGAGAACTTCTCGATGCCGAGCTTTGGTATCTTTGTGCAACCATCCTGACCAAAACGTTGAAGATGCACGTTTTCGCCCGGCTCACCGATTCCGCCCATTTGGCATAGCAGATTGGACATTTGGTTGGAGTCAGGCCATATTTCCACGCGGCACCCCACGGGTCTCAATACCACAATCAACATTAGGTCGCTTAAGGTCATTTTCTGACCAAACGTAGCATAGTTCTTTAATGTTTCCCGGAACATAACGTTCAGGGCAGCGACTTGGGAGTATTACTTCGACACGGACGCTGTGCTCGCAACCGACACCCGACATTGAGCTTCTTCCACAGACACAATCCGTGTCTGAACTTCTTAAGGACTATCTAAATAGGCTTCAGGACCATACTTTGGTCTCATCACTTCGTTTTTTGTCATCTTCGCTTATTTTTTAATCCAAAAATTCGATAAGTAAGACCGAACTAAAGAAAAAACAAATCAACCAGCCCCCAAAAGTGAGGGGACTTTCACTAGCTCCAAAATGTGACTGCAAAGGAGAATAATCCACTAGTAAAAACACAAAAGTGAAGAGAAAAAGTCATTTCTGGCGCGCTTATTCCGTTGGGTCTATAACCTGTAGGAAAAATAAGGGCGGCACAGTGTATACTATCTGACCCGGCACTTTTTGTCAGATAGTATGAGCGTAGAAAAGGCAAGAGGGTCAGTGTTCAGAAGTGACTAGTAGTCGCTAAGTTGTAAAACGAAAGTATTTATATATTGCAAAATTAGAGATTCCTAAATCTGAAATTCACTAATAAATCTAAACGGGAATTTACAAATAAGGGAGTGATTTTGAAAATAATTACAGATAGGGGAGTGATTCAAAAATATTTACAAATAATGGAGTGATGTCACTGCAAATTTGCACGCCACGCCACGTTGCTCTCTCACGCTGCGACGTTTCTCGCCACTGCCACGTAGCTCGCTCACGCTGCCACGTCGCTCGATCTCACGCTCCTAGCTCTCACGTTGCCACGTCGATCGTTCACGCCGTCCAACATCGCCACCCACGTTCCTTTCACGCAGTCACTTCTACTAGATCTAACCTCATAAGGACAAATGGAATAGGGAAGACTTATTCTGTAATGGGGTGCCATTACATTATTGATATTCAAGTTAGAATATCACAGTTGAATTTCAGACGCGTTGTCTGAAATTCAAATAATAGATTATAAGTTATTATAATTTACGAAGGAACAGTCGATTCGGTATAAATACCGAATCATGCAGGTTAACTAATAGTACAGTTAGTTTAAGACTTGATATTATTATATTAGTTAGGTAATTACTAATCTATTAGTCGCTAACCACCCATTTAATAAACACTCTTAATTTTGCGTTCTAATAGATAAGTAAATACTTATATTTACTTTTAGTATAGGATTAGTTGTCATCAACTAATCCTACCCCTCTTGTATTGCGCGCTTCCTCGCAAGATACAGTGTAAGCCTGTAACAGGATCAGTCCTGTTATACCTGGTAGCACTTTGTGGTCCGTCTTAACGACCACAGTTCCGTTCCGCTAGTCAACTAGCGGAGCGAAGATTAAGAGCCGCTCGGCATCAAGTCGTGATACATGACGTCTGTCGAGCGAGAGAGAACGCTGGAAGTGGTGACGAAACACTTCCCCCACTTCTCGTCGCGTAGTAAAGACGCGACGGTAGAGATGGTTCGGTCCATGAGAACCGACATCCTTACCTTCCTCCAGGGTAAGACCCCGGAGGAAGCGATAGAGGTGGTGAATCGCTTTAGGCGAAACCACCTAGAAAAGCCAGAACGGCCCGCGCAAGTGGCAGCGCGGACCGCACCTTCACCTGCAACGCATAGCGTTGAAGTAGTAAAGGCGCGAGTACCCCCCTTTACCGGTGAAGGGGGCGAGCCCCTTCGTAGATGGTTCGCAGAGGTGGAAGATGCCATCTCTGCGCAAAATATTGTTGACGAACGTCAACAGGCGTACTTCGCCACAACATGTCTGGGCGGAAGAGCCAGGGCATGGGCGATGAGTCGCAGAGCCACTGATGACTCTGCGTTCCTTACTTATAAGGAATGAAAAGCTGAGCTAAAGCTCAACTTTGAAGCTCCATAAATGGAGCTAAGTAGTCGGCAAGAGTTCATGGAACTCCGGCAAGGTAAGCTTGACCTTCAAGCTTACGCTCGGAAGACGCAATATTTGCTGTCAAATATTGTGTATGAGCCGGTGCCCCCTGCTATGCAGGTCACTGGCTTCATGAAGGGACTCAATGATGGTCCCGTCAAACAGAGTCTCTACCGGCACCCGCAAGAGACTCTAAGGGATGCCATTGATATGAGCATCCGTGAGGAGTTCAGCATGCGATCAGCGTCATCGCATGATGGGTACAGCCAAAGGGCTCAACAGCCCTTCGCGTTTGACATGCCGCAACAGCATGTCAACAATCAGCAGTCGGGCAGACGAAGTTCACACTTCGTCCCAAGAAACAGCCACCCGCGCCAGAGAATGGGCGGTGGAGGTCCATAGCCGATGGACCTATCGGTTGCGGTTGCTTCTAACACGAAGCAACCGAAATTTAAGAAGAACATTCGCTGCAATAGATGCGCGAAAATGGGGCATTTTGCCAATGGGTGTATGGCACCGCTCTCGGTGCCTCGCAGTCAGCGGACGGAACCGTCCGCTGCACGGCGACACCAACAGGGACATCACCCTGTTGGTGCAAAAAACGAGAATCGCCAGTAAGGGCGGGGCGCCCTACTGGGAATGTTATCCCACATGCCGACATAGGGCATGTGAGGGTAATAGCCCCAGACGGGACTATGTCCTGTTAAAAGGTGCAGGGTGATGATAAGCCTCTTATCACCCTGGAGGTTAAGCCGCACGGGAGCGATGTCCCCATGCAAGCTTTGTTTGACACAGGAGCGTCAAACAATTTCGTTAGAACTCAGAGTCTAACGCTGTTGAGCTTCGTGGAGGTAGAGACCCCACGAAGTATGTTGTCAGTCCGGTTAGAAACAGGTGCAACCGTGTCTATTCCAAAGCGTGTGATTAAAACACGCTTCGAGTTGAATGAACTGTCATTCGAGGATGAATTCATCGTCCTCGATTTAGATGACAAGTTCGATGTGATACTTGGAATCCCATGGATGTCCAAATTTAAACCTTCGATCGACTGGGTTAACCTATCGATCGACTACGGCGGACCCACAGGATCTGATCACCCTGTGTGTAATCCGGCTGTATCACAAGATACAACCGCAGCGTCGGATAGTCTGGTGGATAGAGATGGCACCACCAGGTCTGTTCCGACACGATCAGCGGAAGGTACCTCCGCTGGTGAGAGTCCAGAGGGACTACCACACGCAACAGAAGAGTCGTTGCGTGTTGGAGAAAAACATTCCACGGGTGATAAAGACCACCGTGAGAATGAAGTGATATCCAAGGTGGGAAACACCCACCGTGAGAATGAAATAGTATCCACAGTGGGAAACACCCACTGTGCGACCGAAGGTTCCAACACGATGAAAGAATTCCGTGTTGATGAGAGTGAACTCACGATCGAGTGCAATCGTGAGCACAACTCCGTGGTGGCCAGTGCCCACCACGTTGCGTTGGCCATGCACACGGGTGATAAAGACCACCGTGTCGCAGAACAGGTGGCCGGTCAGACGAGCACATCTGATCGCCAAGAAAATTCCATGGTAGGCAGTGGCCACCATGATGATGAGTATTCGCACACGGTGAATCGTAATCACCGTGTATCAGTCAATCATACGAGTGCGTCTGATTGCATGGACAGTTCCGTCCAGACGATCAACGTCTTGACGCAAACGGAGACCGGATTAGCTACTCAGTCTCTGTTGATGGAACATCCTCCGAAAGAAGGTTCGGAGGTGATGGCTCTTCCAGCGCTAAGCTGGAAGAAGTTTATGAGAAACTTGCACGATGATCAGATCGAACAGATCAGTATTATCGTAGCAATAGATGTGTAGTGAATATTCGTGAACTAATATCCACATTACAAGTGGAAAACATTGGGAAAGAGGTTCCCAATGATCAAACCAAAGCTAAGCGCTTTGAAGCGCAGAGCTGGGAGTCGCTTAAGCGAACTCCCCATTTTATGAGGTACTTCGGGAATACGCTGACGTATTCCCAGAAGAAGTACCTAGCGAGCTCCCTAAGGATAAGGGAACTCGTCATGAAATTGACCTCGTGCCAGGCACGAAGTATTGTGTCACGCGGCAATGGCCGTTGCCGCGTGATCAAGTAAAAGCGATCGACGAGTTTTGCGAAGCTCGTCGTAAAGCAGGCCAAGTGCGGGAGTCTATCTCACCGCACTCTACCCCCACCTTTTGTGTGAAGATGTCCACAGGTAGGTGGAGAATCGTTCAGGCTTACAACAAGCTGAACGCAGCGACGGTACCGGCGCAGACGCCGATACCGCGAAAAGATGTCATCATTGATGGCATGTGCGGGAGCACCATCTTTAGTGCTCTCGACCTAAGAGATGGATTTTATCAAATCCTAATGCATGATAAGAATATCCCTCTCACGGCGCTAAGCACCCCAATCGGCATGCTTTGGGACTGGCTTGTTATGCCGCAGGGGATTCGGAATGCCCCTGCTACGTTTAACAGATGCGTAACGCATCTATTACGACCGGTGCGAGAATTTGCACCGAGTTATTTTGATGACGTGTTCGTCCATAGTAAGGGTGAACACGATAAAAGCGATGTAGATGTCCATCGGGAACATCTACGTCGAGTGTTAGAGCTTATGCGTAAGCGTAAGCTCTATGCAAATCTAAAGAAGTGCACCTGAGATACCCGTTCTTGGATGTTTTGTGGGCAAGAACGGGGTGCGCTCTGATCCAGAAAAGATCAGGGTGATCGTTGAATGGCCTACGCCAAACAACGTTAAGGAACTTCGAAAGTTCCTTGGGTTGGCAACATATTTGCACAAGTATTCGTGCAACTATGCTGGGCTAATACGACCTCTTTCTCAATTACTTAAGAAAGATGTCGAATGGCATTGGGTATCCCAATGCCAAGATGCTTTTGATGCAGTCAAGCAAAGCTTGACTGAAGCGCCTTTCTTGGCTATAACCGATAACGAGCGTCCGTTCCACGTCGTTTGCGACGCGAGCGATTTCGCTATCGGCTGTGCTTTGATGCAGCGTGATCACGATGATCGTGATCGCGTAATCTGCTATCAATCGCGTCAGTTGCGCCCAGCCGATCGCAACTATCCAGTGCATGACAAGGAACTCCTTGCCATGAAGTATGCACTGGCCAAGTTTCGGATCTATCTCTTGGGAGATAGAACGTTTGTAGTTTACAAGGACGATGCGTCGCTACGCACGACCGTGAATTCACCACACATTTCTCAAAGAATGGCTCGATGGCTGTCATTCTTTGCTGAATACAACTTTACGGTTGAATACAAACCCGGAAAGTTGAACGTGATAGCGGATGCGCTATCACGAAGGCCCGATTGCGAGACGAAACCGTCCGTAACCGAAGGTGCCAGTGCAAACTCGATCCGTTGCACTGCTTTGTCGTCGTCAATTATACGACAAGTACGCGAGGCGTACAAAACAGACGAGGAGACACGTCTGTTGATTGATTACTTAAGTAATCAATCAAGTGAGAAACGCGACGAACTCCCAGAGTTCCTCCGCGCTTACGTGCATCGATATCGACTGCACTATGGTCTGCTGCTTTACAGCACAGACCAAAAAGATGAAAGTCGCATCGTCGTTCCAAACGACGATGATCTCAAACATCAAATTATGTTTGAGTATCATGATGCTCCGATTTCGGGGCATCAAGGTCGAGAGAAGACATACGCTTCTCTCGCACGTGACTTTTACTGGCGAAACCAGTACAAGTGGGTACGGAAATACGTACGCGCTTGCGAGATTTGCCAGAGCGTTAAGTCTGCGCAGTCTGCACAGGCTCCGCTGCAATCTCTGCTGGTTCCGACAGAGTGTTGGAAGTCCATTTCAATGGACTTCGTATTCGGTCTTCCACCCGACAATAGTCGGAAGACCGGAATAGTGGTCTTTGTTGACCGTTTCAGTAAGATGGTACATCTTACTGCAGTATAAGCGAACGTAACCGCCGCTCAAACAGCGCGGATATTCGTTGATACGGTATTCCGTTTGCACGGAATGCCGGAAGACATTGTCTCGGATCGAGATCCGAGATTTACAGGACGTTTCTGGCAAGAAACGTTCTCATTGTTGGAAACCCAGTTGAAGATGTCAACTGCGGACCATCCGGAAACGGATGGGCAGACGGAACGGGTTAACCGCGTTCTCGGAGACATGTTGCGATCATACGCACATGCCTTTGAACAGTGTAGTGACTATCTGCCACACACTGAATTCGCGATTAACAATTCGGTGCATGCTTCAACTAAGCATACACCGTTCTACGTGATGCCTTAATGCATCCACGAACCCCAGCTTTACTTGGAGGCACGCCAAATCTGAGTGGGGGGGGGACCCGCTCAAATTTTGAGCGAGTCAATGCGCAAGTTGCAACTGCAACTTGTGAACAAAACGATGGCCCTTCTACCGAAAGTACAGTAGAAGCGGAAGCAGCTTCAAATGAAACTGAAGCTGCATATGATGAGTATGTGTCTGCAGCAATGGCTGCAGACAATGAGGACAACGCACCTACTGCTGATAAAGCAGTAGATGAATTCGTATTACAGCGCCAAGCTGTAATACGCTATATAAAGATGCACTTGCTTCTGCTTTGGATAAGCAGAAGCAAAATGCAGACAAGCAAGGAAGGAAGAACAAAAACTCCTTTCGGAAAGGCGAATTGGTATTATTAAGTACTACCAGTTTGCCTATACATGCAATAAGCAACTTCCCTACACGGAAGTTTCTTCCTAAGTACATTGGACCTTTCAAGGTCCAAGAGATTCGGAGGAATGCCTATACTTTAGACATTCCCGCAGCAATGCGGCTCCACCCAACATTCTATGTTGGGCGGCTAAAGCCGTATCATGCGTCTTCGTCTTACGACGAGACACAGAACCACGGAAGATACCGTGCTTCTCCAAGTCTCCCAAAAGAGACTTGTAATCGGCTTCCAGCCGTTGATGAGCAGAGCGGAGAGTCACTACCTCCGCCTTCGACTGATCAAGATCAACCTTGTGCCGATCGAGTTCTTCCTTACAGCGGTAAAGCTCGATGTACAGAAGATCATTCTTCTGTTGAAGGGCAGTGTGTGCCCCGAGGATGTCGCGGACATTTTCGCGAAGAGACCGATATGTCTTCTCAGAGTGAGACATATCGCTGCTCAAGGAGGAAAAACCCTCCTCGAGTTTGCGGAGCAAAGAACCATGCTCCGCAACAACAACGGCGAGGGGATTCTCAACCTCCTCCGCCCCTGATCGATAATCAGGGGAATAAGCGATACATTCTCGAGCGCTTGATCTCGAAGCGCTCGGTTCCTTCGAAGAAGGAGCAGCGTACCGAGTACTTAGTACGCTGGCTGAGTTTCCCCCAAGAGTTCGACTCTTGGGAGCCGATTGAGGTTCTGAGGGCCGAAGCCCCAGACCTTTTGACTGAGTTTGGAAGGAGTCTCAAACTCATAATGCGAAGTAGCATCAACACTAGGTGTTGATGCATTTAGGGCATCTATTAAGCCCTGAATTTCGGCGGGTACGGAAGAACCACCGTACCCCCGCAATTCCTCCTCTGACAGACGAGGAGCGCCCTGCGGACACCGCGGGCAAACGAGGGGAGAAGGGACAGCACAGTTCAACCCTTCTTTGATGCAAGCAAAATGGATGTATTCCATTTTGCCTGTTCGCGAGTGCTTTAAAAAGCGCTCGCGCATTACGTAACCTTATTCACGTAATCATCTGGGCCTTTGTTGTAGTTATCAACAAAAGCGTTCCAACTCTGAGTCAGGGCGTCTTTATCGTCCCTGTTCCTCCTTGACCCTTTCCGGCTCGAATAATATCGAACCTGGAAAAGGTCAATAAAGTACAGACGTCTATCGTCTGTACTTCGATCGAATCGACGTGACTGGATGTCTTTGCAGTCATCCAGCACGTTGATATCGAACAACGCATACTGGCAGTCCCGTTTACGGTGACCGCCACTGTTGGGGGAAATAGCCCATCCAGGGGTCCAAAACCCCACTCTGTACGGAACATGTGGTTCCGTACGATGATACGCTTCAGAAGTGGCAGGCGCCGCTTCTGTTCGAGCTCTTTTAGCAGGCGGATCACCGCCTGCTTCAACACCACGCGCCGGGGTTAAATCACCCCGACGTGGAGAAATACTTGGTCAATGTGGGGTTCTGCGTTCCCGCAACCACCTGTGATAATCATTATCGCTGTCATAGCTGACAGCGACACCAGAGTTATCATCGCTGCTAGGCGATGAGCACCTAGCAAGTTTCGACTCGCTAGATCCTTTCGCGGGGATCGCTGTGCCCCTATCACTTTGTTCGGAGTCAGAACTGTCTCCGAACATGGAAGAACCCTTCCTGGCAAAACACAATTCGGGGGTTGTCATCGTGCGAGATGTTGCATTGGCAACATCTCCCTGTTTCTTGTTAGATGCCGCCTTTGCAGCATCTGTGGTCGAAGACGGTACGTCTTCCGACCTTTGCGTAGTTGACGCTGCTAATGCAGCGTCACTGTTGTCACTCAACACCTCAGCACCTAGTGCTGAGGCGGAGGAAGAAGCTCCTTCGATATTTTCAGCCGCGCTCTTTAGAGCGCCGCCGCGTGCTTTGACCATCGAGTCAATGGTCAATCAGTTGGTGAATGAGAAATTCCGACCAACAAGTGCCACCTATGATTGGCCAAAATAAGAATTATTATTGGCCAACCACCTTAAGTGGGGGGTGATGTAATGGGGTGCCATTACATAATTGATATTCAAGTTAGAATATCACAGTTGAATTTCAGACGCGTTGTCTGAAATTCAAATAATAGATTATAAGTTATTATAATCTACGAAGAAAAATTCGATTCGGTATAAATACCGAATCATGCAGGTTAACTAATAGTACAGTTAGTTTAAGACTTGATATTATTATATTAGTTAGGTAATTACTAATCTATTAGCCGCTAACCACCCATTTAATAAGCACTCTTAATTTCGCGTTCTAATAGATAAGTAAATAGTTATATTTACTTTTAGTAGTTATCATCAACTAATCATACCCCTCTTGTATTGCGCGCTTCCTTGCAAGATACAGTGTAAGCCTGTAACAGGATCAGTCCTGTTACATATGCTACAGCAGCGGAAACTCGGGCTGCGATCGACCAGTATTCTCTTGAGCATCAAGCACCATATCTTTTCAAGTCCAACAAACTCCCTCTGATTACAGTGATATGCCCAACAACTCAGGATGGCGAAAATATTATGAAGCATCGCTGTATTTCTGAAAGACCCCGTTGCCAAGAGCTACAAGTCGGTTCGATGTTGCTGGGGGTGATGGCTGACAAGTGATCTCCATTCCGGTGCCAGTTTCTCCCCTATTAATATATGAGAATGGCCATCCCGGAATGTTACGATCGCAGAGGCACGGTGGAGTACTTACAGTGCCACCTTGTGAGGAGTGCGAGCGGCAAGGAGTGCGGGGGAGAGTGCAGTGCGCATATAGGCGATTTAGAACACGGATTATAGACTAGTCTACTGCAGTACAAGATGTGCGCAGGTGGGTGTATGGTGATTGGTGCATTTGATGAACTTGACGACTGTCGATGCTCCGCGCAAATTTGCAGTGACATCACTCCCTTATTTGTAAACATTTTTGAATCACTCCCCTATCTGTAATTATTTTTCAAAATCACTCCCTTATTTATAAATTCCCGAAATCTAAACTTGAAATCTTCCCACATGTATCCACATGCATTTGTAGCCAATACGTTTCCACATTCTGAATTTTAACTTCACATACAAGTCCAAAGTGGAGACGCGAAAAGTCGACAAAACAACAGTTATATGCTTGCTTAGGTGTACATACTCCGAGCGGTGCGGTTAGGTGGATGTGGGGTAGCCACCCCACCCATCAGCAGCCATATGATAAAAGAAATTTGCAATAAAATTAAGAGATAACGTCTAATATTCCCCTGTTTTCGCCCAAAAATTCTAAAATGCCCCTGTTTTTGCGGTGCTTTCCAAACCCTAAATTCAAGGCGACTATTTAATGAAACATTAGCTTGCCAATCATCTCTAAGTTTGAATGTCGGTATTACAGGGGCATATTAGACGTTATCTCATGTTAGAAAATATATAAGAAGTGCTACATGCACTAAAATGTAATTTACTTGCGACGAGTGAGAATAGGTAAATGAACCTTGATTGCACTGACAGCTCTGAATGCTCATTTGGTAGCATCAAACCACAAGAAGTCCCGTTGAATAAAAAAACCAGTTCCCTTGCAAGCATTAGATCTTCGTTCAAAGACCCATATCATTACGTTAGTCATTTTGTTGTAGCATCCTTAGCATCAAAACGTACCATCAAAAATGGTCGTCCAATTAAAAGGGCTAGAGGAACAGCACTCAAAAGTCTCGAGTCTACAGAGCACGTTGCATTGTCACCTTCTACCCACACATGACCCTTTGGAACGGTGATTGTCCGCCTTCGCTCCTGATCAAAACGCGGTTGCAGTTCCACCACGTCTCCCTCCTGCAGCATTGCGTAATCATCAGATAGCAAAAACTTCACCTTACATAATTAAAGTAAACCAACCAGAGCCAGAATTCGCTTGGTGATTGTCGCGCCCTGGCATCGAGTGGGCGATCGCAGCTGAACGAGGTCACCACGCTCCCATCTCCGCCAATATCGCGATAGTTGCTCCACGAAGATGATAGAGCCGTCAGGAATCGTAGGAACCATGGAATAGCCAATACCGTAATTAATATCAAAAAAATATTTCTTTGTCAGGCTGCCCAGCTTACAATCAGCACACCGTTGCGCACTAGCCTTAGCATCGTCAAAATTTTGCGATATTATTATCACTGCAATTTTATCTCACTAAAATAATATTGTCTACTATATGGCGATTATTTCATTAAATAGTCGCCTTAAATTAGCGATTGGAGGGCACCGCAAAAACAGGGGCATTTTAGGATTTTTTTAAGAAGAGGGGTATTTTAGAATTTTTGGGCGAAAACAGGGGCATATTAGACGTTATCTCTAAAATTAATTGGACGCTGGATATACGTCACGAGTCGTTACCTATTTTGGTCCCGGGACTATTCTCACACGTCGCAACCAAAGTAGGTTCCGAAACCTATCCGCTAAGTGCCCTTTTTGCTGTACCGCAACGTCCATGTCGTCTTCAACTTGCAGCGTTGCAGCGTTATCTCATGCCAGCATTCGTCACATGCAATACACGAGCGGCCAATACTACTAACGAATCATCTGTTGGCGTGAAAATCCCAAGAAGTGACTCAATCTGACAAGCTAATACTATTGCACAACGATTTTATCGCCAAGTAGCTCAAAACATCGAGCACAGACTATAAAAGTAAGCAGAGTGTATTGAGAGTACTCACCTCACGTTTACAAATTTGAAGGGGGATTTTAGGGAAGATGAAAAGCATGAAAATTCATATAAGGAACTTGACTGTGGTACTACCTATGAAGTTAGGAATCAAGGAAAGTAGAGATAATTTTCATTAACATCTATATTTTTTATTTATCTTGCAAAATGTGCTCTTTTGAAATAGTGCCAATGTTGTTGTTCCACAGCACCATGCTAAGCTATCTTAACTTTTCCTGATGTGCTGCTTGAATAACCGACACTGCCAAAAATATGTGTACAATTGTGTCGCCCACTAAATTAGTTATCACCCTACAATCTCTCATTAGAAGGCAGCATGAGTAGTATAAAAAACGCGACTATGCCAAGAGGGTAAGATCCTTCATGTCTAAAATACGCCAAACCAGTCTCAAGCACGTCCACCAGCGCAAAAAGGAATTGATTGCGAGAACATTTGCCCGCCATGTTTATTTGCAAGAAAACACCGAAATGTCGTGGTCAGGCTTAGTGCAAGTAGTGCACAGAGACTTTCTCAAATACCACACTAACTGCAGGAATGAAACTTCATGATCTATGGGAGCAAGTATGCGATGAAGTTGACGCGATGAATGTTCGAATGAAAACATCACATGCGGAAAACAAAATCGAGTAACGGACCTGGAACAGCTCCGTCTTGTGACGGATACTTTGACATTAGCAATCATTGCGGTTCAGTAAATGCACCAATGCGTAAACAGATAATGACTCGAGAATCCATAGAAAATGAGACAGTGAGTCAAGGCATCGAAGAAGCAGCACGCAAACAAATGTCACCCCACCAATGATGATGGCTTCGTACGATGGACGACATACTAGTTGACAACTGCGACAATATTCTCCTTAAAACGAGCTAGCTAGCGGCAAATGATTTTCCGGCGACCACCAGACTCATTGTCGACGTGGTGCACTCGCCCAACTATATTCTGCAGGAGCAGGAATTTCTTCCACTGACCGCTGGTACCGAAATCATTGGACGCTGCACCAGTTGTAACTGTTACTGTAAACCACGCCTTAAAAATTTGAGGACAACCCGAATCACTACCTCCTGCGTTCTTTGTCGTCACATTGTTGATACGTTTTCGTTGACACGATGGGTACACCCCCACCCTCTCCACTACTTACATACATAGCTTAAGATGGGCCTCAACGTCAGTTGGATAGACACAAGAAAAAAGGTCCTGCGATTAGAATACAGCTACTGATCATCCCGTCAGCTCCCAAAGTGCTAGTAGATAAATTTCGTCGTCTCCGACCTACGTTTCAAATAGTTCATAGACTTGCGTGGTCACACTGTATATCAACACGCTGATACTGAGCGGAACTGTTTCTATAACGGCTTTCGACTCGTAGTGGCTTAAAATAGTGTTGACCAAAATAAATACATGAGCGAAAATGCGAGCAACACAGACAAGATTCGTCTTGTGCGATAAGGGGAGCGGCTACGCGGTGTGGTGGATATTCCTATAACGTTATGTCAACACTGCCCCCAATCGCGTTTGAAAGGGATGGCGCCCGTCTGGCGGATGAAGTGGAGCTTCTCTCAACCTTTTGTCTGGCCGTCGGGCTGCTCTATGCAGACGCCGCAAAGTAGTGCGACAAAAAAGACCAACAGCACTCCTGTCGCTCAAAGTTGACTCACCCGCGTGTGTAGTAGCTCCTCGGCGAAAGCAGCTGGTGGCAGGGGTTGAAGGGCTCTCTTATCGGTCACCAAGAACAGCATGGGGTACGTGCGTGACGTAGGGGTGCTGGTGTTATGGCTATTCTCTGTTATGGTGGCTGGACTGTGGTCAGCAAACCCTAATGCAGTGGTGTCGACGGCATATATTTGTGATTCTACGGTACAGCAAATACAGGATCTTTGTGTACATGACGAATGAGTGACTCCAAACTGTGCTACTTTCGCTACCTCTCTTAGTGTACATGTACATGTTGTTCGTGAGTCAGCTGGTACAGTTTACCAGCGGTGACGCATTGTCGATATAGGTAGTATTGTTAGTCACTGGCAGCTGTTGCCCGCCATCAGGAGTTGCTCCTCAAAGAGCGGAACTCTAACGAAAATCGGAATCGCGTTCGGCGCAACGATGATACCAACGCCATGCACTGCTGTACCCGGAGCGGGCAACTTTCGCTTGCACGAGACCGCTGAAATCCAGCCTGCATGGGTGAGAGAGAGAGAGGATGGAGCGATGGGCAGGTCCTCCCTTTGCCCGAAAACACTTGAGAAGCTGCTCGTTTCTCGGCCTTTGCATACTTTGCGTTGCTAGCTGTCGCCTCGGCTCTCCCTCCGTTGCAGTTGCGGCTGGCCACAGCTACCTCAGCGTCATTGTCGCGCTGCCTCAGGCCCTATCCTCGTGCAAACTATTTACAGCTAGGTACGAGCTATTATTACCTCCCTCCCGTCCCTCGCTTTCTTGTCTGTAGAGGCCTTGTAAGCGAGCGAGAAGACGGGGCGGAGCGCGCCCCCTCCCCCCGTCTAAAGCGATCACCGCTCCTTCCTGCACTCTGCCATCTGCTGCCAGCCATATTGTCATTTCCCATTTGGCCACACTCCCCTCACATCGTCTGTCCCTCACCTCGCTGACCGTCGTCGTCCTCGTCCTCCTCTTTCCAACTTTCGCCTTCAACTCGAGACTATGCTACAGAACGATTACGGCTACTCGCACTACCATGCCCAGCCGCCGCACCATCATCAACACAGTGGCGAGCGCCCCAAGCTCTTTAGCACGTCCATGGACAACGTTGCGAGTGGGGCGGGTGGGGGCGGCTATCACCACGGAGGCCCGAGTGTGCACGACTTTCCGCAGCTCGTGCACCCGAACAACATGACCCCGCAGCACCATCCCCTCCATACGCCCCAGCACACGCAGCAGGTGCCGCAAGCACAGCATCAGCAGAGCGAGTTTGACCACGAGCCCATTATGATGAGCATGCAACACCCGGGACAGTACTACGCCCCGCCGCCCATGACGGCGCAGTTGCTCCATGTCTCGACCGACTACAACTCGAGCAACTCGGTCGGCGGTGCGACACCGTCGTCGCACTCGGGCTCCAAGCGCTCGCGCGAGGAACTCAACATGAAGGAAAAGAAGCGCATGTTTAAACTCAATGACCGCATCAACCAGCTCAAGTCGCTCCTGGATGAAGCGGGCGTCCAGTCCAAGAAGAACAAGCAGTCGATCCTGGACAACACGTATCATTACGTGGGCATGCTACGGAGCAACCTCCTCATTGCCAAGCAAAAGGCCGAGCGCGCGGAGAAGCAAGCGGATCTCTTCCGATCCCAGGCACAGAGTGGCGGCGCCATGGATGCGGTCTTCAAGCGCTGCTTTGAGCAGTCCTCGACGCCGCGCATTGTCGTTGACGTCAACATGCACCTCAAGGCGGTCAACGCGGCCTTCCTCGCCCAGACTGGCCTCACGGAAGACAATCTCCTGGATGTCAACACGCTGCGTGCGAGCCTCTGTCTCGATACCAGCAAGCTCGACGCGGTCGTGCAGTCGGTCAGCAGCAGCATGAAGCCCGTGAGCGCCATTGTGCAGGCCCAAGGTGTGGGAAGTAACATCATCACGCTTACGCTCATGGCATCGGTCCTCACGGATGACGACAATGTGGTGACTGCCATTGAGTTTTGTCTCGTGCCGTTTGAAATCTCCGCTGACTTTGCGAGTCCCGACGCCGGCACGTATGCAAGTAATGCCAAGCAAGAAGCGCACAAGGAGGCGAGCCCTTCTGGGATAAGTGACCTCACGATGTAAACATCGGCGGGCCACGCAACAGACTGCATGGAAGATCTACGACCCTCGTCCTTGGCCAAGTGTGCATCATATCTAGCAAGGCCCAGAGACGCAGAGCGCACGAAAGATACTAGGTGGTGTGTGTGTGTGCACTGCCGCGGCGAAGTGATTGGCCATGTAGAGAACAGTGTAACATATAACGTATTTTCTGAATCCACCACGCTCATGACTTTCATCCCAAGATACGCTACGTGTTTGCGTGCTATGCATTACGTTAGCGTCAACCGACATAAGCCACGTGCCATCTGCCACGTAGGACAGCTGGGCAAGGTCGGATTAACGCCGAGTGAAGCTCTGTCCATATGGCGGGGAACAGCGAGGCCCATCCAGCACGAAAACTAGCCAGGACACTCTCATCATCGCAGCGTCCTCCCGCCCAACCTGTTGTCTCTAAGCAGTCGTCGTGAGGGCACAGTGTGTGGAGTAGGTCTCTTCCACAAAGTCGCCGTCGGCATGCGAGAGAGGCTGGATGAGCTGACCAAAATTCTCTCGCAACCGAACGATGGAGCTGTCGTCTGCACGAGAAGCTAATCCTTGAGGCGTGTGGGCGCTTCCACTGTCTTGCGAACTTAGGAGGTTTCTAGAAACCCATTTTCACACATATGTCGTCTGCCTGCTTTGCAGCGTGCGGTCCCCCCTCCTCATGTTCATGTTACCTCTAACTATGTGTCAGAGAGACGTGATGACGTGCAGGAAACGGGACGGAGTTTTATATAGAAACTAGTTTTTAGTGATACAAGAGTCGCACGGCACGAAAGGTGGTCATGGATCGCACCAAGGTACATAACGGGCACTATCTGGAGTACAGACATGCGTATCAAAAGTTGAAGCAGGAGGTGGACGTGGTACGACAGGTAGTACTGTATGGACGAGAGGAGAGTGACTCGAATGCTGTTTGCGTATACAGCCAGAGGGTCTGGTAGAATACGTATCATGATACTTTTAGAGAGTCTCTAACAAATAGCCATTGAATGAAGAAGAAATGGAACTTAAACTTCTCCGTGGACCCGCAAGTGTGTTCTTCTTGTCGGGAATTTTGTTAGGCACAAAAGATTCGTACTTTGACGGGGCATCGTGGTCTGTTTCGTTACACTACACCTTTTTAAGGCTCCGACCTGCGCGGGATGGGACGGGATGAGGCTGTCCTGCGTCCCATCCCGCCCGTCCCGTGGGATGCTCATGGGATAGGCTGGACCCAACTGTTTATTGCCCTTTTATTTCAAAGATTGAAAAGTACACAGTTTTGGGGGCGTGCTAGAGCGAAACCAAAAAATGATAGAGCCACATCCCGATTTAGGATCACCCTACCCGCACCTAGAATTAGGTTAATATGTAGTTAATATAGCTAGCTCTATTGCAATATTCTTCTGGAGGGACTGAGCAGCTGAAGGCGAGCTGCAGCAATGAGTCTGCTCGTCTACGTATACGTGGCGAACTAAGTGGACTATACAATTGATGAAGCGCCTCCGTTACCACACATTCAGAAACTGTAGCCATCACTGTTGAAAGTGCGCGCAATTTGCGCGGCGCTTAGCATCGCATGTAC